>CM073137.1:25691589-26184089 GCA_037039145.1 Fundulus diaphanus | reverse complement strand
ATCAAACAAAAGCAGATTTAAAAACAAACGTGTTTAGCTGGCCTTTAAAATAAACCACTGAATCTGCTTTTACATTTTGAAGCTCAACTTTCAACATCAGTGCGAATATAAACTCAAGCTTTTAACCGTGATTGTAGAATTTCAAGCAAATAAGTTCCACATTCAATTATAGCAAAGAATTTGTGGAATTTTAAAAACGATTCAGGAGTATCCACATGGTGATGATCAGGATGGTTTTGACCCTGATTCTGATTAGTTTAATTTATAGCTGATAGAGACCCGACACAAAGTCCCAGTTAAGTGCTTTATTCAATAAATTGCATATATATATATATATGTATATATATATATATTTAGGTGCAAATGTGACAAATTCCATTTCATTTCTATAAATGGA
The DNA here is from genome assembly GCA_037039145.1 of Fundulus diaphanus. Taxonomy (NCBI): domain Eukaryota; kingdom Metazoa; phylum Chordata; class Actinopteri; order Cyprinodontiformes; family Fundulidae; genus Fundulus; species Fundulus diaphanus. The sequence goes on along the minus strand of CM073137.1, from coordinate 26,183,692 downwards.
CTACTGTACATTCATATTGTGTGGCACCCTTAACTCTGATACCACTGGCATTAAGGATGGTCAAGTATGTTTCTTGACAACAACACAGATCCTTTAAATAAATTAGAATGAGAAAATTATATTAATTTTAGTAACTCAGTTCACTAAGTGATTCAGATTAGTTTCACAAAGAGTGGTGTTTTCAAGCCTAAAGTTAAGTTAAATAGTCAAACTTTTCCGCTTACCGCTAATGAGAACATGAGATTGTAATGATTAATGCTGGTGAACCCGATAATCTGCCGGACACAGAGTTACGTTTTTTTAAAAGGTTTATTGTGAGGGATGATTAATAGCAGGGCATTCAGCTGGGACTCACGTGGAAACAGGCAGAACTGCAGCATTCACACTCAGGCGACCTTTAACAGTGAAGCGATCAGAAGAGTCCAGCTGGCTGAGCACATAGGAACGGGTAGAAACAAAGCAGCTCGAGACGAGATGAGAACAGATGAGACGTTGTGGCAGCTGAAGCAGGTATATGTCAGCAGGTGAACAGGTGACCAGAGTTGACAGTAATTACTGCCAGGAGGTGGAATTGATGTGGGCTAATTGACTGGTGGCTGAGCTGATTGGATAGTGGCTGAGAGGTGATGGGAAAAGTCCAGAAAAGTCCAAAGCAAACCAAACAAAAATCTAAATCATGAAAGAAATTAAAGATTAGATTTTCGCATTACATAAAAAAAACATTTTAATTACAGAAATGTGGGCTAATCTAAAAGTATGTTGTATACTGGCTTAAATGTTATTTTCCAAAGGTACTTTTAATGTGACAAACGAGCCTAACTAAAGTGGCCGTACAAGTCATATAACATACTTTACTCCGCCACCTTCACATACACTTCACAAACATACATATTTAAGAAGTAAAATGTATGCATGTGAGAGGTAAAATATGTGTCAGAGTGTGTTGTATGGCTTGTATGGCCCCTCATGATAAACTCCTGTCTTGCTTTTGCTGATGATGTCTAGCAGTTTGGCTAATGCTAGCATGTTAAAACTTTGTTTTGATTTGACGCGTTGATACGTTTGAGCATCACATATTCTCAATGCACTTCCAGTTAATTCTGTGTAGACTAGACCTACAGAAAAGTTTTTTTTCTGCTGGTTCTTAAACATAGCACATATTCTGAAGTTTGAAAATGCTTCGATTGTTTAGGATAACCCAGATTACTCATTCTAACAAAATAGTGTGTGTTGCCTACTGTTATGTAGTTTTATAAGCTATACACAAGACAATAGGCTGTGATAGAAAAACAAAAACGCCAAATACCCAGAGGCACAACTCGCTCTGGGATTAAGCTGACATAAGAATTACAGGCAGCATATCAGCAACAGGTATTAGAAATTGGATTTATTCAGGCACTCCAATACCAATCAGTAAAAATGCCTTGATCTTTACCCAAATACTTTGGATTGGATCAGGACATCCCTAGGATAAACTTATACACTTTCTCTTTGTCAAATAGCTAAATGTGTTGAGTTTATAAATTCACAAGGTTCTTCAACATACTTGGTATCATATTTTTCCAGAAAGCTTTGTCAAAAATGTGCATTTAATACTTTCGAAAACTTTTTTATCAATGCGCATCGATCCCCATGACGAGTAGCTCTCTAGGAGGGAGATTCATCATAACTTTCCCGGAATAAAAGAAACTCAGAAGAAATACACTGTACAAACTTTTCTGTTTCCCAAAAAAAAAAAATCCCTCAAGAAATCTTTATCTTCCCGAAAAAACCAGAGGCTTTCTCTGTTCTCTTTAGATCTCGGCAATGCTGTATTGATCGCCCAGCACAGGAAAATGTCCTGTATTTCCCCCAGTATTTATTTATGTCTGAGCTTAGAGATCTTTCTTCAGGATTGATAGCTTTAGTTGAAGACGTGTAACAATGGTGGACGACTCTGAGCTCCAGCTCCACGCGGAGATCAAACGCTGGCTCTTGCGGACTTAGGAATTATTGTTCTTGTAATTGAGATGTTTTTTGGTGGAAATGTTCGACACCTCCGAAACCGAATACAGTAATGGAGAGATAAATCATCATAAGGATTTAGGATTTTGCCAGAGGAGCCTGAGAGATAAAACACCGCCCTCTCACCTTCTGTACGGCTGGAAACATCCTATATGTCAGACATTATTAGATGAGGACGTGCTTCCTGTTCTGGTCCCATTATTTCCTAATGATGAATCCCTGCTAATGGTAAGTCTCTCCTGGGCTGCTCTGCGGTGCTTACAATGGGCTTCCTGTTAATTGGCCTTTTGACAGAGATGCCCACCCACCAGTGGGCCAACTGGGGTTTGATAAATGAGGTGCTCGCATTACTTGCGCTCCCTCCATGTGTTATGCCGTGAGAGTTGAGTGAAGTGGGCGTTTGTTTTCTATAGCACTTTCTTAGAAGCGAAATACCTTCTGATGCACACAACCGCTCATAAGAAGGGCCAGAAGAACACTTCCTGTTTTCTCGCCTGTGTGGGCCTTTTTCCTTGTGGGGGGCCCATGCAGGTACCTTTCATTTTAGGGCATGTTTTGTAATTTGGTGGCATATTAGTTTTATCCGGACCGTTTTATCGGGGAGGGATATCAGTCATCTGCTATGTTCACCTGAAGAATATCTTTTCATCTGGCACCGTCAGTAGTAAATGTCAGTGGTGTTTTCAAGGCTTTAGGATTTTGCATTTTCAATCAGCAATCAAACAGCCAGTATATAAGAAAAAGGGCAAAGATAAAAGCTTCTCTGTCAGCTGTATGCCAACAGTGAACTAGAATACAGCGTTACTGTATGTAAGTTGTACAAACCTTTTCTAACTTTTTTTTTTCTTTCTAAAAGAAATCTGCTCTGTCATGCTGTTCCTGCCCTACCAGGTATGTTGGCAAGCTGAAAAACATGGACTGAATGGGTCTACACACGTGGAAATGAAACACATTTTGTGGAATATTACGTTCTTGCAAGTCACTTTTGACTCTGAATCAAAGAAGTGAAGATCCCAGTGTACTGCTTGTGTCAGGATTTTTTAAAATTCATATCTAACAATCAAATTCGCAAATGGATTGCAATTTCAGTGTTCGATTACTGCCTCCAAGTGGTCAGATAACTGTCAAAATATTCATGAAGGTAGTTACAGTAATCTCAATAGTTTTACTTCTAGTTTCAAGCACCTAGCATACTAAGGTGGGTATCTGCAAATCATGGCGTGAGATTAAGTAATGTTAGTTGGTCATTGCTCCAACAGTTCTGTAACAGCTGCATTAACTTCTGTAGGAAAGGCACAGAGGGGAGGTATAGAGTTCTGCTGCTGCACTCATGCGGCATGTCCCAAAAATCAGTCGCAGCCTGGCTTATCTGGGGGCCACTCTGTTTCAAATGGGTAGCAATGCAATGCTATAGTTTTATTTTCCATCATTTCTTCCTATAATATTAAAATGAAAGGTATCATCATAACTGTAACGAAAATGGACCGGTCACAAATCTACCCACTGAAGCCCTGTCCACACGAAGACAGATTTGGCCGTATCCCGCAATTGTCTAGGCCGGCTAAGGGGCCCAACCAGACAAAGCGGCCGCAAAACCGACAACATTTGAAACCCGGATCCCAGAGTAGTAATGTTTGAAGCCGCCCCCCACAGCGGGTCCAGCTGGATACCCCTATCCACATACCCGGCTTCATACTGCCGTGTTTTTACATGCCACCCAACGTAGACCTCGCGTTTCCCTTAACATGCATGGGTAAAACAAACAACAACAATGGTGGACTTTGGAGGTGCGGTTGTGTTGCAGACACCATTGAATTAATTGTGGATTTACACTAACACATTTTGCTCCTCTACTGCGTTTTTATGGACCGACAACGAGGTGGTCCATACAAACAACTCTTTTCTCTCTCCCATGTTTGTAGTTTTCGCCCTGCTTCGTCCTTTTTTACGTCTGTGGCTGTGTTATAGTGCCACCCACTGGCATGGCGTAGGTATTAAAACGCTTATTATTGGCATCTGCGGCTTGATGTTCAGCTCCTGCGGCTTCATGAAGCCGCAGGAGCTGAACAATCTCCCAGTGATTTGCAGCCAGATGTTCCAGGAGGCACCAGGAAGCTAAATATAAAGGATGGACATTGTTTTTTTATTTGATGAGACATTGCACAAAACATACAGGGATGTCCACAATTAAATTTATGAAATAAAATGTTATATTTAGTTAACTGAAATTAAAAGGATAATGGATCACTGACCTATCAATAAATCTAAAATAAAAATAAAAATAAAAAATGCTGTACCCTGACTGACTGATACTGCTGTGAAAATTCTGTCACTAAGTTTTTTACAGGTGTGTTAGGTCCAATAAATGGGCAAACTAATTAATTTGATAATAATATGTGACTGCTAAGCCCAAGTTATTAAACTGCAAAAATATGCCAGTAACCTCTAGGGGGCACTGAACTACCAAATTAACCTCAGGTCAATATAATTTATGAGACGGTGTGCACAGACTCCGGATGAAACTCCTGAGTCGTTCCATTGCACAGCTTCACCAAGGTTGCTTTGTTTAATATTTTTTGACAATAATAGCACCTTATCTAGTCCTTCATCTGTGTCCTTGCTCGCAAAGTTGAATTTCAGTTCAAAAATATTTGCTATTACAACTTTGTGAAATAAAAGAAAGGAGTCATAAAATGCCAAACATTTTTCTCCAAGTCTTTAACTTTCTGCTCACCTGCTCTCTCTCTCTCTTTCTCTCTCGCTCTTTCGCCTTGGAGGATTGTGCTCTTCATTATTTCCTCCGCCCCCTCCTGTCTGTCTCCTTCAGTTTACTTTTAATTCCTTCTTGTTGCCCACTTTTCTCCGTACACCGTGTTTATGTCCTCACTTTTGCTGCGTCTCAGCCTTTTAATGGATTAATCTAAGTGCTCTCCCGGTGCTCTCGCGGCCGCTTGTTGTTCGTTATTGCTGCGGAGACCTGGCCTAGAGGTGATGCAGTTTCTCCTCGTGGCTCGCAGTGGGGGGAACGACTGATGTCCTTGATGAGATGGCCCCGCTGCACTCTGATTCATTAGCAAGCAGATGCAATGTCACTGCATATCACAGCATCAGGCACTGGTGGATAACTTTTTGCCAAGGCGTGAATAATGTATCAAATTTTGTTTACAGGCTCCTCTCTTAGCGCCGACATTATGTAGTCGGCACCAGTCGTCCGCTATCTGCTGCTGAACAAACCCAATAGGCACTGACTTGCCTGAGGACAAATCAGACTCCCAGTGTTCTCTATCACCTTGCATTCAAGTTTTCAGTTGCTTAACTATGCGTGGAGACCCTGGCCTCTGGAAGATGCAGTGGATGTTCTTCGCTGCACTGGAGAAGCAGGATAACGTCTCGAAGGACAGAATCAGCAAAAGGGCAGCCATGCGTCCTGTCGTCTGCATCCAAATCCTTTTTGGACAGGAAAACTGATTAAAGCGTCCTTATGTGAAGAGGCCAAATCAGATCATGTTCGCAGTAGTTTGATTAGAGATTAACTGCAACAGGAACCCATCCCTCGGGGAGCAGGGGGGGAATAATAAGGACGGCAAACCTTCACACTCTCAGTTTATTGCTGCTTTAGCTTGAGTACATAACTCGCTTATTCATTTGAATTGCTTTGACAAATCACGTTTGCACGTCATTCGCTTTAAACGTGCTTCGCCGTGTTTCTCCTCGCTCACACGCAACGGCTCACCTTAAGGAGAGGAAGACATTTAATTCAACCGATCAAGCTTCGCCTACGTATAGATGAAGTTGCGCTGACTTCTCGTGTGACACATAACGCACATCGGGATAACAGGGTACAAACCTGCTTCTAATGAGGTTAGTGTCTTTGAAACAGATGGCCCTTGATCTCCATTGTGCACAAAAGCGGGAATCATATTTTCAGCTCACGGCTCTTCCGTTCTGACAGATTTTATCAGTTACAGCTGGTGTGCTAATGAAGCTAATAATAGTTTGATAGTGGAAATCGCTGTCTCAGGCTGACTTTTTCACCCTTCCAGCTGGCTTGCTGGGATTTGAGACCTCAATGAAACTGTCGCACTTCTGCGGCATGATACAGCGCTGTAACTAAACCAAGAGTAAATTGCATGAAAGAAATTAATTCAATGAAGGCCATTTATTTGCCCACACTAATTCGTACTATTAGAAAACAGTTTGAAATATATATTACAAAGACTATATTGCCTCTTTCTTTTATGGCCACAATACATCTGTCTTAACATCTGTATGTTTTTCTGGTTTTTGTGTTTCATGGCATAAAAATAGACTGTGGGTCCTAAAATTTGGAAAATCCAACCTCAGCTCACTCCACATTTTTTGTCACTTCTGTTAAAGCTGTATACAGAGCTTTAAACTAAATTATTCCTTTAATACAGAAGAAACGTTTCACATGGGATATTTCAGAAAAATCCACCCTTTTCTTTCAGCAGGTCTCCTCAGTAGGGAGAAAAATCCCATATTGAGAAACTGTTAAAAAAGGTGACACTGACTGGCGGCCAATATAATTAGTAGCCTATGACTTCTTGTTGGTTTCATTGTGAATTAAAGGTGATGTAACACAGGGGTCTGTTTCTTATTAGCCATGCTCCAAAACTGGAAATGCAAAAGATTATACCATTCAAGCAATGTAGGTGTGCGCTGATCTTCATAATTCACAAAATGGCTGCAACCAAATGTATCTAAATTTGCCCATATATACGGCCAAAGCAGTAATTTAAACTGCACCCTGAATTAATCTTACAACCACCCACAGAGGATTGCAAGGAAGGAAAAAAACATCTTATATTTTCTGTTAAAGAACTGCAGCGAATGTAATAATGTGTGAATATGCTGTAAAAGATCCATTAATCTCAAAGCTTTTTACACACCTTTAATAAAAGTGCCATTAATTGTGAAGGGCACTGTCTGCCTCATTATACAGTGTCATTATCTGCAAAACTCAGCAAAAACTCAAAGGCAGAGTGTAACCCCCCCCCCCCCCCCCCCACCATGAAAAAAAAAAAAACAAATAAAAAAAAACAAACAAACAAAGAAAGCACACCACTACAATGTTCCTGTGATTTTGGAGGGCAAGTACTGCTAATCAAAATCCATCATCAAGTATGCTTAGCTGAATAAAAGTCTGTATCCTGGCAGTCTGCCTGTCAGGGTTGGTCTTTTGGTGTGTGTCAACACAAGAACACAGAGGAAAGCAATTGTTTCTGCTCAATAAACTGGTAAGAAGTAAAAGGTTAACTCCAAGAAAATTGGAGTCCATCATTCGACATTGTTAAAGATGTCAATCTTCCTAGAAGTGGATCATTATTATCTCTGGTCTTTGTAATTGTGCGAGAAATTCATAAAAAAAAGTTACAATGGAGAGAAACCTTACAGTGCTCTGTAAACACGTAAAATGCTTCAGACAATAATAGAAAAAGAATGAACTCGTATGGCATCTTTAAAGCTATTGTGTGATTTAGGTGAAGACAAACTGCTGTTTGAACTCTCCAACTCTTTCCTTTCAGACATCCGTTTGCACCGCTAGATTAATTCTTCTGTTGTTTAAAACCCCTTGGGCTCTTGGTTTAGAATGTACCATACACATTAGTTCGAGCTTAAACTGTCAGTCTAGATTATTCCAGGTCAACCTGACGCTCTTTTCTACAATCTGCACCAGCTTCATTTTTTTTAACACAGTTTCTTCACATCTCAGAGGACAACATTTTCCAAATTACTGACCACTGACCTGTCTGAGATTTACGTCAACTCCCACCCACTGACCACATAGACACGCTTCAGACACCCTTGACCCTGAACAGGATTAAATGGGTACAGAAAATAGAAGGAAGTCTTTGGTGAAGACATTGTAGCTTTTTGCGTTGTTATGTACAATGATAAAAGACTGTCAGATTTATTTAAAGCTGTCATTTTCTGCTGGGCTCTCACTCTTGAAGAGTGTCTGCAACGAGTCAGACCTTATGTGTGCACTAAAACCATCATTCATTGATCAATTCCAGGCAATTCCATGTTTTGAGCATTGAATATTCAGCGTGTTTTGATTTTGTTTAAGGGACCCGGTCAAAACAGCCTCAGTGATTGCATTCGGGGTAGGTTTTTTAGGTGGGAGGTTATGAGACAGATTAGAAGTTGTTGCACTGAACAACTGGGACTGCAGTTTAGTTCCACCTCATCCTAAGATTAATTATTTAGGTAATGTTTCATATCTGTTTCTCAGGAGTTTTATCTTCATCGCAATGCTTTTTAAATTAATGCAGTTCCCTTATTTGCTTGCCACTGCATTTAAAAACAACTCTATATTATTGAAAATAATCAGGAGAAAAAAACGTAACTGAAGATTTTTTAAAGGGCCTATATCATGCTTTTAAATCCTTAATTTTCACATTTAGATATTTCAGTTGTGGTCTATATAAATTCAATTCAATTCAATTCAGTTTTATTTATATAGCGCCAATTCCTGAAATATCTCATCTCAAGGCACTTTACAAAGTCAAATTCAATCATATAAACCAGTTCACGCGTGACGTCATGCGTGACGTCAGCGCTACATCCGGGTCCCGCGGGTAGGCAAAAGCAGAACTGTTCCCATCTACTATCATTACAAAACGGGTGATTTAGAGCGTACTTTTAGTTAGTTTATTTTTGGAATCTAAACAATGCCTACGACTTGTTGTGCTCCCGGTTGCACACAGAGGCATTCCAAATCGTCGGATGTACGTTTCTGTCGTTTCCCGAACGACGAGGAAAGCAGAAAGAAATGGATATTTTCAATGAAAAGGATGCAGGCAGACACTCTCAATGGACTGTGGGAGCCATCATACTACGACAGAATGTGCAGTCTACATTTCATCTCTGGTAAATACAACTTAATTTTGCACTGGTCATTGTTCTACTTAAATAGCGACGGAGGGGAGGTGGCGATCGCTAGACGGGGCCAGGAGAAGCGGAGTCGATGCGCTGCAGCAGCAGCACGCCGCATCATTTTAGTTTTCTTCGTGCAATCAGTGTACAATAATGTGCTCCAGACAGCGGCTGCATTACACCCCTGTTTACGCTGCAACGTCGCCGACACCCCCACCAATTTTAATAAGACAAAAACACCAAAATAATCCGTAGTGAATAATGTTTTTTTAACCTACCGGGTGGGTACTGCGGTCAAGTGAGGGCTCACTTGACCGCAGTGCAATGGGTGACTCTTCCTCTCTGCTGAGGCGCTGTGTGTCCGACTCTGCTTTCTGATGTTACACAAACATGTCTGAACATCCATCCATCCATTTTCTGACCCGCTTAATCCCTCATGGGGTCGCGGGGGTTGCTGTCTATGTCCCGATATGAAATAATTGTAGCCGTCCAGTGGTTTCATGCTTCCATGCTCTCTCGTCTGTACTGGCCTGCATGTTTATAAGGCAGCTGTATATGTCGCGGTGCGGAACACTTGGCCAACATTTCACAGACTCGCTCCGTCCCTTCAGGCTTTTGCTGTGTGGATCTGGCAATCTGATACCATCAACCATCAACTTAGTCTTAAAACGATCTTGTGATACGTTATCTAAAGAAGAAAAATACGTCGAGAACTCGTCGTTTCCTCTGTTTGCGTCCATCATTGTGTTCGTCTTTTGCCTACCAGTCCGGCGCGCATGCGCGAAAACCCCGGATCAAAACAATAACAATGAACTGGTCTATTATACAGATTGGGTCAGATTATACAGATTGGTCAAAAATTTTCTATATAAGGAAACCAGTTGATTGCATCAAAGTCCCGACAAACAGCATTCACTCCTGGGGAACCGTAGAGCCACAGGGAGAGTCGTCTGCATTGTCCATGGCTTTGCAGCAATCCCTCATACTGTGGAAAGAAAAACTCCCCATTAACGGGAAGGAAAAACCTCCAGCAGAACCGGGCTCAGTATGAACGGTCATCTGCCTCGACCGACTGGGGGTTACAGAAGAGAGAGCAGAGACACTGCAAGAGAGACAGAAAAGCACAGAAGCACACATTGATCTAGTAATCTGTTCTACATTAGATGGTAATAGTGGGTGATCTGTCCTCCCTGGATGATGTCACAGCTAACAGAACGTCAGACCAGGTGTACCTACTATGAAGAAAAAAGAGAGAGAACAAAAAGTTAAAAGCTGAAATGACAACAATCATTTCTATGTAATGCAATGCAAATCTGGAGAACAGTAGACTGGAGAACAGTAGAAATCAGTAGTTTAATGTTCTGTTCTGGTTTATGTTATTATTTTGGTTAAAGTTAGTTTTCCTGTCTTGGATTAGTTTGTATGTTACTTTGGTTCAGTATTTTGTCTAGTTCAGTTCTGTCCTGTTTCCTGCCACTTGTCCTGTCACTCTTTCAGCCACTTCTTCTCCTTCTGATTAGTTCCACCTGTTGTGTTTAATTAGCTCTCCCTCTCTCCTTTGTTCTCCTGCCTATTTATACCTGCCTCAGTTCTCTGCTCCCTGCCAGAACGTCACATATGTGTTGCTTTCCTCATTCACCTGTCTAAGAGTTTCCCAGCATTCTTGTTATCTGCCTGTCTGATTTCTTGTCCTTATCCCATTACCTATTTTTTGAGTCTGTCCAGTTCGTCTATTTTTGTTTTTGCCTTCCTTGGATGTTTTCTCTGTACCTGGCTGTGGATTGTTTTCTGTATACCTGCCTGATCCTCCCTCGTCATCACTCCAATAAATCCTGTGAAGCATAGAACTCTAGTGTCTGGCTGAATACCGGGTTCATCTTCTGATCACAAATCATTACAAGTAGAGTGAGAAAAATAGGCCCTGATGTCCTCCAGTAGCCTAAGCCTATAGCAGCATAACTGTAGAGGTAGCTCAGAGTAACATGAGCCACTCTAACTATAAGCTTTGTCAAAAAGGAAGGTTTTAAGATTAGTCTTAAAAGTAGACAGGGTGTCTGCTTCACGGACCAAAACTGGGAGTTGGTTCCACAGGAGAGGAGCCTGATAGCTAAAGGATCTGCCTCCCATTCTACTTTTAGAGACTCTAGGAACCACCTGCAGTCTGAGAGCGAAGTGCTGTTAGGAACATACGGGGTAATCAGAGCTCTGATATATGATGGAGCTTGATTATTAAGGGCTTTATACGTTAGAAAAAGAATTTTAAATTCTATTCTTGATTTAACAGTGGAACTTCAATGCTTTGGTCTTTATTCCTTGTTGTTGTTGCCCCAGTGCCCCATTTTACCCCTGTTCTGAGGTTCATCTGAGAGCAAATGGTTTTGGTGCTGTCTCTTTAAATCTAAAGGAGGCACTTCACACCCCATCCCCCTCCAGGTTACAGAGCATTCCACTCCACCTCTTTGGCCATTTTTGTAGTATGCTGGGGGATGGTGTAATGAACCCAACAACTCAACAGTTTCACTTTTCCACTTGTAGCTTTGGCATCCTTGAGCTTGGATTACAAAATCACAGTAAAAAAAATAAAATAAAAGTGGCGGATTTGCGAAATTGGTAAGCCAGAAGGCCATTCTGTGACGTAATTGTTCAAAAAATGTTTAGTCCAATTTGTTGTTGTGCTCGTCCTGCTCCAATAGGGGGTTTTCACTGACGTCACTGGCCAACTTCCGGTCCGCCATATTGGGTGGCACACTTCCTTATCTCTAGTTGTCCTACACGTATTTTCGTATCGAGAATGGATAAGTACGCCAGCACGCTAGAGCCACCAGATAAGGACGTCTATCTGAGGAAATGTTCCGTGATCGACCATATGGACCCCTATGCCTTCCACGGTGCCTTGTTTAGCCGTAATCCAGATGATTGGCCAAATGTAGAGCACGGCGACATCGTGCATTACCTGGTGTTCAGTGAAAACCCTCTGCACACTCTTGAGGAAATGAGAGCTTACAAGGGTCTAGAGGCTCACAACCAGTTCACATCTGGTTGGGTACGAGATGTCGAAGTTATGTACATCAAGGAAATCGCCATCATACGTGGACGGGTGAGTTTTAATAAGATGGTAAAAATGTAAACAATCCGACGCAAATGCGGGGCATGCTTCTGCGGTGGCTGACGGCCGGCGGTGCGCGAAGGCGCTTGGCTGCAGGGCTGATCGACGCCGCTCGCGGCTTTAATTATTTAATCAGAACAATGACCAGTGCAAAATTAAGTTGTATTTACCGTATTTACGCCGGAAAAAGCCTACCGGCATAACCCGGAAGTAGCGCGGACGTCACTTTCCATATCGGACGTCTTCGGCTACCTTGTTTGTGGTGTGAGCGCCTATACTTCAGAACAGTTCTGAAGCTACAAGTCCTTTGAGTCTCATGTGCAGTTTACGAATGGATGGGTTCAGGAGCGGCAGATCTTAAAGCCAGCAAACAGTGGGAACACAGCAACTCGTTCAAAGGTAAGCTGCGCTCAGACGGGCTCTGGCACATGCTAACTGTTAGTGCTAACAACCACTCACGCATGTAATGTACTTTTAACTAGCTGCTATGTGTTTCAAACGTTTAGAACACACTCTCATTGACATCGGGATACTGTGGAAATTTATGTTCGGTCGTCTTACAGCCGCGATCCAAGCGAGCCGCCGACTCTTTGTTATCTCTAACAGTTGTTCTCCGTGGTTGCGCCTCCAGGCAGGAAAGTGGTGGAAAATTAACCCGTTTCTATGTTTTTCCCATGGCGATCATGTGTTGCGCTGTTACAGCCCACAATACAGCAACGGTTTACATGTTTTAAATACTTAACAGTTAATTACCTGTGACAAAGTGAGCACCGCAGACTCTGGCGTATTCCAGCTTAACACCGTCCAAATCGGACCTGGATATCCGTGTCAGCCATAGGTGACGTTGTTGTTCAGATAGCTGTTTTGTTTTTTCACACTGATTCACTATTACGGCTGGTAGGCGATAGAAAGAGCGTTGATCTCCACCTCCACGGGCCGTGCAACCAACCATTAAACACGTTTTCCCCATTGTTCACTTCCAATACTGCCTAAGGCGTAATACAATGCGGGTCAACGGTGCGAAACCATAGACATATGTCTATGTGCGAAACGACAGACACCCAATATGGCGGACGCGCAGAGTAGTCACGTGAGCGTGACGTCAGCTGAAAACCCCCTATTGGTGATGCCTCTCTACAAGTTGCATGTCATACACGGCAATGCATTTTTTTTCTTCACAATGTCTGAAAGAACCAAATAGCATGAATCTTTTAAGCACTTCTTAAACTCACAAATCCTACATCTTCAGAGTTTTTGAGTCACGCAGAAATAACATCTCCCTGCAGCCAAGGAGATTTACAAAAAACAGACTTACCCCTCTCTGCACCGAGACAGAGAAAATATGTGCATGGATTCTACAAAAACTGGATATTAGTGAGCTGCTGCCAGTCTTGACAAGGATTCTGTTGTAAAAGAGATTCTTTACAATGGGATTTTCCTGTTGGATAAAGTTTAATAAATAAATCAATTCATTCATTAATATGCATTAACTAATTTCTCAAAGTAACATTTGCAAGTTTCACTCCTGCTGTTAGTTTGAATAATTAACACCAAAGAATTCTGATCTAAAAGTTGTCAAAAGCTTACAATCCTGCTCATGTGAACCTATGTCAGGCTTCTTTTACACCCATTAAACAGCACTTGGTGTAAGTGCTCTTGATTGGTGGCTGAATAAGCTGACACCTTTCGCACCTCTATCCTCCTCAGCAGGGGTGGTATTAGTAATGTATTACACTTGGAGAACTGCCTTATGCTCAGCCATTGTAAAGAGCTTTATTGCCGTCGTGACGTTTAATATGGGGCCCGCTACCGTCAGCGTTGCTCCATAAATTTTGCTCATTCAGCTGCTTCTGCTCTTTGGCTTCTCTCCGCTCGCCTTTTTGATGGAAACCATTGACCAGAAGCATTAATACTGAGGAGAGTTTTAGTCACGGCTCATGAAGTCCTGCTTTGCATTCGTTAAGAAACAGCGGGGGGGGGGGGGGGGGGGATCGTTTGTTGGGTTCTTGATGGGAAATGCAAACAACAACAAAACACACAAGCCTGCTGAAAAGAAAAGCCATCAGACAGTTGAGTGAGCGGAGATCTCAAAGTGAACATCTAACGTTTGCTTTTTCCCCGAGACAAGTTTGGTATATTAGTTGTCATTATTCATCATGATTAAGTGGGGGGTGGTTATCATTGTCGTTTTCAGACTCATTTTGCTGTTTGTTGACATTTGTTGTATTGAGAACGAGTATATTAGACAATTTATCAGTATGGAAGCTTCTTATCTGATGTCTGATAAGGTTAGATTTATGACCGCAGAACTGAACTGAGAAAATAACTTCTCAGAGAAATGTGTAAGTCTCCATTCTGTGTTTTTTTTTTTTTTTTTTTTTTTTGGAGGGGGTTGGTTGGAGAAGACATTATATACTTATATTTGTGTATATAACATTGTCCTTGAGTTTTTTTTGTATATGTGAGGGCGTGTGTTTCTGTACCTTTTCAAGAGGAGAAGGCCCATCCGTCTTCGGTGCTGCATAATGGGGCCTCGGAATGGCTTACAGTCGGCCCTCTGATCCGTCCTCATTTGGTTGGCATTTCATTACAGGCCAGACATTTCCTGTGACTCGGAAAGCAAGCTGGAGTGCCTTCCTCCAGCGTGCCATTTTCTGTTCTAATTTCTTTTCCCTTTCCATTGTCCTTTATCTCTTGCTTGCGCTCTCAATTTGTCTGACAAAAACAAGCGCGCACTTAGACAAACATTTTTTTTCACCCCCTTTTATCTGCATCTCAACTTTCAAGCAACCACATCAGGAAGAATCAGAAAAATGAGGACAAATTGATATGAATCCCAAGGTAAGAAGCCAGGGGTTGTTATAAAAAAAAAAAAGACAGAAAAAAGTAGTGGTGCCTGCTTGCGAAGCACGCATAGTCATAAATCCAGTGATGTACTGCTGTGATGTTCACTTTGTAAGTGCATCCATTTCTCACTATGATGCTTGCACCGGTCACACAAAAAGACAGTGTAAGGACAAACCCAATGTCATGACAGCATTCAAATACTATGCTATGAATTTTTTATTTTGGATTTTCCCTCAGTATATATCTATGTATATATTGTGCAACTTTTGCTCCTTCGGCTTTTCTCCTAACTTTGACAGATATTTCTGTACTGACTAAAAAAGATGTTTGTCATAAAAAGAAAGGGCCAATGGAGCGCTGTGGTCTGTCTTGCTTGCAAGGGACTGGGGATAACACATGCCGGCCATTTACTGCAAACCCCACTGAATAAACACAGTCTCTTTAAACTGGTTCCAGTAGTGAGCCGAGACACAGCTCATCTTCGGTTAAAGGCAATTCCCCTTCATTGTGTCTTCTTGGCTCTGGGCTGCTGGGCCCAAAACTACAGAAGTCAATCTAATCAGGTGAAAAAGTGAGTGGCGAAGGCTTGCAACAGTTGCTGAGAGGAAAACCTTTCTGTGTAAGAGTGATATCCAGCAAGTGCAGAGCCACAACAATTTGAAACATCCCTTTTAGGAAGCTTAAGGGCCTCCACTGCTCCCAGAGATGTATATTTGTCTAAAACCCAAATAAGTTGCTTTTACCGTACAGAAACAAAACAGGGCAAAACCAGAACCTGATTTTTATTTTCAGAACACCGTGCATATACCATCAACGTCTAGAGACAGCTAGACAAAAAATATTGTTAGTACAAGAAATTAATGAATCGCTATTGGCCTCTTCATTATGCAAAAGAAAAAAAGACACAGTGTTTCTATTACAAAAAACAAAAACAAACTCTCATTAATGGAAATAAGTTTCAGGGATCTCCGGTCTTATTGGTTCAGAATGACGAGAGCACTTTGTCCACAACATCATCTAAGCGGGAAATGTCGAAGAGCTCTGCGGATAGGCAAACAGGGCAGATTTCTACTCGTCCACCGAAAGCAGTCACTCGGTTGGAAACACTTTTTTTCTCCTGGATTTTGGACCATTTGTCACTGGATTCAAGTGGAGGAAACAACCCAAACTCTGTGCTATGGTTGCTACAGATCTGCAACCTACCTGGGAGGATGCTTGGAGTGAGGACGCTGGTGTTATCTGTTTGCCGCTTCTCTTCAAAATCCTATTGTGTTTTGCTGTATGTAATATATACAAAACTGATGCGTCATCAGAGCGCCGCTACCCACGGTACTGATATTGCTGGGTGTAAGCGCTCCAGTGGAAAACCTGGAGTGGATTTTGTTATCCTCCGCCCTCTGAATAAAGTGCAATCCAAAACTCACACCACCCTGGAACTATTCAATGTGCAGTCATTATGCCAGACTCATATATGACCACATCTTAGACAAGGGGATTGATGTCCTTTGTCTTAAAGAAACATGTCAGCAACCTGGGGTCTACTCACATTTGAATGAGGCTTGCCCTCCTGGTTATTGCTACCTGCACAGACCCCGTACAACAGGCCGAGGTGGGAGGCTTGCCATTCTTCACCGCAGCAACATTGAGGTGTCACTCATTTCTGTGCCCAGCACTACCTCCTTCGAAAGCCTGGTTTTTAACTGCAAACAACTTTTTTCAGCCCTCATCTATCACCCACCTAAGACACAACAGATTGTTATTGCTGATATTCCTAACTTTCTCATCTCACCCTGCACAACATGTTCTAATATTCTGGTTATTGGTGACATACATGTGGACTCCCATACCTGCCGACTTCCTGCTGATTTCAAACATATATTAGACTGTCTAATCTTCAACAGCTCATAAATGGCCCCACGAATAATAAAGGGCATACTTTGGACCTGGTCCTCACGGACTCACATTCAATTACTGATCTTGAGGTGTACGATGTCGGCGTCTCGGACCACTTGACCATCACCCTCAATGTCCCCTCATTACTCACTCTCACCAAAACAAAGCGGCACATAACTTTCAGGACCATCAAGAACATTGACTCCACTTCTTTAAGTCATCACCTTCAATCTCTCACCCCCACCTCGCATTCTTCAGTTGATGAGCTCATACATTTACACCAGCCTCAGCTCCATCTTGGACATTCATGCTCCACTTACAACCTGGACTATCAGTTTTGCCCGCTCTGCCCCGTGGTTCACGGATGAGCTGAGAGCAACGAAGAGGTCTGGTCATGTCCTGGAGCGTGCTTTCAAAACATCTGGCCTGACGGTGCATAAGTTGGCCTACCGGGAACATCGCAGGACATATACAAAGGCTCTCTCTACAGCTAGGTCAGAACCCTACTCCGGACTTATCAACAATAACCCAGGTAACTAAAAAAAAAAAACTCCATCATAAATCACATTCTTAAACCACAGATCTCCCCTTTCTACAGTCACACAATAAACAATTGCAACCATTTTCTCAGCCTTTACACTTAAAAAATAGACATCTATCCCTCAGGGCTCTGTACTCGGTCCTACCCTTTTCACCATCTACATGCTTCACCTTGGCCGTGTCGTCAGCAAGCATGGAATTAATTTCTGTTGCTATTCTGACGACTCTGAACTCTACCTTCAGATCGCTCCCTCCAGTTTCCCCTCTGCCAATCTGACCCGTCTCAGCTACTGCCTGGAGGAGATTAAGGCATGGATGAGTCAAAACTTCCTGCAGCTTAATGGCTCAAAAACAGAAGCCATTCAAACCGGAACCTCTAACCAATTACACTCTTCCACTATCCCCTCTGTTTCATTTTTTGGCCACACCATTACCCTCTCTCCCGGACCATCTCAGAGCCCCGCAGACGGTGGATGTTTTTAAAAAGGAACTTAAAACTTACCTTTTTAGAAAGACATATTCTGTCTAGTTGTTGTTTCTATGTTTCATTTTTATGTTGTTGTTTTCATCTGTTTGCCACTGTAGCACTTTGAGGTTTGATATCAAATGTAAAGTGCATTACAAATAAAAATTATTATTATTATTATTATTATTATTATTATTATTATTATTATTATTATTATTATTACAGATTGCTCTAACAGGGATTTAATTGCAAGACCACTGAGATGACCGCGGCTAGTGCCTATAAATAATTATCAGGTGAGAATATGCCTTTTATTACAAAGGCTTTTACTATTTCTGCAGATCACAATAAATCAATGGCTGCTCGCTCCAAACGTGCCTAGTGCTTATTTTGCCCCGGCAATTAGCATCAGTTGTGACTTTTTATTCTGTTTCCAATGAAAGTTCATGTTTGACCCGCTGTTGCCTGACTGTATATCAACAATTTATGTTGCCATTCCTCCATCATGTACAGCATTGTAACAGAGAAACATGTTTCTGACATACAGAGTTCGCATATTTGACAGGCTTTGTATTTGGCATATTGTTATAACAGCTACATTACTATACATCAGTTAAATCCCATGAGTATAACATGAACTAGTCATGTGGACAAAAGTGAGTCTTGCATTACCTTTGCATGGCTGGCTGATGCAAAGAAAACTCTTCTGGTGACACAGTTGTGAGGAACATGCTGAGACAGACTTTTGCACGTTAGAGTAAAAATAGTAGTCAAAACCCACATTGACAGCTAACCTGAATGAATCTAGAACTCCAGCATTTCCCATAAAAACGCTTTTGTCACAAGTGGTAATATAGTGCTCTGGTGAAATACAAGCAGATTGAGTAACACACAAAGTGCTCCAAACATAGTGAGATGACCCCTATGTGACTTTTGCCGATCTTAAATCGCCTTTAATTTCTCAATTTCCATTATAGAAATTAATACAGCTATCATGAGCTTCAAGTCTAAAATCAATCGAAAAGGAAATCGTAAAAATTATGCTATATACCTTTTTAAAATTGAGCTACGCTTGTGTCTCTTTTCCAGTCACTGCGACTTTATTAAACCTCCTAAACTCAAAACCACACAAAGCACACTCATGAAGCACACATTTCTTTTTGGATCTTTTACCGAACATGGAAATAAAGGTCCATTGTGTAGGTGTGTGCAGAGAGGTGAGCTCCCAAAGTCTAGTCAGCACAACATGGCTTCTGCAAGCTGTTGGAGCGCCCCGACTGCTGAGCACTGCAAGTACATTTCATCTCAATTTGTTCTGGGAAGGATCAAATTCTCCTGGCTTGCACATCTCACCAAGCAGCCAGCATAGTACATGATGAATAACCAGAGAACTGTAGGAAATAAAATACAGACAAGTTTGATGCACCAGAATCAAATCAGAGCTCGGATGTCTGCGTCAATAAACTTTCTGCGTGGGGTCTGGCCAGGTTTGATGTGAAGTAGATCAATGAGATTCAGGATAATTAAAGGCTGCATATGATATAAATTTGCTTATCATATTCCCATCTCTTTGTAGATGAAAGGTATATGCACCGAAAACTTTTTTTCATGAGTGAATAATAAAAAAAAACATCAGGCCTGTCTCGTAGGACAGTCCACAGAGTTCTGAGGTCTGGAAAATAATCACAACCTTTAGAAATATGCTATTAATTATTCATTCAGAGTTACCCTGGCACAGACAGGAAAGTCTTTAAAGGTCTAGAGAAGGTTGAAGAGCGGAGGTTGAGAAAGGACAGCTCTGTCCTAATTACCGTCATCACTCACTCTGTTCCTTAATTTATCTGATCCTCTTCCGGAAATGAAAAACCTCATCTCCAGGTTTAATAACCAATAAAAGAAAAAAGGTAGCGGGAGGAATTGTTAAAGTCAGATATTTTTTAGCTGACATCTGACTCTTGAGCTCTGTTGAAGGTGCTCTGAGATTAAATAAGCTGCCAAGTTTGCAAAAAAAAGGTATTTTGATAAACTAACATTCATTTTCCAAAAATGATTAGTTGCTAAGAAGGTATCCAGGTTGTCAAGCTATCTTGCTGTCTTCAGTGTTTTTTATCACTTCATACTGTAGAGAACTAAAATTAGCTATAAATGTGTTGATTCGTGAACATTATACTTCACTAGAACATTTCCAGCTTATTCAACTTAATGTACCATAACAGAGCATTCATAGAGATAATATATGAAGGTTCAGTTCAGATGAGCTAAGATCAATAACATCAATCGCTTTCAGATGTACAATTGCTCAGGTTTTGTGTTACTAACAGTTTTTGTGGTATAAAACTAAATTATAACACACTTAAAAATGTCAAACAAGACCATTAAAGACAAATTCAAAATGATCCAATCCATAGTACATAAAATCAGAAGACATTCAAAACAGCTGTCAACATAGCTAAGACAGGCCGTCCAAGTTGGTTAACCCCAAAAGCAGACCGCAAAATGCTAAGAGAAGTGTCCATAAATGACATCATGGGATCTACAGCACGCTCTTGCTACTGCTGATATGAAGATGCATGCCTTGTCAATCAGGAAGAAAACAGACAAGTTTGGTTTTCATCTGATGTGTGGATGGAGGGAAGCTTTGCTATCAAAGAAGAACATCAACACCAAACTAAAGAGAGCACAGACAAAAGCAAGGACTTCTGGAATTAAGTTATTTGGACAGACAAAGCTAAAATTTCATTACTGGGCACCAGAGAAGAGCAAATGTTTGGTATAAACTAAATACAGCATTCCAGGAGAAGAAGCTTGAAGAGTTGATCAGGGAGTGTCTGGGTTTGGGGATACTAACCTGGCAGAACCGGGCCATCTCACCGTCATAGAATCCACCATTCACTCTAACATGTATCAGAGAGGAGGAGGAAAATGTGAGACCGTCTGTAAAATATTTAAGGCTGAAGCGGAACTGGTTGCTGTGACATACCAATAAAACCGAAACATACCAGTAAATCCACGAGAGAAGGCTGAAAGTTAAGAAAAAGAAAAGCTGTGGTGTTATTCAAAGCACGGATCTTGATTGAGATGCCGGTGTGGGGTGACCACATCTGTTGATGTTGTTAGTTTGTCTTTGAATGTGTTAATGAGAAAGATGTGTGGTATTTTAACTTAGCTCAGGCTAAAAGTCACTTAAAGCCTGCTGTAAATGCTAACTACTTGCCATATGCTCTGTAATCTAACTAACAAACAGAGGGGAAACATTTAACAGTCACCTGGAGACAGAGGTTTCAGCCCTTTTAAGGTCATAACTTCAATAAACAAACATTCTGCAGTCAAGTGCATTTCTCAGCCGCAGACATTTAAAGGCCTGTTGTTTAAGAAATTGCTTCACATTTTGACCTGTAAAACGCGCATCCTTTGGAAAAAAAACAACAACACAAGCAACCGCTCAGCTTAGAGCAAAGCTTGAGACTTCAACACAGTAAGTTCTTCTCAATTTGCCCACTGAAATACTGACAAAGCTTATTTTTGAAGCTTGTTTTCCTGTATCTGTGTGCTTTTTTGTAAAGCCCCTTTTGATACTTCCTGGGACGCCGTGTTGTAGATCGATAGCTCATCACAAGGCCCATTAGCAGACAGGATAACTCTAATGAGGTGGTGAAATGAGGAGCTGGTTTAGAACAGCCCCAATCCTAGTTGTTATCTTGGAAAAACTGAAGAAGGATTAAATGTTCATTAAATATGCAGCCATTAACTTTAGTTTAACTCCCACAATTTGTTTGGACTGAAAAGTTTAACTCTCCTGTTTTGTCATGGAAATGGTATGTAAACTCCGTAAGAAGTCATGTTTTGCGTTGTTGCATAATGCCAGCAATCAGCTTTCTGAGGATGTCTATTCAGTTAAAATCAAAACACAGTGATTGCTTTCCTGTAATGATATTCAGGTAAACACGTGGCTAGTCATTACACCTCCTTACTCTGCGTCGTTTCCTTGTTAAAGGTTATCGATGTTGGTATATGCACGAATTGCTTAAGTGGTTTACTACCTATGTAGAGTGCTTTCATTAATCAAACAGACAAACCATACCTG
Source organism: Fundulus diaphanus (assembly GCA_037039145.1). Taxonomy (NCBI): domain Eukaryota; kingdom Metazoa; phylum Chordata; class Actinopteri; order Cyprinodontiformes; family Fundulidae; genus Fundulus; species Fundulus diaphanus. Next base: position 26,161,852 of record CM073137.1, on the reverse strand, counting down.
AGGGGGGTTGCTTGGTCGTCCTTTGTAAATCTTGAGACGTGGCGTTAAAACAAGGAACTTTATAATGCAGAAGAATGAAAAATGGAGCCCTGCAAGAGGAGGCACTAATAAGAGAAACTCTCTCCTCCTGTATCCATCTCTGCCATCGCCTCTCATTTATCTGTCAGCTTCCCTCTTTGTCTCTGCCTCATCTCCCACCTTTCTGTGACTCATGAAGGGCTCCATTTGTCATCTCACAGGTGATGAGTGTGTTGTTTTTCGCTCTGACCTCTGCTCCGTCCATAATGAGATATCAGCTATGCCGCCTCACGGTCACACAATCAGTACTAATACCCGGGTCAAATGATATTAGAAAACACTCTTTTAGTTTGTTTGGACAGCCCAGCCGCTGGATGAGATGGATTTTATCCCACTGGGGGACAGTAATGAACGGTAAATATTAAAGCTGTTCCTCAGAGGACAAAACTTGTAAAAGATAATTACTGTCTGGATCAACAAATCATCTAAGATTTTGTGAACGATATCGATGCGCCAAATCTGTCCGGTGAAATCTGTGAAAACAAAAAACAGACTTTGAGTTCATATAGTGAATGCAATACAGATGTAGCATTTATTATTAAATGATAAACTCCCCTTTCAGAGTATGTATGTCTAGTACCCACATCTTGCTCTGTGTTTCTATTCAGTCTGGGTAAAAAGCTTAAATTCCACATCGCATGCCGTGAGCCTTCACAGCCTGGCTTCTTTGCAAACAACTATCACCATGCATCATGACTTTCTGACCTGCATTTTTTTTTTTCGTTTTTTGTCTTTGTTGTTTAAGATTTCAACAGTCGCGGCTAAAAAGAAAACCTGAACAAAAACAGATGATGTCGTGGATTTTAAAATTCAACTCAGGTGCCAGCTGAAAGAAGCATCTATTTTCTACATCTCTGCCTTTTTCTTCCACAAAGGATTTACAATTTTTGTTCTAGGAACATTGGTGGATTTGTATTTGACGTTGGCTGAAATCGACAATCTAAAGCTGAAAAAAGTCATTACAGTGGGAAGCATATTAATCTTTACAACTGCAAAGCTGAAAGGGGGGAACAATGCTTTTGTCACAGGAGGGAAGTCATGAAAGCACACATATGTTCTCAGTTACTTTGCATTTTTGAGGTGCTTTTATGACAGTTATTACTTTTACTGTACTTTGTGTTTTCTTTATCACATTTCAAAAGAAATTTTGTTGCTTCCTGACAATTTTTCCAGCAATTTTCCTTCAGTCACTTCTCACTCTAAAATGTAGCTGGTAAAATATTCAATACCTTGTCCCAATCAAGAAGGTCAAGGAAGGGCAGTTCTATGAATCTTTATTTGTCATTGCTATTCTCATGTTAGATAAAGGATTTGCATTTTCTCCTGCACATGTTTGGGTCTTTCATGGGTTCTGTAGCTTCTTAAAAACCTGCATGTTGAGTTAATTGGCGCCTTTAATTTGATGTTAGTCATGAGGGTGTGCAGTCTCGCTTTCCTGTCCTCTGTGTCTCCGTTGGATCAGCTTTCACCTATCGACTGCAAGAGATATAAAAAATAGACTCACTAAAGTTATGAACATCTTTGTATCCAAAATTGTTAACGTATGTGAAAAACATGAAAGGAAAAAAAAAAAAAGCAAGACATGGCAAATGGGAACGCAGCTGAAGAGAAGCGATGATGTTGGGTATGGAACAGTGAACTCGAGCATTCGTGCATAACACAATGAGCACCCAAGAAGAAAGTGGTGACAGCTCCAGAATGATTTCAGAAGGTGAAGCGTTATGTGATCAATTGTGACGATGAAGGATGAAGTCAGAAGAAATGTTGTTTGATAGCCTCAATTTGGTGACTTAGCAAACTGGCACTCTACCCAGGGATTTAAAAGTGCCATGTAGTAAACTGTAGTACATTGTCACAGTAGTTAATATCAACTAGCTACAAAACAAAAATTGCACTTCAAAAAGCTCCATTTCTCACACTAATTTTGGGAGAACTGGTTATGCTTGTCTAACTTTTCTACAATGAATCAGTGCTGCATTTGAACAGCTTGCATAAGGAAATTCGCACATGTGCCTAAAGACAACTTTTTCAAAAACTTTAAAAAAGATTAAAGCCCTTCTTGAGCAGTGTCCTTTTGGCTAATAAAGGGAAAAGCAATCTGTGTCTGACCGACCAGGTAAAAATAAGAAAAGCATCCGGAGAAGGTTTGGAGTAGCACATGAGTCAAAACACATGCTGAGTCTAACCCCCAGAACCCACATCCTCCATGCTTGGACATGTCCTCCGTCCTGTTCCAGACCACCTCTGTGAGTCTGTGGAAAGCAACGCCTACTACAGCCGCTGTTACTCCGTCTAACTCCGCTCCCAAGTTCCTTGGAGCTCAAGGAGAGTATGCGCGATCATCGTCATTAAAAGCAGAATACAAATGTATTTGCAGAGGATTACCACGTTTCAAGTTGAATGGTTGAAATGACAAATCTGCTTCCTTATTTGGTGCAAAAAAGTAGTTTACATCCGATAAATAAAACAGTTAACTTTATTGTGAATATAAAAAAAATGTCTTTAATTTGTGGTTAACCTTCCCTGTCAACACTATTTAACTTTAACAGATCGGATGTTGTTGCTGTCCTTTTACCTATTTGTTACAGCTGGAATTGTGGAACTTGACCCGGCCAGAGCAGACGGACCGGAACGGAACAGAAAATTGGAGTTTTTCCTTAATTTGATGGGGAACGACGGAGAGCTGGTCCATCGATGGTGACATTCAGAGTAGTCACGGAGAATGTGGAACCGTTCTCATTGATTAACATAAAGTAGTTGCTCCGTCGGTCAGACGTGAACGGAACGGAGCAAACGTGGAGGATGTGGAATCTGGGGGTTACTGCTGAAGTTACAATTCAATTCAATTTTATTTATATAGCGCCAATTCATGAAACGTCATCTCGAGGCACTTTACAAAGTCAAAATCAATCATATTATACAGATTGGTCAAAAATTTCCTATATAAGGGAACCAGTTGATTGCTTCAAAGTCCCGACAAGCAGCATTCACTCCTGGAGAAGCGTAGAGCCACAGGGAGAGTTGTCTGCATTGTACATGGCTTTGCAGCAATCCCTCATACTGAGCAAGCATGAAGCGACAGTGGAAAGAAAAACCACAACAGCTTGCATAGCGCACAGATTTCAATGTTTTCAGCCTGAGCCTTATTCCAAATGGTTTAATTATAATAATTACATATGTAATTATTATGTGGCTGAATAATCTTGTGGAGTAACAGATAAAAACAATGATTGATGTTAAATACAAATAAATTCCCTTGGTAATCAGCTGTTTTTGCATTGTTTTGATTGAGAATGGCTTAGTATGCACCCCTTACTGCCATCCTAATGAATGATTAAAATTGTTCTAATGACTGTTGACACTTTATATAAGTTGTATATCATATTTATTTTGTAGTCTGCCTGTTTATTCACTGTATTTAGCAAACAAATTTGTATGGTTAAGTATTTTAATCTTGTATTGTTCACTGTATAGGCTTTTTATTATTGCTTTTACTGAGATAGATTTTCCATCTGTCCAGGTACAACGGATGAAAAACAGCATATTGGAAATTCTGGTGCATTTGCAGCAATAAGTCATGTCAAGACAAATTTATTTATAAAGCTCATTTAAAAGCAACATTTTGTTACCAAAGTGCTGAACAATAAAAGGCAAAGGCGGAGATTAAAGGCGCATTAAACAAGTTAGTCCAGAAACATCAGAGCAGAATTAAGCTTCGAACACAGGACAAAGCACTACAAACAACTCTGGGTCAAGTGCCAAGGAAAACATGGGATGTTTTTGAAAGAGATTTAAAAAAACAGGAAGTGAAGAGGCCTGTCTGATGTTGGACGGGGGATTGTTCCAGAATAGGAGGCTTGACTGAAAAAGCCTGATCTCCTCTGAGCTTCAACCTAGTTTTCAGTACAACCAGAAGCAGCTGATCAGATGATCTCAGTGCCTGAGAAGGACATGAAAGGGAGACCTTGCTAACCCCAACAACAAGTGCATTACAGTAATCAAGTTGGGTTGTGATAAAGGGATGGACTAGTTTCTCAAAATTAGGTCTGGTTAGCACTTACTTCTCTCTCTCTCTTACTCTCTGGCAGAACTGGAAGAAGCCTTTCTTCAAAATTAATAATCTTAATTTATGTATACTGTCCCTGGCAAAATCTATAAAGTAAATTAATCACAACATAAAAAACTCAAACCCTATTTGAACAGATATGATGCTTTAAACAAAAAAATATATAAATGTTGTTTTGGACTTTTTTTTTTTTTTTAGCTGTCCAAGTTGTTAAAATACTGTATATGGTCCAGACAGAGCAGCTCCATGGAAACAGCATCCAAAGACTTAAAGGTACAAGTGGAAAAGTAAAAATAAATCACACTAAAGAAATTCTTGGTTCAGATTAAGTAATCCTTACAAATATCATATAACATAAAAACTGCAGGCTAAATAGTAGTTTGATAAAAAGAAATGTAAGCTTTTCTTCTCTGCTGGTAATAGGACAGATTGGGTTACAGCAGAGTGCAGGTAACTATACCGTCAGCTGTGTTTAGACAAGAGCTGGCAGATCCACGGCACATTTCTTCTCAGACCTGCGCGCATCGCCTTTAATTTACTGTCAGCAGCAGCAGCACTGAATGAGTTCCAGACTTCTTTGTCTGATTTTGTTTGCTACACCTTGAACAACCTTTGAAAATAAAAGTAATAGTTTAATTTACTCTGGCCTTTCTATTTAAACACATGCCAGTTTAGCACATTCTGATCAATGCCCTTCTCTCTCAAGAACTAAGTTTATTTTTAGTCGAATTGATTACTGCAGGTGTTTTCACTGATCTGCCTGAAAAGTGGATCAGACAGCTGCAGCTGATCCAGAACGCTGCTGCCCGCGTCCTCACTAAGACTAAGAAAGTAGAGCACATCACCACAGTTCTAAAGTCCTTCCACTAGCTCCCTGTATCTCAGAGAATAGACTTTAAAATGCTTCTGTTGGTCTATAAATCCCTGAATGGCTTAGCACCTAAATACATCACAGACTTGTTATCAGTGTATCAACCCTCCAGACCACTAAGGTCTTCTGACTCCAGCCTGCTCCGCGTACCTAGAACCAGAACTAAACAAGGAGAAGCAGCATTTAGTTCCTATTATCCACTTATCTGGAACAAACTTCCAGAAAACTGTAAAAGTGCTGAAAGCCTGAGTTCCTAGATTAAAAACACATTTGTTTAGGATTGCTGTTTTACTGAAACATCATTATTTCAACTTTGTAGTCCAACTGTTTTTAATGTTTGCTTTTAGTTTCTATTTTTCCATGTTCTATTTTGTTTGTACATTTTATTCCTACTTGCTTTTATTCTGTTTTTTTCCTGTATTTTAATCATGTAAAGCACTTTGCATTGTCTCTGTACTGAAATGTGCTATACAAATAAATTTGCCTTGCCTTGCCTTGATGTTTCCGTGCTTGTTTTCAGCACTTTTGACTCATTTTTTGTAAGAATGATCTTGCTCCCCTATTTATTCCTTTTGTTTTGGCATGGATCTTTGTTTTCAGAGTACTACACTGCTTTGCGGTTGTGCTCTAAACTGTGAGTTTCAGTGGTTAACGGGCCTCTGGTACTGGTGCTGCTCCACAGGGATGACCTAGAGTCTGGATCTATTTATTGATTACACACATTTAGACGGAGCTAAAGATACCAAGGGACACGGTGCATGACCTGGAGCCCATGGCTGTGGAGCAAGGCAAATGGTGGAGTTGAAGAGCTCAAAGAGCTGAGTGAGAGACAGATTGGTTCAGGCAGCGCTGGCAGCAGAGTAAAGGTGGACTATGTGACAGCAGGTCAAAGAACAAGAGTATTCGGACAAAAGCTGATAATAATGGGATTTTTTTTTCTATTTCAGAAAATGAGATGCAGCTTAGGCAATATTTGTAAAAACCAAAACACACAAGACAATTTAGTTTGTTTTAATTGAGTTTAGGTAGGTCTTCTGTTAAAAAGGGCTATATATATATATATATATATATATATATATATATATATATATATATATATACATATACATATACATATATATATATATATATATATATATATATATATATATATATATATATATATATATATATATATATATATATATATATATATATATATATATCTTTAGAAAGACTATGTGCTCTTGCTACATTAAATTTCTAAACCAGGGCGAAACCTTACTAAGTGTTAAAATAAGTGAAACAGTCATGAATGGGGACAGAAGGACCCAGCATTCAACCAGACAAATGATTTATGATTTTAAGACAGTTTATTAAAATTAGACTGACCACAGGCGGGCTCGGTGGTCAGAATAACAATCCAGGGTCGGTACACAAATAAGCAGACTGGCTAGGAGAGGACAGACAGATTCGGTGGTCAGATACAGTCCAGAACGGTGCACAAACAAGCAGACAAAGGGATCAGGCAAATTTAGGTAATCCAGAAAACCGAACCAGGTCAGGCAAAACAGGCAGGCAGTCAGATCAGGCCGGAAAAAACAGAAAAACAGGGAACAGGCTGGCTCAGAAAATCCGTGGGCTAAATTGGGTTAGATCAACAGGTCAACAATAAATGGAACGCTGGACTAGACCAGTGGTTCCCAAACTTTTTTGGCTCAAGGTACCCCTACACATTTTTCCACCCAGCCGTGGTACCCCTAAACTGACATTCTTTTATTTCACATTCTACTCTTCATTTGTGCAATATTTTTGTAATGTCAAGCATAACAGCATGTAAAAACTTTTAGAACTGTTTTATTAAAATAGTAAGCCTATTGTAACAACAACAAAGATCAGCATTTTCCTAACAAACAAAATATATCCCAAATGGTGATATATTAACATAAATATTTTAGTTGCAAAAACACTTGAAATATGTTATGCCAATATAACCAGAACATAACAAGTATGGGCCTCAAACAAATACTTGTACTATTGCAAAAAATGGTGTCTATGTCAGTTTGAATGGGACACATGCCCCTGTCTCTGACTGCACAGTCTGTTGATGCGAGGGGGGAATGTGGACAGTGAAACACGGAGATCCTCTTCTACTGAGAGCCTTTGCCTCAGCTTATTTTTCATATATGTCAGAGAGGAGAAAGCCAGTTCACAAAGGTAGGAGGTGGGGAACTGTATTAACACACTGATGGCACTTTCTGAAATAGAGGGATACTCCTGTTTTACACAGAGCCAAAATTTGTCCAATGAAAGTTCACTGTGCTTTAACTTCAGTGTCCGGTCTGCTTGCAGCTCTACAAGCTCATCCTGCCCCTTTGTAGTCAAACATTTTGCTGCAGATGTTGTGGCAAGATTGTGAAATGGATCTCGAACCCAGTCAAACTCTGCATTTGTTTGTGGGAAACAGTTCTCAAACCTTTCTTCCATTTTAGTCAGGTGAGCAGACACAAAGTGGAAAAAAACACAGTCTTGTGTGTGGCATTGCTAGTTGTCAGTGGAAACATAAAGATTTTTTTTAGCCACTCTCTGTTGCCACTGTCCTAATTTTGCCCTGAAGCCATTGATTTTGTCTGTTGCTGTGAGAAGGGTTTCATTTTTACCCTGCATTTTTGCATTCAGCTCATTCATGTGTCCAAAAATGTCAGCCAGGTAAGCTAGTTTGAGCCACCACAAGTCATCATTAATCTGCTCTTGAAAAGGAAGTGTGTCACTCTTATGGTGGGATTTCTCTCTTTTGCTTTCGTCACAAAGCCTTTAACTCGGCCCGTCATGCACGCAGCGCCATCAGTACATATACCTGCGCACATCTGCCAGTTAAGGCCATTTTCCATGAAGTAATCATTTGTGACCCTGTATATCTCATCACCCGTGGCATGATTTTTCAGTGCCTTACAAAATAAGAAGTTTTCTGTTATGCGGTCCTCATCGACGTACCTCACGTTAGCGATCAGGTGACAAACGGCACTTGCATCGGTGGAATCATTTATTTGAAGTGAAAATTTTCCGCTCTGTCGTAGTCTGTCACAGAGACTAGCTTCAATGTCACCGGACATATCATCAATGCGCCGTTTGATGGTGTTGTCAGAGAGCGGAATCTTATCGATTTCTTTGGCAGCGTCTGGTCCTAGCATTACTTGAATGTTTTTGCATGCCGGTAAAATTAGCGATTCTGCAATGGTGTGCGGCTTTTTTGCTTTAGCGATGATTTCAGCTAACATATAACTAGCCTTCTGTGCTTTCTTTGACACACGAACATGGGACAGCATACGTTCACTCTGTGTGGCATTTTGTGATTTTAGCCTTCTGAAGAATTCAATGTCTTTATTTTTATAGTCCTGGTGCTTTGTGTCAAAGTGCCTTGGCAGTTTACTAGGTACCATAGCGTTGTTTGCTAGCGTCTCCCTGCAGATTAGGCATACAGGTCTGGGACATGTAGCATCCCCACAACGGAAGAATCCGTATTTGAGATAACTGTCATTGTAGTGTCTTATCTTTGGCCTCTTTGCTCCCGCTGACTCTTCAGGTGTTGCTTCGGGTGTGTCCAGACGCGAAGGATCTGAACTGGTTCGCTTCACAAACTTGTCCATTGTTGTTTTGCCTCCACCGCGGACACTATCATAGCGACGCTGTGTACAAGAGACGCCGCCACGCCCCCTCAACCGAAATGCATTATTTGCTAATAATTATTTTTCTGTAATTTTTTCAAAGTAGTAAAGAAAACATAAAATGAAGCCCCTCATCTTAGAATATATTTGCTTACATCAAAATAAATTTACAAAATTGTTAAAATGTAAAAATGTACATTCAATATAAAACTCTCATCAATCTATGAAAGTATCCTGCGGCACCCCTGTTGTGACCTCGCGGTACCCCTAGGTGTGGTAAATAGGGGCGTGAGCAGGTGTAGAAACCAATTACAGAAACAGGTGGAACTAATCAAAGGAATTACCCAGGATGTTATTTTGATAGAAGAGGTGGAGGTGCATGAGGAATCATTAAGATTATCTTGACTCAATAACCAGTAATCAAATACAATATGAATGAAATCATGTCTATTTGCTGCCGACTAATACAAACTAAAGAAAATAAGAAGATAAACTTAATCTACAGACTGTGTACCTATGCTGATAATCCTTAAAAGTACTTAAGACAGTAATTGAAGTTGTAAGTTTATTTATTTTAGTTTGTTGGGTTTTAACCACATCTTAAGTAAGAGGGAAGAGGGGAATAAAACAAGAGGGATCATTCATCAGCTTTTGGGTGTTGAATGCTGTCTTACTCTGATTTGATACCTGCTTTTTTTCACCTTTCTGGAACCGAGGTGGTTTGTCCAAAGGAACAGTTTCACACTTTTTAATAACGGTCGACTCTTTTTGAACAAACACTATCAAGTTAATTTTTGCTACATCCAGCGAGGCCAGCTGAAGTTGGAAGGAGAAGATCTGGAGATGAAATTTAGAAGTTGTTGTTACAGTCTTAAAAAGTAGCTAACTCTTCATTCACTACACACATCTTACATGTTTTGATTTCACACAAAAAAAAGTTATCTGAAGTATGTCCCTATTGTCCAATCAGCAGTGCATGGCAAATCCTGCTGTGAAAAGGAAGAAACTGGGAGATCAGAAGTGCTAATCACAAAGGTAGAGTCAGTGAGAAAGTTTTAATTAGTGGGTAATCCTCTTCCTTCAGTAACAAAAAGCAACCGAGGAGTGTCACCCAGGTAATTAATGCAGACGGCTCAAAAAACCACACTGTGGCTCTAATTAAAAAACAATGTTGTGTGACTTTACAGGAAATGCAAAGCAGAGAGTGGTCATGGCTTGGCAGAGTGTGTTTGCTAAAGATGGAGGAATAATAAACGAGGGTAATCTTTAAAGATGTACTCTCTGTTATGATGCTTGGATGTTTCTTTATGTCTCTGTTTCATCTCTGTTTATTGTCCCTGGTTGCGGCCATTTTCGTTTAATCTTGTGTTCTATGTACATTTTGTATTTTTCTCATGGATTTCTTACCTGGGTTTTTCTCTGTTCACTTCCTGTTCATTACGCTCCTCCCCTCGGCTCCTCTGTCTTTGTCAGTATCGGCGGTTCCTCATCTCCACCTGATGGCTAACACCTGCACTTTGAACTGTGTTGTTACTGAAAATTGTTATATAAATAAACTTGCCTTGCCTTACCTGCAGTCATGTCATTCACAGTAAATGGGCTTACTGGTTTTCTCAGGCCTTGTCTACACATACCTGAATATGTAGGAAAACAAATAACTTTTTATGTGTTTTGGCTTTTCATCCACATGAAAACTCTGTTTTACTTCACTAAAAACGATTATTTCTGAAAACTTCCGCCAAAGTGGAGATTTCTAGAAACTCTTTATTGGAGCCTGCATGTGTACGCGACAAAACAGAGTTTTTAGGGTCCCACGCATCACAGTCTGCGACAAATAATGTGGCGCTGACGTCACATGTGCGACCATCGTTAAAGATTTGGTCATGCAGCCGGGGGGAAAAATGAATGCTGTCAGAAAAGTGCTGATTTTTATGTTCGTGTTGTGATTGACTGTTAACAATATGTAACTAATTAAAGTTAAACTGGACAAATTCACTACTACGAAATTTACGTCGTTACCTTGGCGGCCACACAGTGTTTCCTGTCTATGCCTAGGTATCGAGATTTCAAAGGAAAAGCATGCATGGAGCGTTATTAACATTGCAGTTGGTTCAGATGCTTTTTGCTTGTTTGTTTCTACAAGCCCAGCTGCTCCAATATGTTGAGGTGCAAAGGAGGAAGAGCGCTTGGAGGTCAGCTGTTTTACACCAACTCTGCCTCACAATACAGAGGCACAATGCTGTTTAAATTAGCATTGTTTTGAAGGATTCTGACTGGCTGACATTGGTTTTTATTTTATCATTAAAATCCTGCGTTTGCTATCTTGTCTGCACTTCAGTCCTCCACAAACCTGCACAACATGACTGCACGCTGCACTATTCTCCAGCAGGAAGGCCTTATGTTTGTATTTTTAAATTTGTGCTTCTGTTTAATTTTGAAAGATAACTGACCCATTCTATGTACATTCACTCCCCTTTCACTGGTTTTTACTTTCTTGGGAAAAGGATCTGCATGCCCCGCCTCCTCTGTGTCAGGGATGTGCCTTGGTGACTTTCCGCCGACATGCTGTAATATGTCCATGTCACATGAAATGAGAAAGCTGTCAGGTTTAAGGGTGATTGTGGTTGAAGTGAAGGGAGAAGACATGTAAGCAGTTTCCCCTGTGCTCGTGGGAGAAGCTATAGTGACTGTGGACAAAATAGCACTCGCTTCCAATATTGGGGTAGCTGTAGAGTAGAACTGATGATCAGTTTGGCCTTTATTCTGGTAAATTTACGTAATCCTCATATTACTAATATACATGCAGACATGACTCCTATTTCTTAAGTGGAGTGCAAAATTTGTATGGAAACTTTTACAAAGAGACAGTGCTAACTAATTGTTCACACATTTTAAAAAAATCTCTTGGTCTTGTCTTTTGAAAGGGTATTTTTCTTGAAATGTTTCTTTTTGAAATAAATTTTAACAGATTTTTGCTCAGCTGTCATGCTTTTTTTGGTGACCTACTCCAGTCCAAACACACCATACTCAGTCTATTTTTGAACTTTTCTGTCATGTACTTTGACCCATGAAAGAGTAACTCAGGTCTACGGTGTTTTTTTATTACTCTGTGTTTTGTAGTCGGTCCTGAATTAATGGGCCGTGAAGTAGAACTATTTCCACCCTTTCTTGCTGTTTTTTCATCTAAGCTGAACGAAGATCAGCTGCAGTATTTTTTTCATAGCGATGGATCAGCAAACACAATGTAACAAAAACTGAAACACATTAAACTGAATCTCAGTCATTTAAGGTAATATTTAGCTGAATGTGAACCAGTATCTTTTCCCCTATACCGAAAATGTTAGACGTGCATGCTTACTCTTAATATTTCTGACCAGAACAGAAGGTGTACATGTACACAGGGATTGACGGACTAAATAAGCACAGCCCCAGACAAAAACACTTGTAAACATCAGTCAAAATCAGCCCTGTTTTAGCTAAAAAGTTGTTTAAAACATGTTTCCAGTTTAAGAACTTTAAAAATGACTAGAAACCTGAATTTACAACTAATACAATACAAAATCCTTCATAGAGTACACTATATAGGTCAACGATTGTTCAGGATGGGTTTTGCACAATCTAATATCTGTTCACGGTGCACAGGCAATAATCCTGACAATTATATTCATGTGCTGTGGTTATGCACACCTGTTCAGAGGCTCTGGGGCCAGATATGTGAGGACTTGTCAAAGTGTCTGACATGTAAAATATCACCTTCCCCCTCAGTTTACTTGCTGGGTAACTTGGATGATACCACTTTGGGAAATAAATCAGTTTGCATGGCATTCACTGCCCTATGTATCACTAAAAGAATCTATCCTCATGAATTGTAAAATAAAAAAACAATCTCAGTATCAATCACTATAGAGATCTTTTGTTGGATTATATTAATCTTGAGACATCATCTGCCTCCACATCAGATCAAGCTCTCTGGGCTCCTTTGATCGACTCCATCACCTAGTGGGGTGGGGAACCACTGGATTTGTCCTGTTGTGGCTGGGGGGCGGGGGGTGTAACTGGGTCTTGGGGGATTTGGTGAGTCCCTGGGGTAGGAACTCAGGTGGGTCTGGCGTTGGGATCTGTGTCCCCCGCTGGGGTGACCTGAAATGGCTGCTTGCGATACTCAGTTCCTAGCGGTCTGTACTCTCCTGTAGGGTTGGGGTGGTCCAGAGGGAGTTGGGGTGTTGGTTCCGGGCCCCGCAGACTTTGGTGGTGCTGCTGTTGGTGTCTCCATCCCAGGGTGGGTTTTGGAGCGCGAGGGAGCTGGCCACCTGGGAGGGTATTTTGCTCTTTTATTATTTAGTCTTTTATTCTCCATCCCTGGATCGTTTAAAAATCTTCAAAGCTGTGTACAAATATAGAAGATGACCGTCTGCTGATAAAGTCAAAATACCCCAAAACTCTAGTTATTAACCTGATGAAAAGCTACGATGCATCCTATCACAGACAGTGTCTTTAAATCTTAGGTTGTTCTGCTTGATGACTTTAAAATATTTTGCCCTTCATCCAAATAGGATTAAAACTTTGCAAGATAAATGACGGTAACTCAAGGTGTATGTGTGTTCCCAATGTCTAATATTTATCTTCTTTCATCAGTTGCATCAGGGACATCATAGCAGTATAGTTAGTTTAGGTAGAATTTTATCCAAAGTAATTTTTTGCTCTCATTTGTGTGAACAGAGACAATCTCCTTTATACTCACAGAAAAGGAAAGCTAGATCTCAAAAATAGCTTCGAAAATGTCATGTGCCAATAATTTCTGACAGCTTTGGAGACTTGCTTGGTCCTTTGTGGGTTGAAACAAATAGAAACACGACTTTGCGGTTGCGTAAATAACATCAAGAGTGAGTCTTTAGTTTTATTTTTTTCTGACAGTGATTCATAGGCTGGTGGGTGTTACCTTGTCTCCGGTTTTAGGGTTAAAAACAAGTCATTCAGTTAAATAATTTAATTCTTCTGTAAATTAACTCTGCAATAGTTTGAAAGTTAATCACAAAGCCTCTTACAACTAAGACTGACGTTCAACTTGATAAAATTATTACAGTTGTTAAAAATCCAAACAGCTTTTTACAAAAATTATACAGTTTTTGAGAAACAACATCCCAAAAAATAATAACAATACTCTCATTTTGTGGTGTTTTTCTTCTGGAACTTCAATTAACAAGATTTCGGTTGCATTCACCTTGGACAAGTCACTAGTCTATCGTCAAAAAAAGACCAAAAGGATAACATCGTTTTAGTATTACCACAGTTTTTCTCACAATGAACAAACTTCTCGCTTAAGCTTTCAGAAAGAAAACAGGAACATTTGAAAAACAAATTATTTGCAAAAGACAAAACCTCTGGACTTGTCACGATTTGGGTTTTGTTGTGGTTTGATTTTGTACTTTGTTTTATGTTATCAGTTCTTCTAGCCTGCTCCGATCACTTCTGTCACCAGCCTTTATTTAGATCAGTTCACATCTCTGTTTCCAGTTCAGTTCTGGTTTCTCCCAGCTATCTGCCAGCTCACCTCTTAGTCACTCCCCTTCTCCAGTCACCATCCAATCAGCTTCAGTTTACTTCCAGTCACTTCCCTTCCCCTGATTAGCTCCACCCATTCCCGTAATTAGTTTCACTCCATTCACCTGCTCACTCCCCTACTTATACCTGCCTCTGTCTCCTGCACTCGGCCAGATCATTGTTTATATAAGCCTTTGGTGAGTTTTGTCCAGCATCCCTTTTGTCTGTTGATATTACCCAATTGCCTTTTTGACGTCTGAGCCAGCCTGAATCCTGAACCTGTTTTTCCTGCCCTGTCTGACTGCTTACTCGTTTTGCTGACCTAATTCTGCCCTTGGATTATATGAGTTTTCCTTATCCCTGTCTGTATTCCTGCCTGTTTTGGACTGCCATTTTGTGTACCGTTTTTGGATTGTCATTCTGACCACCGAGCCTGCCTGTCCCTGCATTGTCAAGATCGCCTCCATTAAACCTTCTTTAATCATACCTCCTGTTTGTCTGGCTGAATACTGGGTCTATCTGTCCCCGTTCATGACAGGACTTTAATCTTCAAATTGCATCAAACCAGTAACATGCAGGGAGTTTGTTATAATTACATCCATTTTTTTTCTGCGCTGCACTTACTAAGAGAGGATTATAAAATCATTTCAGAATGGTAATTCAACAGCCGAGTAAAGAAAGGCTTGTTGTTCCCATTAACCCCAACTTAAGTCAGGAGGAAGAAACATAGAAAACAGGAAAAGATAAGAAATTGGCAGAGGGAAATAACAATTCCAAGCAAAAAGCCAGACCACAGTTAAAACATCAGACAGAAGAAAACAAGGTTATACTGGAGCAAAAACAACCAATATCTACTTTACTGTTTTGAGCTATGTGTTGGAAGCAGTTTTGCATTCAGCGCTTTCCCAGTTTTTCATGCTGACTCAATATGTCCAAAACATCTTGAGTCCATATTGATATAATATGGCTGTATTTTCATGATGCAAATCTCTTTCTTCACCACATCCCAAATGCACTTTATTGGTTTGAGAGAAGGTGACTGTGAGAGGCGTTTGTTTGACTACAGTGAACTCATTGCCATGTTCAAGACACCAGATTATTTGAGTTTTGTGACTAGGTTTATTGTCCTGCTGGAAGTAGCCATCAGATGATGGGTGGCCTGTGGTCATGAAGTGATACACATGGTCTGCATCAATACTCAAGTAAGTTGTGGCTTTTAAAAAGTGCCCAGTTGGTTCCAAGATGTTTAAATTATTAAAAATAGTAGTGATACTAAAATCCCCACAACATTACATCACTCTGAACTGTTGATACACAGCAGGAGGAATCCATGACCTTTCACCAAATTCTGATATATCATCTGAGTGTTGCAGATAAAGACACTAAAGATTCCCCAGCATCAATTTGTTGCTGTCCAATTTTGGTCACTGGGCAAATTGTAACATCGGTTATCTTTTCCTGGGTAACAGCCAGAGCTGGGAAGAGTAGCCAGAAATTTCACTCCAGTAAGAGTAGCACTACTTCAACATAGTTTTACTCAAGTCAAAGTAAAAAGTACCCAACAAAGAAATTCCTCAAGTAAGAGTAAAAAAGTTTTTGGTACGAAGGCTACTTACCGCAACAGACCACATAACTGGAATTACGGTATTACACATGTGCACAATGAGTAAACAAGGAGAGGCAATGGAGCCCACAGACATATATACAACTTGATAATGAATAAATATAATCACAAGTATACGTACATTCTTATCTGTGAAAGGTAATGCCGGCACATCTGGTTTGTACTGTGAATCGGTTGGTACAATTCCACGCAGCACACGAGGCATCTTCTCTGAATCGCTCTACAATGCCACTTCCAGTATGGCGGCGACGCTAACGTGCGATTCACCGCTCAACAAGGTGTCTACGTAAATATGTCTGTGATGGAGCCGAGCGAGTCAGCAATGTCCAGCAGAGGTGCGGACAGAATAAGGTTCTGTAACAGATCAGGTTGGTCTTTGACCAGGCTGAGCTGTCTCTTTACCGTGAAGCATTGCAGGATGGTCTGCTGGCTCCTACCGTAGCTGTGTCAATTGTCGCCATCTTGCTTTCTGTCAGATCTGCAGCACTGCCAGCAGATGGCACAGTGTTTATGTTTGCTGATTGCACCCGGTTCTTTTCAGGGTCAAAAAGCACAAAGTAAACAGTATCAGGACAAACAATTGGGGTATATTGTTTTATTTGAAGATGAATGTATATTTTTTGTGTCTTCTTTTTATGTCCAAAATACTTGACTATGCCCCTTTAATTTTATTTTCATCTGGAGAGGAAACTCCTTAATATTACCAACATTGATCAAAGAGTGTGAAAGATACTTTATGATATCTTTGCGGTTTTGTTCTCATTTTCATTATCCTTTTTTAGTGGAGCTTTTACTTGCACATGGTAATGATGGGTTGACCTTTATTTTGTAGCAGTGTTTTAGAGTACTGTTTATAATTCAGTGTAGAAATTTCTACAATAGAAATGCTGCTAATGCAGTACTGCCTGAGGGCCTGAGGATTGCGACCGTCACAGGTTTTCAAATTTTCTCTGGATTTTATGGACATTTTATTCTCCTACAATGAGGTAATAAAAGCCCACATTACATTAGAAAGTAAATTGGTGAAAAACGTCTTGTTTAGATTTCTGACAAATGAAAAGCTCCCTTGTACTGCAACAAGCAAAACCTTGTAGCTGTTCCTCCTTGCGGCAAACAGCAGTAAACATCTTAAAAGTGCGTGTTATCAATACATAAACAAAATTTTAGCACTTATTGCTACGGTGGGGAAAAAAGGCGTGGGACGGGGGGGCTCTGGCAACCCGGTGGCATTTCACTGAAAACCAGCAGCTCTGGACTTTGGGGAGAGCACTGCTGATAAGACCAAATTCGACGCCATGGCAGTCATCAATAGCCCTTGTGAGTGAATCCAGCACTGACAGAACCCCTCTGTTCTGAAAGGTCTCCCTGTGTGCTGATACGGAGGAAGCGGAACGGAGCCAGAGCAGCTGGGCACGGAGAGGAGAATCAGGGCTTGTTGGGAAGCTGGCAGGGGAAGATGGGAGAGACGTGGCGGGTAATTGGAGCACAGCAATATCCGCCATCTTGGCCCGTTACCTTAATAACAGCTTTGATTGAGGTGAATAGGCCCATAAAAGGCTGTGGTGGCGCTGATAAGCTTTCGAGGGCTTGGCCAGGGCTGCCAGGATTTTGGCATTCTTTAGGACTCTTAGCTTCCTGAGTCTGAGACCTAAATCTGCAAGGATGGGCACCTGGGACTCCAGATGTCCTGGGGAAGAATCTCTGGTGGCATCTCCGAGCTGGCATTAGAGCCTACCGTGACATTCATTGCTCAGTCTGGCATGAATAAAGTGGCGTGCCAGCTTCCTATCACCCCCCACATATCCGGCTGAGCGAACACTGCTGGAAGTTGTGCATCCTTCTGTGGGGACTGAGGAGAAAAGTGAAAGCGCCGGAAACAGGGAATACACTGCTGTGCTTTTCTGACAGTTGGAAAGGTGCATCAAAACAACACAGGAATTGTAGCATCAGTTGCAATGCCACCCCCCCCCCCCTCAACAAAAACAAACAATAAAAAATACTAAAAAAACAGACTGCATTTCCTTAAGCATGGCAGCTTGTGCACTGGGGAGATTAGAGCAGCTTTTAAAAAATCTGATCTCTTTTAGAACAAAGTAATACTTATTTAAAAGGAAGCAGCGTTATAAAATGTTTGTTTCAAAACTGCAAGTACAGAAATGAAAACACACTTAAGGGGGTTGCTTTAATCCCCAATGGGACAGATAAAATCTCTTCTGTTTCACTCACAGTTGTTTTTCAACCTTAAACCATTTCCAAATAAAATGGTGAAACTTCCTTGGCCTCATGTGAAGAGGGATTCTGCTGGAGTGGATTGCAATGTTTTAACCTTCACAATGTCGTTCTGAAAAAAAACTTGTAGTGATAATTGTACCCCCCTCCACACTAAAGGATTGTGCTCTATGACTGACATTTGAAATCACTATGATTTCTTTTTTTTACCGCGAACACAACTTCAAAAATCTTCACATTTCACGGCAGCCTATGATTTGCTCAGTCGTCTCCTATCTCGCCCGGTGGTGTTTCATCAACATCTACTTCCATCATTCCCCTCAATTCATAGGAGTGCATGCATTAGCGTACGTTCACTGGTGGGATTTCCCACTAAAAGCATTTTTTAGTGCTGATTGCACAACGTCCTCCAACTTCTAAATCTCCCCACAGTAACTTAATGCTTCTCACAGCTATTTACTTGTCTGTGTGCATAACTTTGGGGGAAATGTATAGTTAAGCCTGTTAATGTTATAGCGCTAAAAGAGTGGTGAGCAGCCAAAAGCCCAGTGATCCATGGGGGAGGGGGAGAGAGGATGTTTAATGAGATGTTCACGCTCTGTTACCTGCCTGACAGGAAAGATCTCACTCACTCACCTTGTTTGCCACTCAGAGTCCTCTGTACCGGCCAGTAATTAACAAGGGTTCCTGAATGCTTCATGCACAAAACGTTATTTGAACCTTTTTTTTTCTCGCTGTTTCAAAATTTCTGTGACATAATTTCCAGTGTGTCGGTTCAGCGTGAGTATGCGAATATGCCAACAGTTCTAATTTTTCTAAACTGATTTTCTGTTAATTTACAGTGTGTAATTTAGCATGAATTAAAACACAACTTAATGTATGTGGGTCGTCAATTGTTCTGCTAGTGTTCAATGATAGACCATAGCTGTGGCCAGCTCAGGTTAAATATGTTAATCACTGCGTACAGATTGTCTGACATTAGCCATGTTTCCATACGATTCTCATGAGAATTTTGAGCAAACTTTTTGAAATGTCACAAAAAAGAAAATGTAAATCAAACTTGTTACCCCTCTACTGGTTTGTTGCGAATTATCCAGCAGACGCAAACCGTGGTGGCATCATTCCTTGACGTTATGCCGTAATATCAGTGGTGGCCTAGTGGTTAGAGCAGTGTGCTTGCGCTCTGAGAAGGATGCAAGTACCCGGTTTGATCCCCACAACCTGCACTCTGGGTCCCTGAGCAAGACCCCCAACCCCCCGATTGCTCCCGAGGCGCCGCACAGTGGCAGCCCACT
The DNA here is from genome assembly GCA_037039145.1 of Fundulus diaphanus. NCBI lineage: Eukaryota > Metazoa > Chordata > Actinopteri > Cyprinodontiformes > Fundulidae > Fundulus > Fundulus diaphanus. Next base: position 26,142,504 of record CM073137.1, on the reverse strand, counting down.
GCTCCCCAAGGGGATGGGTTAAATGCAGAAGTGAATTTCCCCATTGTGAGATCAATAAAGTTAAATTATTATTATTATTATTAATATTATTATTATTATAAACAGGAATTACAGGTTGCAAACCAGCATGGACCAAAGATCAGCAATAGAGCGAGGTTTTAATGAATGCGTTGCTATTTATTTTCATGTAGGAGTCTAAGAAATACTTGAGTTTCTTCGTCAGTCCACACGTACCTGTTGTTGCTTCCAGTTCTGCCTTCGAACATTACGGGAACATTCAGGAAGATGTCGGCTGCAGAAACAGCTGATCAGTCATGTGAGGTAAATATTCACTACGTCAGAACTGATTCAACAAATGTGTTTCCATCTCATCTTTTTTCAAATAAGTCAAAAAAACGCCTCAACCGAGTGTAAAAACTTTTTTTTTTGCAAAATTTAGTAGCTTAATTTGAATTTTGACATTTCCATCAACCTTTTCTAATGCGATACTTCAAAATGTGCATTAAAAATGTTAATGGAAATACGACTTGTGTATCAACAGTTTCATGTCACTTCAAACATGTAGCACTCATTTTCAATGACTTTCTATGGCCAAATGAAATATTGCTGTGAGAAAACTATTTTTGATGTAGTCAGGGAGATTAGGTGCCGTGGCCGACAGAGTCAACACAATAACATTTTGAAAGCTGCCCTACTATAGTGCAATTACATTCACAGGTAAAACATGGAGAGATGGTGTGTAAAAAATGGAGACTTGCAGCCCCACTGCAAGGCTTGCCAATGCAAAGTTAGACTATATGGGGTATTTTTTGACTCCAGTTGTAGGGTGCCAGTTTGTTAGATCTCCAAACTACTCTTGTAAAAAGAGGACCCAAATGTAGACCATACTAGGGGTGAAGGGAATATTTAATAGAAGATAATTTAAATTAAAACAGGAAGCACAGGCAGGGAAACAGGAGAAACCTGCAATGAGACCATGAAACCAGACTGCTTAAAAACTGAGGAGGAGTGGGTGAAAGAGAAAGCAAGAGGAACGGGTGGTGTGAATCAGAGGAAAATGGAATACAGGTGAGAACAATGAAGGTACTGAGCTGAGGGAGAGGGAGAATGATATACAGCGCCAAAGGGAGGATACACAGAAATCTAACACAAAAGAGATACAAAACGAACTGACAGAATCTACTAACTAATGTCACAAGATAAATAATAAACAACCACTAAAGGATGAAAAACAAAGAAAGCACAATCCCAGTAACATAAAGACTAAGACCATAACATCAAACTTCATGGATATCGTGACAACTCTCTGATTCCTGCTTTTATGTTTTTTCCCTACACACTCTTTTAGACAGTTCTCATTGTTTGACCTAAGAGTAAATGTAATCATCAATGGCCACAAACCTGAACATAACTAAATGAGAAAAATTATGCATGCCCTTTAATCACAGTGCAGTGTAGCTGTTTCTCCTGTTAGTTGGATATTTCGATTAATATTTAAAAAAAAACGATAAAAAAATTCAAATCTCACTTATAATTTCATTTTATTGTACACATTTTTCTGATCATGTTATATTACACCCTATTTCTACTAAGTGAAGCTCTGATTACTGTTTAGGCTGGTTGACTGCCGACTGAATCCAATCTCCAAGATGGTGCCGTGGATGGCAGGTTTACATGTCTTTGAGTGTTTATTCTGGCTTTGCCACAATAATCTGGTTACTTTCTGTACAGAGGAGCTCCTAAACATCAGCCGGTCCTCTCTGGGCATTTTTCTCCCCTCAATTTTTCATCAATACCAACATTACTGAGATCTTGGGATCTACCAGAGACACAGACAGAATGAAGCACTCCTCACATACATATGCCACACTCCCTAACCTGCCTCTCGCCAGATGGATGTAGTTCCGCCGAGCTCCATACGGCTCCACACATGCATCTGGACTCGCTGCCATTGGGAGGGATTTCAATACCACATAAATATGGATGGGCCAATCAGGATCGCCGGGCAGGATTTTTGTAGACTGTTTGGATTCAGACAACAATGGAGGCTCGCAGTGAGGAAGCAAGAAGCAACCCGACTAATTTCATTTACCTGCGCTTTGCTTTCCCAGGGCTTTGGTTCCCCATCCGACCCAGTACTTCTCTGCTTTTCCGGGGCTTGTTGAGGGGGCGGGGCGGCGTGCTGTAAGAAAAATTGTCCACCTCAAGGGTGGAGTAAGGAGATGAGGAGTTTACAAACCTATCAATTTTACAACCTTAATTTATCACAAAAAGTTGTTTTGATTTTAGTTAATTTTAGTTGAGAAAGTGCACCTCCAAACTTCATCTATGCAGTCAGTTCATCAGGATTATGAGATAATTTTAATTCTGCTCTGACTTGTTATGAATGGCAGAGACCCGCTGACAGGCGAGCCTGGCCGGGAAGACTAGTGTCACGGCTGCGTTATTACTCGGATGGTCTGTGATTTCCCGCTGACTGGATCATGTTTGTCGCGGCTGTGTGCTACAGAAAGCAGGCTTGTTTCCATGGCAGAGAAAGAGGAGAGAACTGCTCAGCACCTATAGCGCCGTGAGCCGTGATCAAAAGTCTACGATGCTGTACTTAAAGGAAAAATCATAATTAAAACTGCTGAAAGTACTTTAAATATAAAATTATTACATACTGTTCAATAAATGATAAGCTTTTTTAATTAAGAGTAATTTTCATTTTAAGGTCCTTTTATGGGGTGCGTAGCGGTGCAGTATCGGTTGTAGAGCAAGTCCCGATGCCCTATCTGTCTCCTTGTAAATAAATATTTCATGCCGAAATATTTTTTTTAACTTCTTAAACAAAGAGGAGCTGCAGTGCGTTATGAGGCGGAGGGATATTTCAGCGTCACTTAGTTTAGACAAACAGTTTAGTTTAGACAAACAATCAACTTCACTTTCAGAAACAAGCCCAAAAAAAAACTGCAACCCACAACTCATGAAATATAAAAGTGACTTAAGAAAAAAATAAGACCAAAGTTGCATAAAATAAGTGGGCTTCACAACAGTGAGCATGCTTTCTAAGTGTGTCGTATCCCTCCGCCGCTCTGGTCGGTACAGAAATGTTCCGGCAAATTCTACATTATGAAAAAGAAAAACATACCGAAAATCCTCGCTCTCATGTCATCTTGAAGACATTCTTCTTCCAAATGTTGGCTGCAGATGACGTTTCTCTCTGGCCAGAAGCACGATGGAAAATCCTCTCTCTTCAAGTAGGTATTCCAGCAAAACAGTCCATGGTGGATGATGAATCGGAAAGGTGAAAAAACTAATGTTTTTTCCACTTTTACCCGATGTTTGTTACATCCAACTGCCATGCATGTGAGCATTGTTGCTTTAACAATAGCTCCCGCGAATTTCAATGGTGAAGTCCTCTGGAAATCCGAAAAGAATGTTGATTATCGCAGATGTGTAGAACGGCTCCTATTGACTTTGCTTGGAAAGTGCGGAGAAATGCTGTCGGCTCTCCGCTTTTCCACGTCACAGGATGTGATGTCAGGGGGCCATTACTGCCCATATTTGGGCAGTCATGTCAGCCCCCATACACAGCGATCCAGACGACAATTTATGTTTTTATTTTCTTATTGATTAAAGCTAAATTCATTAAGTAACCACAAACGTATTAGTTTTAGTTATAGCTAATGATCCCCTGATTTTTCCTTGTTGACCGGACTTCTCCTTTAAAAACTATCCTCCCGACAGAAACGGATAGCTCTCCTGCTCAGATAGTATGTGTGTCGCAGAGTGATATAGGAAGGATATTAAATGCGCCTTAGAATCCTGTGCGCCCTTTGGTCCGAAAAATGTGGGTAATTCTTTAAAAGAACACTGACATCTGTCATTTACCGACATTGTGCTATAGCCATGATGGCGGCTGTCCTGTCGCTCTCCTCAGCGTCACCGGTTGGTTTTGATGTGAGTGGTTGTAGTAGCACGTCAGTAAAGATGACAGACAAGTAGTTTATCCAATCATATGAAAAGGTTTTTGATAAGGCCGCTTCTACTGAAATACATCTCCAATGGAGCAATCCCAGATGGATGTGTGGAGCTCTGCAGAACAAAATACATTTGGTGAGAGTCAGGTTAGCGCTTCCAGCTGTTTTAAGCTAACCGCAGCGTGGAGTTTTCAGCGAATAGAGGAGTGGAAATCTGCTTCTACATAAACATAGGTTGTCACAGGGATATACAAGAGACATCACCCTCACCAGGAGTAATTTTTTAAAGACTGTAAATCTTTTTATTCACCAATGGAGTTCTCCTTATTTGTTTTGGCCGGCGTTTAGATCCAACCACAAGCCTGCACATCAGAGGCTGAAAAAATTATCTTAACTTATAAAAGACATGGAGAAAAAGTACCTAGACTCTTATAATTGTTCTTGTGGACTTTGGCGGTGCAAACCTCTCCAATGAGATTCCAAAACACAGGCAGGCCATTAATTGTCCCATCAGGAATAAAAACACACTAGACCACTGTTAGACCGCTGTTACACAGCTTTAAAATATGCATATCACGCTCTTTGGGCCTTTCTGATCACTGTCTGCTTCATCTCATTCCAACCTTTAGGCACAAGTGAAAAACTCAGGAACGCTCTAGGATCTGACGGTGCTTCCCCAGTGCGCCTGAGAACCTGTGCTGACCAACTGGCCCCCATATTCACTCAGATTTTCAACAACGCTCTGGACCTTTCTGAGGTTATTTCCTGTTTCAAATGCTCCACTGTCATTCTGGTCCATCATCCATGAAATGCACCAATACTGGGTTAAATGGCATCTACACTTCATGCTGCCCCACTTCAGCCACCTGGGGATGTTTGCTAAGATGCTGTTTGTAGACGTCAGCTCGGCCTTCAACACAATCAACCCCGACATCCTCCCCCAGGAGCTCACCTAGCTCACAGTGCCAGCCTCCACCTGTCAGTGGATCAGCAGCTTACTGCTGAGGAGCATTTTCTCCTGCACAAGAACAACCAGCTGATTTTTACAGAACCGTTTATGAAACTTCTGACGTTTGCAGATGACTCCACTTCACTGGTCTGATCCAGGATGACAGGAGGTGGATCAGCTGGTCCAAGTTTGGCTCATCCACAAAACAGGACAGGTCCAAACTAGAACAAATATTTCCGTCTACAGAGAGGATCATCAGGGCTAACGTCGTCTGGACTTGTAGAGGTCTAGGGCCAGGAAAAGGGCATCTAAAATCCCTGCAAACACCACACAACTTTGACACAAACCATTTAGACCTTTACCTCTGCTAAAACCAGCCACCACAAAGCCAGTTTCTTCCCCCAGGCTGTCTCTCTGATGAACACTTAGTCATAGTTCCAGATCGATACCAGGCGTATTCGCTTTAATTCAAACTTGTCCTCTTTTGTAAAAATATTGAAGAAAAAACAATACTTTTATATATTTATATTTAAAATGTCTTCATTGAGATTAAAGTTGAACTGCTGCCCTGTTTGTGTGCACAAACAAAGCAAATAAAACTGATTCTGATTCCGAAGTATGATTACATGTCTGAACAACCTTCAACTAGTAGATATTCTTTTACTGGAGGCCCATGAGCACATTCTTTTAAAATTGATTTTCGAAAGTTATTTGTAATCACCCTTTGTCAGAGACATTCCCAACATGAGAATGAATTTACACATGGTTGTTACAAAATGACTTTGTTACAAAGGAGAAATTGGACCAGCTGCTGCAGTGAATCCTGTAGATGTTGAAATTAATTCTTATGGAGCAAAAACAATAAAAATAAGAAAAGGCTGAGACCTGTAAAAGTCATATTCAGTGGTCTCTTCGAGCCAAAGGTCAGCCTACCCATTTATAAAAGTCCACGAACTACTTACAACACAAAATGCGGTCCATCTTGAGACACTGGTTGAGGTCCATGCAAGCAATCATAAAGCCAGTTTATCTGACACATGCAACAAGCTCTGCTTGGGTGACCTTTATCTTTGAACTTTAGCAGTCCCTTAATGCCGCTTTAGAAAAGTCAGTAATCATCCTTGACCTTGCAGTAGAGGTGGAATGAGCCATTTCTGACTGACAGAGAGCTGCGTACCTCATGGCCCTGGCAAATTCATCAAAACCTGAAAATGTGAAGGGACACTCATTACTCGGGTAAGTAATGTTGGGTGTCAGCAAAAAATCCTGAATATATGCTACTGTGCATTCTGTGCATCCTGCCTAACTTTGATTAAGTCTGTGTTTTAATGCACATGCAGAAAGTAAATCTGTTACTGAAAAACTCCAAACAGAAAAACGTTTAACACGATACATTTACAGCACACACAGCTTAACCTTCGGCCCTACAGCCCCTACCTATGACATCTTGTTTGGCTGTTGGTGCAACGCTCTCATAGACGGGGTAAAGTCAAGGCAAAGAGATTGATTCTTTGAAGCCAGTGCAACCAAACAGCAGGGTGGTTAATGAGAACCCTCCATTACCCTCTGCACACAGATGGGATGTCGGGTTGAAGGTTGATGGAGAACATCACAGCGTGGGGTATTACACCCTGTCATACAGATTAGTGTTTGGACTTTAGACATCACCCCTTACACCATCACCATGCTGCCTTGCACTATATGTATCCTTCAGGTATCCTTCCTCTGCAGTAGATGCCATTTGTCACTGCAGTACCACCTGAAAACTCCTTTTAAAACAGGGGGAGGGGGTCTTTTTTTACTCTGGTTTATGATGATTTATGAAGTTCTGGGTTTGATCATGTCGTGGTTTTCAACATTAAGTTGTCCACAGCATACAGTGCCTTGCAGAAGTATTTGATGCCCTGCAACTTTTTTCCCATTTTATCATGTTCTTTCAAATGAAGCACTGATATCTTTGGTGAGCATTTGTATTCAGAATCTGTTACTTTGATGCCACAAAATAAAATCCAGGGCCTTCAAAAGTCAATTACTTAGTTAATAGAGGTCAGATGTGTGGAATTTAATCTTAGAATAATTCTGTGAGCGCCTCAGTGGTTGATTAGCAAACAGCAGCATTGTGAAGACCAAGGGACACAGCAGACAGGTCAGGGATAACATTGTGGAGAAGTTTAACGCAGGTTTAGTTTATAAAACGATGCTTTAGACTTGGAATATGCCACAGATCGCTGTTCAATGCATCGTCTGAAAATAGAAATGCTTGTCCACGTAAACCGATGAACTGGGCAAAGAGAGGATTAATCTGAAAAGCAGCAGAGAAGCCCATGGTAACTCTGGAGGAGCTACCGAAAGCCACAGCTCAGGTGGGAGAATGTGTTGACAAGACAATTGTTAGTTGTGCACTCCACAAATATGGCCTTAATGGAAAAGAGGAGAAAGGCAGCCTTTGCTCAAAGATGTCCAGTTCGTAGTTTACTACAAGACACAGCATGAATGTGGAAGAATGTGATCTGGTCGGATGGGACCAAAATGTAAACTTTTGGTCTACATGTAAAATATTGCGTGTAGCATTAAACCCTTCCCATTACCCTGAACCTATCTTACCAGTAGGGATGCTTTTCTTCAGGAAGGACAGGGAAAATGGGCAGACTTGAGTGGAAAATGGATGGAGCTAAAAATAGTCCTGAATGAAAATCCGTTAGAGCCTTTAAAGACTTGAGACTTAGTATACTATACTATCTTTTCAGCATGCCATCATCATCTACAGAGCCCTGCTAATGACCCAATTATTTGATTCAGGCGTGCTGCACCAGGGACGCATCTAAAAGTTGAAGGACATCAGCCCTTGAAAACTAGAGTTTAGATCAAAGTATACTCATGTGTTAAAATTGTCTGGCCAAAGTGCAGAGCTAAATCCAATTCAGAACCAATGTTTTTTTACCACTCCACCCGATATGACTAAGCCTGAGCTATGTTGTAAAGAATGGAAAAACATTTTGATATTTAGATGTGCAAAGCTGGTGGAGACATATCCCAGAAGACTTGCAACTATAATTGCAGCAAAAGAGTCTTGACTCTGGCGGCTCAATACAAATGCACACCATTCTTTTTAGTTTTTTATTTGTTTGAAAACCACCTCTTTTTCTTTCCACTTTAAAATAATGCATTACTTTGTGTTGATCTGACATATGAAAGAAATTGAAGTTTTAGGCTGTACATGACAAAATACTAATAAAAAAAGTTTAAGTAGCAGGCATGCATCCGCAAGGCACTTGTATGCGGGAACCAGCCACTGTAAGAATCCAAAGTTTATAGTACAAGTTTTAGATCATTATCTACAAGTAGGCTATCTTCACCTAATGAGAAACCAACAGTTATTAGATCAATTTCAAACAAAAAGTGGGAATCTCTGTCACAGTAGACACGTCTTGTAGGAAGCTTTTTTTAATTTATGCACAAAAATACAAGCAAACATGTAAAAAGAGTTAGTTGCAACTGAACCAAAAGGAACCAAGTAGATAAAAAAGTAAGATTACGGTACATAAGAAGCACTGAAGCTGGGATTCGGGAAAACAGTACTTGCTACGCTCCACCTGTATAGTTAATGCCGATAACATCCTGCTTTCACAAACACATAACTTAGAAGCCCCAAAAAATAGTGAACACTATCAAAATTCAAAAACAATGTTTTTTCCCCTTTTTCTTTTACAAAATATTTATAAAAAGTACAATGGTAACGACTTAATTGATTCATCCAGCTATGAATACTCCCAAATAATTGCCATAATGCAAACACAATGCTGTTTTTCTCTAAACACTTGAACTGGTGAGTAAATGCATAGAAAATCTAGACATAGGCTTTAAACAAAATTACCTGTACAAAAACATAAAAAACAAAAACATATATATATATTTTTTTACATTGATAGCTTGTTTATTTTTCTAGCTGCTGTAAAAAATGATGAAGCAAAAATCAAACAATAAGATAACCAATGTTGACCACAGACATCAAATATCTACATCCTGATTCTACGACTGGAGTTGGACATTGACCCAACTGTCAGGTTGGACTTTTCCGTTGGAGCAAATGGTAAAAACCACCGGTCATTCCCACAGACTATTTTGTTTTAGGACCTCTGAAGATAATCCCATAACCAAGAGCAGCATAAAAACTGTCTCTGGAGCCCTGGAATGTGATCCATCATGCAAACTGCAACGGGACAGCAGAGCAAACACGTCGGATGAAGTCATGCAAAGCAGTTTGTGGTCATTTCCCATAGTTACAATTGCTTGTCTGTTCTAGGGGCCTTAAAAAAAAAAAAAACAAAAAAAAACAAATTGGATGGGATGACACCCCGCCAAAGCACCCAGAGCATTGGAGATCCAGTTGTCCATTTCTCTTTGCGAGTCCAGCTATTCCAAGTGTACCCCCAAGGCACCTGAGAGAAAGTGGGCATTTCCTCCAATTGGCAACACCAGAGTGTTCGTGTTTTCGTTACATCCCAGCTGCCATCGAGCTTCGAAGTGGGACTGCCGCGCAGAAGGTGTTACAAATCTCAATACAAAGCACAAGGAACGTTGAAACAGTCAAAATGGACAACAGGGTAGTAGTGATCTCCGCTATAGAGGTCTGGGGTTAATAGTCATCATAAGTGTTGAGATCGGAGAAGTATGCATTGGTATAAGTCTTCCCGGCAAGCTGTGGGTTGAAGTACTTATTCCTTTCCTCCAGAATCAGATTGTTTTTGTTGAAGCCCTGCAAACAAAAGAAAAGAACAAAAGAAAAATAGATGGAGAGGAGAAACGGATAGAAGTCAGTATGGGCATTTTTTTTTTTTTGCAACATATGGATCAAGTGATTATTCAGCCCAGATGGCAAGGTAAAAGTAAATCCAAAGGAGCAACATAAATCAATGGGAGACTGCTCGGTGAATGGAACATACATTTCACAGAGCAAGGTCAGAGCATTTGCAAACAGGCTGGAAAAATGAGAAGTCGCCACAAGGCTAAATTATTTTGATGCATATCCGAATGTCCACCTCTGTCATCTCTAATACCCAGCATCAGCGGTTTTTATGGCCCTCGGATTGTCGGTCCTCCAGGACAATCAAAGCCATAAAAATCGATCAAAGGCGCGTCACATTTCTGTTAAACAATAAGGAAGAACCATTGGGGGTGGGGGGGGTGAGGGGGGTCTTGTCCGTTTCTGCATGACGCAGTAAACATGGAACAAGCCTCTGATGTGCTGCTCAGTACAACATCAGCAATTTGGCAAATAGATGTGTTCATATCCAGTCTGCTGTAGTGGGAAGCATGATAGGAGTCCCTCGGGGCAGTGTAATTGAACACTTGATGATGCTGCATTTACAGCTGATGGATGTTTCCGACAAGTGTGCTGGGCAAAAAAAACTCATATATTTTGCTGCGTTCCCGTTATGTGATTTGCAAACAAAGGGAAAGCAATCAGCTCTTCTGCAGCACCAAAGACAGTTATGTGTCTCTGCAGGTGTCCGCTTGGCTGCCCTTAAACAGCTGTGCAGCAATGCTTGTTTGCATCATCTACCGAGTTCTCTGGCTTCCAACATATTTATGATAGGCTTAAGAATGATTAAGGCAGAGTTTTTGGTGCAGCAGACACAATTTACCTGAACGATAAAGTGCTGCTAGTGATAGAGAGGTAACAGAGGAGGTTAAAACACCGACATCACAGCGAGAGTTCCCTCTCAGACCATCAACTCAAATGATCAATAAGAAAATAACGCATAACATGAAGGACAAACAGAAAAAGACATGCAAATGTAAGCACAAAAAGGGAGGGACACACTGCCTTCTCGCAAGCTGGAAGAGAGAAGGGAGGCAGTCGTGATGGAGAGATGAAGGGGGGTCTGAGCAGAAAAAAGAGAAGAGAGAGTGCTGTGCTCCCAACCTGCCACACACAGGAAGTGCCACAGGAAGTGGAAGGGCAGGGCACGTTGGGGAAGAGGAAGTAGTACTGGATGAGAGGGTCAAAGAGTTGTTGGGGTTTGGCGTGGGGAGTCAAGAAGCGGGATGTTGTTGAGGTCAGGAGGTTGGTTAGTAGAAAATCTCCAGTCCACGCATAGACACCCCCATGTTAGCGGATAGAGGCTGGTGCATGGCAGGGTCGTCCAGAGGCAAGAGTACCGACACGTCTGGCTGCAGGAAGGAGAGGAACGGGCAATAGTCATCCTCAAAAAAAAAATAAAAAAAATGCAAAGAGCATATTTGATCTAAAACGACCCTTAGAAATACGATGAACTATGCATACAGTGCCGTGAAAAAGTATTCGCCCTGTTACAGATTTCTTCTGTTTTTATGTTGATTGTGTTGAAGGCCGAGCTGTATTAGCTGGCTGAACCCATCTTGTTAAATCATGAATTAACTGTGATTAACCATATTTCTTGGAAAGGACTTCCGTGGTTAAGGTTAGTTGGCAATAAACACAGCTGACAAAAGAAGAAAAAACAACACAAACTGACTGACGAGACGGAAGGGCGACTCTTTGGAGGGTTGTTGCCCATTACAGCTGGCGTAAAACTAAAACCATTTCAGACATCATATCAGTCAAACGTGGTGCTGGTAGTGTGATGGTGTGACACAAAAAAGCAAAAAACAGAAGAAATCTGTAAGGGGCAAATACTTTTTCAAAGAATTTTGAAGGTGCAGCTGAATCCTATAGCAAACCTGAAGGGTGCTTTAACTTTTTTGTGCATACAAACAATGTTCAAAGAGTCTTGAGTCAAAAACTCAGGACTGTATCTTCTGTTCATCATTTACTCGCATAATCGCTAAAAGGATGCATATTATGGTTTTTCCCACTGATTAGTAGAAACTTCACCGCAACATAAGGTTGTTTAGGCTCTCTGATTGAGAGCTGGAGGCAGAGTGCGCTTTTTGGAAAATGACTCATTACTCACTTGTCATACAGCTCCTTTTGTATTTGCACGGCGACTGTCTGCATTCATATCTGCCTCTATCTGCAACGGTGCTAACTGAATTATGCTCGATGCTTCTGACTCTAATTGTATGACAGATGAACGGCGTCTACCAAACCCTTGAAGAAATTACGTTCACAGAAGTTTGCTCCGAGCCAAAGGAGCTGCTCAGGTATTGACAAGGCTACAAATATATATTATATATGGGAGTACTTTTCCAAAGAGAGATCAAAGTATTTACTTAGAAGACGTCTGATATCTGTGACTTCCTCTTAGAGTATACGGCCTCAAGTAATAGAAGCAAACCTGGCATATTTGTCAGAGAAAAATACCATAATCAAGTTAACTATATGAGTAAAGTGAATAAGTTTGCCATTTATCTGCAATGTATTTTCTTTCTTTTTTTGTACAGGTGGGTAAAATCACCAAATTTGGGCTAAAGCAGACCGACAGAGTTTTTTTGCCTACTTTCAATCCCTTCCATTTCCATCCATGTTTACTGGATGAGATCACTGTTTCTGTTTGTCACTTCCTTTATCCTGAGTCACGGAGGTCATAGTAATTTCGAGCCTTTAAGGAGGCGTTTGAACCGTTCTTTTTCCACAGCGGAGTAAATCATACAACAAACAACTTCCGTGAATTTTATAAACAAGAATTTCGCTGCACATATCCAGATTGATTTGGCATTTTCTTCAGTCCACAAACACTCAAGTGCCAATACATAATGACTCGCATATAAACTTGCGCTCCCACTAATATTTTCAAAAAGTAAACCGGTTTGATCCTAGAAAACGTTTGAATGTGGGCTGCTTGTTTTGATCACAAATGGACTAGACAGCTGTAATGTCCAATATGCTGGTGTTAACCACACTGGTACATTTACAGTTAGTTCAAAATGCAGCACCTCGACGTTTAACCCGTGTAAGATCTCTTTTAATCAAGCCTCCCCTCCACCCCCCTCGCCCAACCTCACCCCACTGGCACTCACTTCTTTTTAGGATTAATTTTACACCCTCTTTAGGGCACCAAGGTGGCCAAGCTTATTCTCATCAATGGCAGCAAAACGGCAGATTAAGCAGTCATCTTATGTCAAACTTGTTCCTCGGAAACTTTTTAAATTCCATCATAAATATTACGTTGAGTCCTTGACTTATAACCCAGCATGATACATGTGTGGTGTCTTTGTCTGCATTTCAACAGTCTATCCATGTAACTTTTGACTATGTCTGGGTAAGAGACACAACGAACTCAAACTTGCTCCCAATTATTGCTTTGGAAATTCACGTGGTTGTTGTTTGATCATTCCTCTTTGAAAAAAACAATTGTAATGCATAATTTATAGCCCCAATTTGTTTACATTCACTTAACTAATGAGCGCAAACTTCAATCAGACAGCAGCTTTAACCGTGTCTTCCTTAATGACTCAGGTAAAACTAGGTGACATGTAAATAAAGGGTAAAGGACTTTCAAAATCTAGGGTTGGACATCATGACAAAAAATCGTGGGCCATTTAGCAGCTTTTTAACAGATTTCCTCCGTTTCTGAAATTCTGCAAGCTAGTGTAATGTGCAGCCGGCATTTTACTAAGTACATCCTTAAGACTTGGAAGTACACTCAGCCCCAGCCTGTTGTGACCTAAAAATATTTATGGATTTAAAAGATAAACATGACAACGCTCAAATAAAAGTGCTCTCGTGCTCCAAACGTTGGTTTATGAAGCTGAAGCAGAAGGAGGAAAATAAAACTGATTTGTGCCAGAGTATAAAACTGCAGAGGCAGAATGTGCCTGATGGACGATACAGCGGCACACAAAATTTTTTCAACCCGCTCTAATCGTACACAGAGAAAACAATCTTTCCACCGTCCACCCCTATTCTACCATAATATGGTTGTTTTTCGCTCTCTCTGGAAACCTTGTCTGTTACAAAGTTAAAAATGTTAATACCACAGAAAATCTGCTGCAAAATCAGATGTATCACAAGAAAATGTGCTCATTTTAGTTAAGACAGGAAGGTCTAAAATCAGTAAGTTTTTTTTTGTAAATGTTTATCTATTGTCTTTGTTAAAAAAAAGTATTTATGCATTCTTTTTCAGTTTTATTTGGTTACAATAACATTAGTTCACCAGGCCAAAGTCTGACTACATTCGTTGCTTCCAAAACCAGTTTTGTGGGTAAAAACTGCACACCCTGTCGAGACACTTCACTCCTGTATCACAGATAAAACCCGCGCTTGAGCATAGAGAGTCTGTAGAGTAGCGCTAATCACCAGCCCATTCCGGCCAAACAGCCTGAATGTGGCAGTGGATAAGAGGCTATTTGTGCCGGGAGACTAGCTGGGCCACTCCAACCGGCTCTGATACGTCTGACTATCTGCACTTTAGGATGCAATCATGACCCAGAAAGCTGGTCGAGCCACAGGCCACCTTTGCTGATTATACATAATGTCGGATCGCTAATTGTGTTAGGGTTTTAGGGGAAAGCAGTGCGGCCCCCCTGAAACAGAACAGATTCAAACACCGACACAGACGCGGAGAGGACGGACGTACAACTGCCTGCCTGTTACGTTAGCAGAGAGTGTCAGCCAGCGACGGGAAGGGGGTGTGACAGTGACAGTCATGCAGTAAGAAAAGATCATTAAATTCGATCACAGCTGCCACTACCCACTGGCTCAAAGGGGGTGTGTGACATCCACTGATTAAACCAAATTTATCTTTGCCTCTACCCATGTGAACAGTTGTCATATGCTGATGCACGGTGGACCCAGAGCACATCTGTCTACAGACCTTGATGGCTTCCACGGTGTCGTATTTGTCCAGTTTGTTGATGTGGTTGGTGATGCTGGTATTGAGCGGCGCGGCGGAGATGGGGTGGATGACGGTGGCGTCGTGGGACTGCTGCTGGTAGCGCTGGCAGTAAGAGTAGACGAGCAGGGTGACCAGGCAGCCAAGGATGGAGCTACTGAGGCCCACGGCGATCATGTGGAAAAGGTTGAAATCTGAAGAGAGAAAGGGGGGAGGCGTAAATAGGAAGCAGGGGGCAATTCAAAAAATAAACTAAATGTTTACAGAGAAAACTGCTAATTAAAGGTTACTATTAATATTTAATATTTAAATTTTCCTTTTTCTATATATAGATTCAAGATAGTGTAAAAAGAATGGACTTTAACTCAGTTTATGTCTACAGGTTAACTAAGTCTGGGTCAAAACTCTGACTCTTAACAATATGTGAAATATTTGATTCAGTTTCTACCACAATACTGTATTTGAATGATGCATTGGAAATCCTGCAGGAATGAGAAGTACAAATTCCAAAATAGGCAATTTTTGATGTTTGTCATTAGTGTTTCATAAGATTAAAACCAACCAAGGGTTTATTCAGTCAGATAAAATCTGATGTAGCTGTGCAATGCATCCTGCCAGCTAAATGAAATAGATAAATAAACTGTGTTTAAAAGATTTGCATTGCCTTCCCAAAAAAATAAGAACTGCAAGCTCTATGCCCACTTCTAAAGTTATTTGTAAATTAATGCTTAAGTAGCAATTGGATGAACTTTTCAATCAAGGTTCCAGAACCTAAGTTTCCAAATATGTCATGAAGGATTTCATGATCAACTTGACAATGTCAAGTTTCAGTAAGGTCAAAATTAAGGCCAAAAATATTAATGTATTCAAGTAATCCCAACCAGCCTCCCATATGTTGCTTGGAAAATCCCTTAATATGAAACTATCCTCTTCATACTTTACAAATACTGAGAAAAAACCCCAGCATCAGTAAACATTAGAAAAACATTGGAATTATTCACAGAGCATTACAAAAGTAAAATTAATTTTTTTGACACTTTGCGACCACAACCTTCATTATAAATTCTATTAAGATTCTTTTTGATAGCTCAACTAGTAATGCTGAAAGAAACCGATAGGCCTACGCAGTTTTCAGATTAATTTAAAAATAATAAAAAAGTATAGCGTGCATGTGTATTCAGCATCCCATCCCCTAAACTCAATATTTAGTGTAACCACTTTTTACTCCAAATACGTTTGCAAACCTCATTCAGTGTTTTAATCAACTTTGCACGTCTATAAACACAGTTTTTCCCATTCTTCTACGCAAAATATCTCAAGCTCAGTCACAGTAGATGTGGGATGTCAATTTGATTCGTTGAATCAAATACATTTCGCACCTAAGCTTTCTGCAGCGCCTCCAGAGGTAACACAGGTGTCTTGGGTACCTCCATGACAATGCTCTCCTGGCACAGCCTTTCAGTTTAGTCGGACTGCCATGTCTTGGTAGCACCATGCTAATGGAAGTAACATACTCTTCCTATAATCAAATGATAGATCCAGCAGTACTCTGTGAGGTATTCAAGGCTTTTGATATTGTTTAAAACCAAACTCCTCCACAAACTGGTCTGATTTGCTCCTTGATCTTTTAAATGCTGTTTGTTCAGCAATGTTCTCCAAAAAAACAACCTTTGGTGCCTTCACAGAGCTGCTGAATTCATACAAAGATTAAATGACACACAGATGGACTCTGTATACCATTTAGTTGACTTCCGTAGGCTGATGTACTGAACTTTTTAGGGGTATCGGAGTAAGAAGGGTGGTTGCAAATGCTGGCAACATCTTTGAGATTGTTATACATAAAACCATGTATTGCTTTCCTTTTGCTGCACAATGATGTGCTACTCTTTGTTAGGCCATCACATGAAATCCCAATAAAATACATAAAAGTTGCAGTTTGAATAAATTTTTAATGCCATTAAATGATCAGATCCAAAGAAAACATGTTAACTAATAACTGAAAATATTGAAGTAAAATACAAAACCAGTTTCCTTTATACAACAACTGCCCTCTAATAACTTATAAAAGTACATTTTGCAAACTTGTACAAAGTTCTGGAAGACTGAAACACTTTCTTTTTATCCAGAATATGTGTTATACCAGATGCTATACCCCCTCTCCTTCTTTCACACTCACACTCACACATACAGATATGAGTTACCTCCACAGCGCCTCTCCTCCTGACTGGAGCGTGCGATGGAGACTTCTGAAGGAGAGGAGGAAGCAGCAAAAACGCAGAAGAGTTAGCACCAAAAAAACACCTTAACACATGCATACGGCCATGTTTGTGTCACCAACACAAGCATGGCGTTCTCTTGAAGGAAATAATCGTTACAACTTCTAAAGCTAATCACGGCTGTGGCACCTCGAGTGGTTTATGAAAAGTATCAGTTCCCATTAGAAGGAAATGAAGTACAAGACGTTGCTAATGAACCCTAATGGACTACCTTTCCCATAAAAAGGGATGGATGGTGTGATAAAAGTGCAGATGGATAATTTTGCAGATTTTTTTAATGAGGATCATATCCTCGTTAATTGATACAGGAAGGTTACAACCATGCGGTTCAGTCAAATGTTTGTTCTGCTGCATAATTAACCTCATCAGAAGTTTGTTAAACTTACAGATGGTTGTGCTACTCGGTAAATAACAAAAGTACTCCATCCTCGTCCGGCGCTTCGCCGTCTCGGGTGCAGCTGCAACGTGAGGCACAAGTATCCTTTCTTGAAAGGAGGAGCTTTAATGATCCTTGTTTAGCAGAGATGCGGGGATCAATTCTTTTCGGTGTCTCACATTACCGACTGTCAATAAGGAGATGCCCGTCTGAGCCCATGTCAATACTAACAGTGTGAGAAAGACAGGAGGGTGTGTGCAGTATATAATAAGGCTTATCATCATTGCTGAATTTGATTATCTTTCTTAACTTGTCCCGCTCTTTGTTGTAGGCAGCCAGCATAGATTCACCAAAGAAAAGAAAAAAAAAGAGAGGTGCGGGTTTACATTCCTCTGTGCACGACTAGCATCCTCTCCTATCTCTACCCACCGATCCACCACTTTCTAAAATATAAAGTCTGAAAAGAGAAAACAATCTCTGTAAATCATTCGCTTTTTCTTGCGAGAATTAAAAGCCTGGCAGTCCCGATGGGAGCAAAAATGAGATGGTTTCAGGAACAGCAGGTTTGCTCTCAGCTACCAGTTGGAATCCGGCTCGGCTGAATGTTTCTGCATTGTTGATCGTGATTGGGGTGTCGGCAGGGGGATCGCACACATTTTGCCTGACAGAAATGTGGACAATAAAAAAAAAAAATCAAAAAAAATAATCACAAAAGCTCCATTTGAAGTGGAAAATATCAGCGCTGATTAAACATTCTGCATGGCACTAATTCTGACAAGGACATTTGAATGTTTTTGTTTTTGTCGCACTAATTTGTGACACACATTAAATAATTATTCTAACCATCAAATTTTCACAAAGCCTGGTCAACAAGCTGAACTATGAGATGGATACGCAGATTAAAGTACGTTTAAGAAGAAAGCAGCAGTTTGGGAAATAAGAAATGTAAAATTGAGCTAAAGCAGAAACATCCTGTCTTGTTACTCAGTGAGTGACGCATACTGAAGTCTTTTTTGCACTGATCTAACTATTTACAGAGGTCATCTACTATTATGTGTAAATGATGCCATTAAAATAATATGATTGCTTACAAAACGCTTCAGTTTTCTGGTGCAGAAAAGGTTTTATCCAACGCCTAAACCCTTTGATAGTTGCCTGGTAACGCAATGTTTGATTTAATCCAGTGAACAGTTAAATTTAACATTTTTCCACTGCATAAAACTAACTAAATGAGCCTCAAAGCAAACATTCTAACACCCTAAAGTAGTTATTGTGTTGCTGTATAATTGGGAGCAAAGCCACAGCTCAGTCACACGTCTGATCATTTGTTTTTTTAATAATTTAGCACATCTTTCACTCTCAACTCCATACTTCTTCATCTCCCTCTTGTTCATCCTTATCCCAGGATCCTCACCTGTCTTCATTACCTCTTTTCTTCTCAGCCATCCCACATTAGATCCCCCCCTCTCATGCTATTCAACCTCCTCCTCCCTCTTTACGACGCCTTTTTTCATCCCACTCATCCTCCTCATCTACCTCACTCATTTCCTTTGACACATTCTTTTCATCCCTATTTTCATTCTTCACATCCCTTTTCAAGCCTCTTTATGGCCCCTTTTGATTCTTACCATCCTGCTTATCCATGACCCCCTTTCATCCCACTCATCTTTCTGATCCTTCTTTATGACTCAGTTTCATTCTTCTCATCCTCGTCATTCATCTTTTCATCTCTTTTTCATCTCACTCTTCACAAACCCATTTATATGGAACGTGTTCCTCATTTCTCTTTGTGAACCTTTTCATCCCATCCATCCTTACGATCTTTATCACCCATCCCTGTAATGCGGCAGTGGCGCAGTTAGGGAGTTTGTCCTGCAATTGCCGGGTTGCCGGTTCGATCCCCCTCTCCGACCGTCTCAGTTGTTGTGTCCTTGGGCAAGACAGTTAACTGATGTATGGCAGCCTTGCTTCTGTCAGTCTGCCCCAGGGCAGCTGTGGCTACTAGCACAGCTCACCTGAGTGAATGACTATAGTGTAAAGCGCTTTGGGGTTGTCGGACTAGTTAAAGAGCTACACAAGTACAAGCCATTTACCCATCCCTTTTATCTTCTCCCTCCACCTCCTAATTTTGCCATGTTATTTAGCCACGAAGAGACAAAGAAAGAAACCCCCTGTCTCCTTCCTAGACAATAATCACTACACCCTTCAGATGAACCCAAAGCTTTTGCTCTACCCCCTCATTCCCTCAACCCTTCAATTAAACCAGTGACCTCTAATTGTAGCGCAGCTGCTCTTGATATTGAAATCATTTTCATCACATGAAAATGAGAAAGTACCCTTTCCAATGAATCAGCCAATTCACATAAGACTCCAATATAAGTGTCCTAACCCAACCTTTCAGTTTCTCTGTTGTGCTTGGAAACTATTACTAGAGCTGAAATACACTTGTCTTGTGTAGAAAGAAACTGCATCTTATCATCCAAAGTTTTACTTTCTTGGCTGGAACTGCTCATCCTGCTCTGGGGTATTTTTGTTCAGGGAGATGGGCAGTAATGGTTTGTGTTCTGTCTGAACTCTTTTCTCCATCTATCCTGGCTTATTAAACATCTTTAGGATAACAAAACTAGAAACACCAAAGATAAGGCCGTCATGGAAACAGTAAATCTCCCTCGTTTGACAGGCAAAAACATAACAAAGGCATAATTTCTTGAGTTTTAGAAATTTTTTATTTTTTTTCCCATAAACTGACAAGGCTGCAAATATCTCTGTGGTACTGAAACAGCACAGTTCACACTCCCAATATAATCACACCAAAGACTCATGAGTCCTTCCGAGTTTTTCTATTCCAGCCCAAAAGGCTGAATTATCTCCCAGCCTGACCTCTAACATACTAAGGCCTCCCTGAGAGAAATCAATAATTCACTTAATTATCACAGGATTCTTGGAAATGAACTGAATTACTGCTGTGAGCATTGGATGGTGGTGGGTCCGCTCCCTAACCTGTGTGTTAAATCATGCAAAAGTGACATCCGACAGTACCGACGGAGTGCATCCGAGTGTGCGTGTTTTCACCTGGTATAAAATTGGAGTCAGGAGAGCAGGGCCTGGTCTCGCTGCTGTTTCCTGAGCACTGGTTGCCAGTGGGGAAGAGGACATTGCAGTGACGCACTCGCAGCTGGGCGCCGCTGGAGTCGCAGTGGGACCACTCAGACCAGCTGGACCAGCTCTCTGGAAAACAGCAATGATAGAATGTCTCACAGCCCGCTGAGAGGGTGAGTCTGCACTGCAATGAAAGACTTTGTGTATATTAGTGACGCGTGAGCCGCCCTTTGAGAGGCTGAGAAAAACAATAAACCTGGGAGAGAGCGGTACCTGCCTTTGAGCTCTCACAAGCTTTTTACTCAGATGGGAAAATCTTTGTGTGTACCTGGACAAGCCTGCGTGTTGCACAGCGCCTCCTCCGTGTGGAGTCCCAGGCAGATGTCTCCTCCGTACTCTGGGGGAGGGTTGTTGCACGTTCTCGTCCTCATGTAGTGTCCGCCTCCACAAGTCACAGAGCACTTAGACCACGACGACCAGCAAGACCAACTGCCATCCACTAAAACAAGAGGTTTGATAAATTATTAATGTTGTAAGATTGCACAATTAACTCGGCTTAAAAGGCTTTACTTTACGAATGCAGAACAGCAGGAAACTGTCAATTTTAGGAAGCAATTTTCAGATCAAGCTATTGTGACCAGCAAGAAGGAAAATTCAGCAATTTGAATGTCCGGTGCCGCTCAGAGGTTTACACACACTTGTCATGGGCATGAATGGCTTTTTGTTGCAATGGATAAGGTCCTGGCATGATTTTACCAGGATCATTGACCACAGCTCTTCTGTTCTGAGAAATGGTGGAGTTCATTTAAATTGCTTTGTTTCCTACTCAAATGTTTCAACAGGGCTGACTCCAGGGCCATTCCAGGGGCCTAATGTTGGCCTCTCCATTCACCCCATAATCCCTGATCACAAACCTTTTTGATTGCTGTATAGTCGGAAGACCTAATTATGTCCATTTTAACTTAAACTGCTTCCACCAAAGGGAAATTGGTTGGTCTGTTTCAGGCTAACCGACACCGGAAGATCCTGGAACTCCAGCATCACTCTCGGCGGTCAGGAAACTTTACATC
Source organism: Fundulus diaphanus (assembly GCA_037039145.1). Lineage (NCBI taxonomy): Eukaryota > Metazoa > Chordata > Actinopteri > Cyprinodontiformes > Fundulidae > Fundulus > Fundulus diaphanus. The sequence continues at coordinate 26,121,017 of CM073137.1, read as the reverse complement.
AGCACGACCAGCGACGCCTAAGAACCAGGCGCCTGCTCCAACATCAACACATAGAAGAACGACTAGAATGTGCAGCTTCTCACATGGACAAGCAAAATGGAGCCTGACTGGAGGTTTGTGATCAGTCAACACAAAGACTGAGCTCTCTGGCCTTTGAACAGCAGTCAAGCATGGTGGTGGCAGCATTGTTATTAAGCTCTATTTAAGTCAGGTCAAGTTTATTTGTATAGCACATTTCAGCAGCAAGGCGGTTCAAAGTGCTTTACATCATGAAAACATAAAAGCATACAAATTGTATAAGTAAGTAAGTAAGTAAAATTTATTTATATAGCACTTTTCTCAGATAAAAATCACCAAGTGCTTCACAGTAAAATACAAATACAAAGAAAACCCAGTATACAGCAATACTAAACAGCATTTTAAAACAAAATGGAAAAACATACAAACGAAACCATAAAACCTACATCTCTAATTAAAAGCCTGCTTGAATAGCAGCGTCTTTAGTTGCTTTTTAAAAGAAGAAACAGAGTTCAAACAACGTAAAGAAAGAGGCAAAACATTCCACAGCCTCGGAGCCACTGCCTGGAATGAGCGATCCCCTCTAGTTTTAAAATAAGTGCGTGGGACCACTAACAATGATTGGCCCAGTGACCTCAGACTATGGGTCAGAGTATGGAGCTGTATCAGCTCAGAAATGTAGGGAGGAGCTAGACCATGCAGGGCTTTAAAAGTAAGGACAAGAATTTTGAACTGGATTCTATACTGGACCGGTAACCAGTGCAAAGCTGCTAATACTGGGGTAATGTGTATCAAGTGAATACATCAATACATATCAAATATGTTGGTCAGTGTTCCTGTTATTATGGGTCAAAAGCAACTCTAAACAGGTGGGTTTTCAGTCTTGATTTAAAGGAAGTTTTGCAGTTTTCTGGAAGATTGTTTGTTGTTTAGCTGCCAGGTGCATCGCAGAATGTGGGTAATTAATAAATACGGAGTACTACCTCCAAATACTTCACCACAACTCAACCGCTAGCTTGTTGAAACTGGACACGACTGGGCGTCCCAACAGAACAACGATCTCAAATGCGCTTCAGAACCGGTTTTGGAGTGGAGGACGAAGTAGGCTAGCAGTAAACTTCGGCAATCACTCCAACCACAACTCAACGGAAGATTTATAGACCAAGGCTGGAAGCAGACATAGCTAAACTCTACCTCTCCTGATAAGAGGAGTGATCAAATAGCCACAATTAAAGCAGGACCTCGTTGATGACTCCAAAAAATATTTGGTTTCTCTGCAACTCTCTAGGGGGACATTTAATTTGTGGGGTATTCGTATATCAAGAATATTGTATGGTCACCATTATTTTACCATGGTGAAATTATCCTTGAGGCAGATACAGGCTTAGGATACACACAAATACCATGACACACAACAGACTTAGCATTTACACCCCCCCCCCCCCCTACACACACACACACACACACACACGCACACACACTAGAGCATGCGAGTTTGTATTAGTCCGAGAGTCTCTTTGTGAGTGATATGAGCCATGTTACATGGATTAGTCCCTCGTTCATGAATCTCAAGTAATGAGGTAATTTTTGTGCAGTGATCTTGATGCTTCATTTACAGAAATGTGCAATTTGATATTCCTGAGAAGGAGGGAATAATAGTTGAGTAAATGACTCCACAATAAGTTCAACCCTGTCCATCCAGCTCTTGCCACTCCCCGCCCCCATGAAAAATACATCATTAAAAGCCCAGCACTAATATAACATTCATTATGCCAATGATGTGTGTATGTAAACTTCTGACTAGCGCTTCAGATTAATATGAGTGTAATTTTCATATTGATAAAAAGTAATTTCACTCATTCTGTTACAGGAAGCGCTTCGACACCTCTACAGCGTTTACAGCCTACATGGTCTCCCAGGTTATTAACAAAGACAAACGAAGCATCCAGATGCACATTCCTGTTCCTCCCTTTGTGATGACAAGTAATATTTAACAGAGGCATAAATTTGTGTCACCCAGATATACAACAAGGTAATGCCTTAAAGTGAGCAGAGCAGGTAAAAAGAAAAGGAGAAAATAGAAGCATAAATATGAGGAAATCTTTCACATGAAGCCCAGCAGAAGTAAATATCCATCTCCGATTCTCCTTAACGCCTCTCTTTTATTGCAGAAGCCAGAAACTCTCGTCTCGACTCCTTTTAAGGACTCAAAGGCAGCACTGAACAGGTAATTGCAGTTGCCGAAGCTTTATGTCTTCTCTGTGTAATTTCTCTATTGCAGAGTGACACATAAATCGATTCTTAGCTCTCGATGATGTATCGCCTCATCGGAGAAGCAGACACAGTTAAAACACGGATTCATTTGTTTCCAGAGCAGATAGATAGAAGGCATAACACTTTTTCCTCAGGCCTTCGCCCGTTCAGCAAACCAACACATTTAAAAAACAAAAAGAAAAGGAAAAAGACTTGGATTAGCCATGGGAGGATTATAATGTGTCTACCAGCACGGCCTGCCAGCCTCAAAATAAGATCTCACTTTCAGAGGGGTGCTAATTGAGTAGGCATTAGTATTCATTGCTACTTGGGCTGGGTTAAGCTCACCCCTTCGGGGGGACCGAGTGTGGAGTTGTTCATCAACAGACTGTAACGTTGGTATTATTACATTCAACATCCAAGAATAGGTGCACTACCTTTACAAACACAGAGATATAGGACAGAAAAAAGAAGTCAAAGCACATTTATGTGTCCTTTTACTCCCATGGAGCTTTTCAGTCTGCCTGGATGAAGCAAACCTGCCGCTCTGTGATCTACCCCAAAATCTTCCTCAAAACTTAAAGCTGACCTCATGAACTGCAGCATTCAGGCTGCTTGGGAGCTGAATGGTGTTCATATCACCAGATGAATTGAAAACAGTGCTGTTGGACATGTAGTATATAATTTATTTTATCTGCTTACAACCTGGAACCAGATATGAAGACAGGCCGATTTTGCTGGGGATGAATCAACAAGAGACCAAACCGTGTTTTGTCCACAAATGCTTGATTGAGAATCATCTGAGACAAAACCACACTTGCCTCTTCAGTGGCCGTGCTGAACACCAGGTGGGCTTAATGCCAAACTAAGTACTGGATTTCCATTTAGACAGCTTACTTCCCTCGTCAGACTGAGTATTCTTTTAATTAGACAGCTTCCTCTCTTCTTCTTCTGCCAGATGAGTGTTGAAAATACATTGTCTCGGGGCTTTTCACAACAGAATAAGACCTTCCCATGGCTGGCAACATAATTACACAGCAGTAGTAATTACATACTAGAGAGCCAGAGGGATTGTCTCCTTGATTCTTGGTCTAAATTGGGGTCTCTGTCACACCTTTTATCTGCAACTGATTTCTTCTGTGGGTTTAAATGATCCTGTAGGTCGTTTGTCACTGTTATTCTCAATCCATTAATCAAGAAGAAGAAAGACGTAGCCCAAATATAGCGGGGAGTGGTGTGTTTTTTAATCTGTAAGAGTGAAAGGAGGATTTGCCGTGTTATTGACTACTGCTCTTTAATTGTTCTTATCTTTATAAATAATCTGTTCTCAGTGCCTACTTTATTTTTGTTCATTCTAAGCTGTATGTGCCTCAGCTATTAGTGCAAGAGTATAAACGTGTACAAATTGCCTTGCAAAGGTATTCATATCCTTTGACCTTTTTCACATTTTCTCATACCCCAATGCCAATCTTTAATATATTTCATTGGGATTTTCTTTGATAGATCGACACAAAATAGTGCGTCATTATAAAGTAGGAGGAAAATGAGGTTTGCTCTTCTTCAATGCTCCAAAATAAAGACCAATTGTAACACACCCCTTTGAAAAACGTTTTTTTTTTTTACGTTAAACATGAAACATGTATTCTGTACAATGAAAAAGAAAAATACAGGAAAATCATAAAAGTTGTAATAACCTGTTGAACATAGATGTGCACACTCTTAAACTACCTTTTGATTTATTTTTATTTTTTTGTTTTTTATTTTTGTGTGTCCTGTCTGGCAGTGCAGCATCGAAAATTGCTCTCTTAATGCCAAAGAGAGCTTACTAACATATACTTGAAGGCTTTGAGTCAAAATTGCTATTTGAAACTGTTCATGATTTCATTCACCTCGACATAAAATCTTGGTCCGTCTGAAGAAAAGCAACCCCACAGCATGATGCTGCCACCACTATGTTTCACTGTGGGTATGGTGAGGCCAGAAAATGTATGTTTAGTTTCATCAGACCACAACATATAATAATCTTCCCAAACGTTTCAGAATATCATAGCCTGACTCGGATGTTTTCTTCTTCAAAGATAAAAAAGAGGCTTATATATCTCAACCCTTATTCTTCAGTCCAGACATGAGGAGAATGCAGTAGATTGTTGTCACATGTAGAACATAGCCAGCACTTGGTGGAAAGTCGTGTACCTCCTAGTGTTGCTGTAGGCCCTGTCCATCTTCCATCTGGTCCATTAATCAATATTGGACAAACGACTGGATTTAGCCACTTTTGTTACATAATTTCTCCAAACAGAGATGACTGTCTTCACTGTGCCATGGCTTGAGATACAAGGGTTTGGAATTTATTGTGCTATTCTCCTGACTAATATCTTTGTACAATGGACAATTTTCTTTATTTCTATCTCCCTGACAAACTGTGGTTTTTGATAAAATCAAATTAAAAATAAATTAATTAGAAAAATTAAATTGAAAAAAGAAAAAACCAGGAAAATCCATATGGGATAGCAGGTATTTAATCAACGACAATGAATCTCGATGTAATTCAAGTTTCATGTACACCCAATTAGACTAAATATTGAAATTTAATCAAAAGGTGTACACAGTCAAGTATTTTGACCAGGGTGTGCAAACTTATGGAACACGGTTAAGATGGCATTATTTATTTTCAGCATGTTCCCCTTAACAGACTAGCTTGTTTCTCTGATGAATATTGTTGTGGACACATGTCGCATTAAAAGTAGAAAAAGTTTGTAATGATTAATCACGATCAAAGTTTTTGAGCACAACAAACGGTCAATTACACAGGGGCGTGTATACTTTCGAGAACCACTGTGTGTGTAATTTAATCTCAGTATAAATTTTCTGAGGATACATGGTAATAGATTCCCAATAATCTAAAATTTGACAATCTGAAGTATTCATATAAAAGAAAAATTTGTAATTAGAGACAAAACATTTTCAAGAAACAATAGAGCAAGTCCAGAAATCTTTTATTTAGACAATTCTCTTTTCTGTGAAGGCCTTAGAGGTTTAATAGAAACTTGGTAGAGGCAGCATCATATCTCTGGAATGCATTTCCTCACAAGAGATGGGATAACTGGTCGATTGGATGGAGCTGAATACAGGGCAACCCTGGAAGAAACCTTTTAGAGGCTGCACAAGACTCAGACCTGGGATGGGGGGCAGACCTTCCAGCCAGAGCTACAGTTGAAAGTTTTTTATTTGTGTCATGTATGCATTTTTATAATTTTCCTCCTGGTCCAGGATTTTGTGCTCCCACTATATGTGATCATGGTTGGAATGTTAGAAAATATGTGAATGTTAAAGGAACGTGAATACTTTTACAAAGCACTGTAGGTGGTATATTTTTACAGTTCTTACCTGGACAAGGAGTGATGTTACACTCCTGAAACTCCTGTGCCGGGCCCAGGCAGGTTTGACCTCCGTACCGCGGCTCCGGGCTGTTGCAGGTCCTCTTTCGGCTCCGAATTCCCCTGCTGCAGTCTCTGCTGCACTGAGACCAGGAACTCCAGGATGACCAGCCCCCATTCACAGTGTGGCCAGAGATTCTCCCCAGACGAAGCACTTCACCTGTGAGGCACAAAGACGTGTTCAAGACTAACAACAAGACACAATCTCAAGTCATGTGTGCTGCAACATAAAAAATTATTTGAAAAAAACACGCAGCTATTTTTTTTTTTTAAAGCTGCACTCAATTCTTGGCGAGAGATGCTTCTTTTTGACAGGTGTTTTTTCATCTATGCGTAATGTCTTTAAAACAAGAAACTTAAATTTGTGTTTAAGTTATTCAAAAAATAATAAATGAAAGTTACTAATTCAAGATCCTTTAGTCCTACTCACTGTGTGAATCTACTAACTTTGCTTGGATCAGACAAATTTCTGGCATCTGGCAAATACATGATTTTGACTTTTTCTCTAGTAAAGTAAGCAGATCCCAAGCATTATTCCCTATAAACTATACTGGAGTGTTTCCACTAAATTATATATGACTCAAGAAAATCCATCAGGGTTTAGTCCAGTTGTAGATCGCTTACATGACAGGGGAGTGTGCTGTTTTTAAGAAAAACTCATAAGCGTAGCTGTTGTGTAGTTAGAACTATTGATACATTTCTGACAATTAATTGACATGTTGGAAACAGTTTTGTCAACCGTGTTCGATTCTCGCAATTATTTAAAATAACAGAGTATGACCCCAATAACGGCAGCATTTGTAACATCGTCTTATGTCGCTGGATCGAGGCAAAGTTGGAAAACCTCATTTCAGGAGGAGGGCATGTCATGTTCTTCTAAATTGTTTTGCTAGCCCTCCTACTTCAGCTCTAAGGCCTTTGGTATTACATCTGCACAAGTGGGTTCCCTCATAATCTGTGACATTTGCTAGCGATAAGCCCTAGCAGATTTCTTTCATAGAAATTTTCAGTTTATTTCTGATCAAAATTGGTAAAAAAGAAGAATAAGAAGGAAAACAAAACAATGCACAATGTGTATCATTTAACATTTTAAAGTCCGTTTTGGTTTATATAAAAAAAAAGGTTGTGTCAACTATTATTTGTAACCTCAGTAATCGAGGGAAAATATGTTTTTGGCATTACAGCAAACACCAGGTTTTTATATGTCTCCTCTGACGTTCTTAATAAAACAACCTTTTCAGATGAGCTTTCCCCATCTGAGGCTGGAAGGGCTTTTTCCTGTAACCCTAACCTTGAACTGCTTCCACAACCCTAACCCGATTATTGAGCCGAAGACAGGACTGGACCGGGCCCTTTAATCTGACCTCCAATCAGAAAAAAAACCCACTGGGAATGTCAGTAAAATCAAAAGATCTCTACAAATCTAAATCTGTATATATTGACAAGTTGTTTTTATGAAAACTTATGACCAGCTGCTCGCTCTCTTTTGACTTACTCCCCATTACTAAATGCAGGCTGTTCGTTTCAGCTGCTTGGTGAGATCTCTTTGGATGAAGCAAAAGCTGCGGTAAGCCAGGATGCTCACAGCAGCTGCAGTCTCAAAAGTGTTACAAAAAAAAAATCTGTGTACTGCTGCCAGCCTGATGTGGCTATTATGAAGCTGAAGTCTTTGTATGACAACCGGCAGGGCTGGGCTCCAACCGCAGCTACCGGGCTCCAGGAATAAAAAATCTTTCTACCTTCAGGAAAAATTTTAAACTCAGACGTCTGCAGTCCCTTACGAAATTATGGAAAACAACAGCTGTAGGAAAGCATGAAGTGCATTATACTTTGGTCAAGTGAACTGAATATGAGTTTATAGAAACCAAAAATACAAAACTTTACAGGGCTTTGAGAAAGCCTGGAACACTTTTAAACAATGTTTGGCTCCTAAAGAAGCTGCAACAATGAAATAAAGACCTGAGGTCTTGTATTCAACTAAAGGGAGGAAAAAAAAGAAATACATGTAAAGGTTAATTTGTTATCTAGTTATTTTTTTATTTACTTTAAAAGCAGTTTCCTCTTTTCACCTAGCATGTGTTAAACCTACACTGCAAAAAAGCAGTAATTCATGTTAAATTAGTACTTTTAACTGAAGCAAAAATTATTATTTTTTGTCTTTGCTCATCCTACACAGTATTCCTAGGACTGGGCAACGATTAAAATCTTTAATCGCGATTAATCGCATAATTTGCCCGATTAATCATGATTAATCGCATTGTATTCGTAAACTCCAAGAATTAATTCAAAAGTAGTGTAAAGAGCACTTTTATTTTAATGTTCTGCTGCCATATGAACAAAAGTGTTGTAACATTTGTAGCACTTATCAGTAACACATATTTAGTGTAAAGCTCAACTTAAACATGTAAAACAAAAAATAGCAATAATAATAAATTAAAGCTTATTGCCACTGACAGGAAATTCTCTTTATGGGGAAAAAATCTACCAAAAACAGGCAATTTCTGAGGTAACCGCAGGGAGCAGCATTACCATTTTATGTTCAATACCAAAGTGTGAAGCACAAAAAAAGGTCTACAGTAGCTATCCACTTCGCCATTACATTGGTTAGCTTCTCTGAGTCATTGAATTGTTTGGTGACGTCTACAGTGTGTTTGGCATTTAAGTGATATGTTAAGCTCAAGGTGCTCCGGTGATAAGAAAGTTTAACATGGCAGTGGTTACAACTAACTTGTTTCTGTCATATTCGTTGCTGGAAGAACTTTAAACTGAAATGCTTGCTAACTCGATATGCTTGCATGCAGGCCAGCTGACAGCTTTGCTAGGGCCCGGGACAACGCAGTCTTTTTGGGCCCCCCCTCTACACCTGCCGCCACCACACACACACACACACACACACACACACACACACACACACACACACACACACACACACACACACACACACACACACACACCAAAAAAAGTCAACTTAACTGTATACTTCATGCCCTGGGAATCTCTGTATTTTATACTGGATATTTTCAACCCATCTATTGAATTTACTGCACTAGTTGATCTTTTCTTCATAAGAGAACAGCAGCACTGCAGCCAAAATATGGCCTTTTTTGACCTGCTGTATATTAGCCAGTCCCTAAGCTTGGTGTATCATGAAACTGTTGACCTTTTGGGTTTTGTGGTTTTTATTTTATTATTACAATTAAATAATAATAATTATAATAATAATGTTATGTTCAGTGTTTTTTCGCTAATCCACCTCTTATATCTTTCAATCCTTATGTAATTTTGTCTGTGTTGTGTGCACCTGCCTGTTGCTTTAATCCTATAAATTTCCCCGTCGTGGGATAAAAAAAGGATTAGCTAATGTTATCTTATCTAAAATAACACTTTGTAATATATGTACTGGGTTCTTTCAAGGTCTTAATTACATTTTCTGTGTGGGCTCCAGTAACATATGATAGATAATATCTACTTTGAAAGTTAACATGAACTGCTGCTGAAGATGAACACTGATGTACCTGGATGTTCCCTGGAGGACTGAAACGCCTCAGTCAGAGACGTCAGTCTGTGGGTCTGTCGGGGCAATGACAGAAGTTTCGTCTCCTCTCTCCGTTTCTGTGGCTCGACGTTTTCTTGCTCATGTTTTTTCACATGCTTAGATAAATTTGTTGTGTTTCCACTGAAATTAACCGGCTTTTTACAAAACATACAGCTTGATTTCATTTACGGTATTAAAATAAAGCCAAACGGTGCTACTTCCCCTGTTCATGTTTTTCCGCTGCTGCGGTCTCTCTCAGCAACGCTATTGTTTGTGTGTTGAGTTTGTGTGAGAGCTGAGTGGGTGGGCCAGGCTGAGCCTGCGTGCTGATTGGCTGGCGCCGCTGAGCCATGTACGAGAGGGCAGGGGGAGCAGCAGAGTGCCGCCGTGACAGAGCGCGCCGCACTGACTGAAAGCATGTGAGCAACATGCGTTAATGCGCGATAAAATAAATATCGCCGTTAATAGTCTAATGAATTAACGCGAAATTAACGCGTTAACCTGCCCAGCCCTAAGTATTCCATAATGTATTCCAGTTGGAGTCAACAGTGAAGTCCCTCAGGGCTCACACTCTCACACAAACTAAACCATGACAGTATATCACCTCCACGCTCATCAGCCTAATTTAACCCAACTGAGCACATGCTCATCCCCACCTCGCCGTTTGCTATACTCGCAGGGCTATAGATGCTTCCTCTTGACATAATTGGTGTCAAAAATGTTGCATTACATTTTTTTTTAAATCTAGAGCTCCTACACAGACAACATGCACACTCATCAAACAACATCGGCTGACTGATCGGAGTACTCTCATGTGCGACCAATCGAGCTGTCAGTTTTTAGTTGAAATCTAAAAATGTAGTTTCAATTTATATCTAATTAGTGCATGCGTTAATCAGCTGTAGAAATTGGCCTTGTGTTCGGAGGCGAGCATCAGGATGATCAGAGAGGGAGAACAAAAAAAGAGGGAACCCATCTGTTTGACTGAAAGAGAAAATCAAGCGTCTCCGTCCGCGCACATCTCTGGTGAAGCGCTCCCATCTTCAAAGTTATCCCGGATGCAGTTAGATTGGTTTTCAGGCGCATATCCACACTTTGCACTTCTTTTATGGGTAAGAGAAATGAAATTGAATAGATGTTCAAATAGACCAAAGGAACATCTAGATCCTTGTTAATCTTTCATTTATTACACACAGTCAATATCTCATCTAGCTTCCTTGTTATTTATTTTCATCCTTTCCTCTTCTTTTTTTTATCCATTACCTACTCAGTTCTTTCTGTCTCAACTACTTTCGCTGTCCTCCAACCTGGCCTTGCTGTTTCGTCAGCGTGCTCTTTTCACTGACAGTTATCACGACGCGCCTGCTTTGTATTCTCAGGGAGAGGAGGCTGTGTTTACCCGGCGCAAATCCTCGACCTCTTCATAACTGCGGCTGACCTTGCCAGTGCACAGGCCAGCTAACCCAGCATCAGGCTGCCTTGAGCGCTGACAAGCACACTGAGGACACTGGGGGCCCTTGCTTTTTATCGATTCTGAGGAGGCAGTGGAACGGACAGTCCCGACTGCCATTTTGACCTGTGCTCTTTATCGAGCCCTCTGGGACCTGGACGAATGGACCACTACTCTACAGGCAATGGTGTGATTCATGAACTGTATTCTCATGTGTACACAATCTCTAAAGAAACATTTATTTGAATAAATACATCTAACAGATTGTTAACTACACCACTGGCAGCAACGTGTAAGCTGGACTTAGCTCACTATACTTGCACTGGCTTTACCTTGAACTCAGATTATTTGGCCCTTGAGGGCGAATCTAACATGGAAAATTTTGGAAAATCCAACTTCAGAGAAGAAAGACCACACACCAATAGCCCCTCATGGACGAACTGTTCCAGTCAAGGACCACAGAACCAGTGACTGCTACTTCGTTACCCGGGGCTCTCGGTGTCTGGTACAGCGGCATACCAGCTAGATGGAGCAGGAGACCTTTCTTCTGAAGCTTGCCAGAGGGTTGAACGTCAACGTCAAGTGAAGTGGCAGCAGTTGCAGTTCCCTTAACTTTCACTGCCTTTGTGCCAAAACAAATCTGGTAATTTACGACATTTCCTTGTCAATAAAACTTCAACGCTAACAAAGCACACAAGGATGTTTTGACTGCAGTGGATGCTCTGAGGATAGCCGTCCAACTTTTAATTATAACGTCTATGGCAGCCACATTTATCATGCTCAGGGAACACACCCTGTGCAAAAGCTCTCCATAAAGAATAGTTTAGCTTCGATTGTGTGATCAGGGGAATGCTGGATTTTTATGTGTGTGCATATGTGTTGGGTGATGATATTGCGAGTAATGCCTGATGGGCCCGACAAATTTCAGAGGCATTCTTTGGTCCATGGTTCCAGTTTTAGCCTTCGGCTGAAGCCCAAATCATATCGTACCTCATAGTCGGCTTGACGCTCTGCTCGACAGGAAAGCCTGGTTGATGAAAATTTAGTCAGCTGTATCTGCCAGTAGGGTCTTTGTCCATATCTTTGTGATCACATTATTGTTGCATGCCGACAGGGTCAAAAGCAGTACCAATCAGAGGGTGGCATCAGATCAAAATATGGTCACATTATGACCAGAAGAAGAGAAACCACAATGCAGCTTATTTTATAGAAATACGGAGAGTAGAAATCTGTTCTTTATCTTTACAGGATGACAAAGACCGCCCTGATGTTTCTACTGGGGTTTTCCTTACCCAGATAAAGAAATAAAAGTTTAAAAACCTGCTTAACAAACTACTCTTCTTAAGTCAGAAGTGATTTCTGTGGGTATGTGACACAAACCCTGCAAGAACTCAATGGTACTGAGAAATCTTTGAGGTTTTTCCACTGAAGAGGCTAAGTGAAAAATTAGGTGTCAACACCGAAAAAAGGTTAGGTTTATGGCAGCCCCTGACAAACTATCAGCCCATTGATCTACTCACTGGCATCCTTATTCGGGAGAGCTTACCTTAGGGTTAGGTTAACTGGACTACAAGGATGTTTATTTTAAAGACTGTGTGTTATAATTATTAATATCACCATTTCTGTTACAACCAACTAAGTTTTCAGTAGTTGCAGCGAATTGAATCCCCTCCTTGTTTTAAATGCGTGTTTTTTTCCCTTTTCTTAAACTTCCGCATAGGCCATTGCTATACCTCAGTATGTGCTACAATAACTTTGTTTTGTTGTGTCCATTTTCTATTTTAAAAATAAATGAAAAAATGTTGTAATAATAACAACTGCATTGATATTCTGGTGAGAAATCAGTTTTTTTTGTTCTTTTCTCCTCATCTTCAGAGTAAATGTTGTAATAAGTACTTTGGATTGCCTGGTGTATAAATAAATAAATGCACTTGCCCTGCCTAGAATATGGTTGCTCAGCTGAGCAAAAAAACTATTTTATTAGTTTGTGTTTGTCTGTGAGGTCCAAGCAGCTCTTGTACATTGTCAACAAGGTGTTAATCTGCTCATAACCTTTCAACAGAATCTCATTTCAAAAGCCCTGGACTATTCCTTTAAGGTAGCGTTGCCATCTCTTACTCTTCTAGGGTGAAACTCGAGCTTTTGTTCTATTTCTCACCATTTCACTCTAAATTCATCTCTGTGCAACCAAGGAAAATGTGTTTTCTTAAAGCAGCACTTTGGTTTGATCACTCTCCATTGCTAGTGGCATTTTGTCCACTTTATTGGCAGCAGGAAAAGTTTGGTTTTAAAAGTGTCAAAGTGATCATGGACATAACTGCAGACAACTAAGGTTAGTTTGTGATAACGTCTGTTTCACATTGATCAGATTTTATCGTGCACAATTATTTCAACCATTTACTATCCATGTTATAATTAATAGATAACAAGAAATTCTATTGACCCTGACATAACACCAAAAAGCTTAATCACAATAAACAAATCACAATCTTTTGATCATGTATTATACTTTCTAAAAACACTTGAATGTTCTTGTACGAACTTGGAGGCTCATATGCTGGTTGTCTTCTTTTAAGCAGCTTTTTAAAAATGTGTGCATTTGTTGATTTTGTGAAAAATTCACGCTCGTCATTTCCTCTTTTATATGGGGGGGCTCCATTCGTCCCTTCACATCCCTGACTATACCTGTGCCTCTGTCTCACTTCAAGATTCGCTCAAAAGTTGGCAGCCCCACTTTAAGGTAGCTTTTGATGTACTCTACATATTGTTTAGGCTGTCCTCGCACTGCCAAAACAAACACCATGGAGCCCTTTCTTTCAAATAGGTAGCAACTGGATCTATTGATCCACACAAGAACCACACACAGCTAGAGGGAATTCATCCTCACTCTCCTGACGAGCTAGCTTCAGGTGGAGCAGAGAAGAAGGAAAGAGTGCAACATCAAAACAAGTCCCCCACCTCCTTCACCACACCTGCTCACATCACACCCAGCTCAAAGGGGAGAAAAAAAAGACCAAACAAACTCATGATCTGTTTTGTGTTAGATGAGGCCACATCAGTATCCAAATCTGTACAATCTGATGTACTGTATGGAAAACAATCAGACATGAGAAAAAGAAATAGCAACGGACACCAAAATGAAGTGAAATCTGGAAACCACCTCTTGCTACTTCTCTGAAAGACAGATAAGTAGCAAGAATAACCACTTTCAGTGGAGAGGAGGGATCTGCTGTCTTGTTTCATCAATGCAAGGGTAATAAAAGATCACACTGAGAGAAATAAATAAAAACTCCCTTCCATGCTGTCTTACACTCTAAATTGCATCTTGGCTTGGCATTACTTGTCCTCCTCCCTTATGTTAGCTTTCAGATCATCAATGTCTCCCTGTGGATGGACAATATGACAGTATTTTCTGTGCTGTCCAAAGCAGCACTCCCAGAAGATTTTCTTTAACCCAAATAAGGTTTGTTAAAGCACAACCCTGAAAATTCATGAGGGTTCAAGCACTGAAACGCAGATAGCCTGGTCATTGACCACTTTAATGGAAAATCTGTTTACCTTAATGCAGTCGCAAGCTACATTGGCGACACTGGGTTGCATTAATAGGAAAGGAGTCCTAAACACTACAGCTACCATTTACGTCAATAATAAACTTTAGGTAGAATTATTTTACATAGCATCAACAAACAGTGAAACTAATCATTTTATTTGTCAATGCAGCTTTGTATATTCTATGTGTATCTGTCTTTTGCATTTAACCGTCCCTTAGGGAGCAGTGGGCTGCCACTGTGCGGCACCCAGGGAGCATTCTGGGCTAAAGGTCTTGCTCAGGGATCCAGAGTGGCAGTGTGTGGGATTGCACCAGGGGATCTTGCATCCTTCCCAGGCTTCCCTGCTCTAACCACTGGGCCACCACTCCCCCATTTATCCTCCTCCATATACTGCTGCTTTGTAATGGTAGATCCCATGGATGATGTATTTGAAAGCATTTCCTAATAAAACTTTTAAAGTGCATATACTGATCTAGTATGAGGACATTAATAATTTAATTCAGTGTGATGTTTCTAGAGATCACTTGAGCTGTATCAAAGGGTTTGTTATGGAGAATTAGAGGTCTGAAATACACCTCAAAAGACACTGTTGTTGCCAAGACTGATAACTGGGTGTGTAAAAATGTAGGTTTAAAAGGGAAAAGTCCCCTAGTCCTAATTCTAATTAGGATAAATTAACTTTAATCACCGTGAGTCAACATTTCTTACTTTGAATTAAACATCATTTTAATATAGTCAACATTTGACTTAACGTTTCAGTGCAACAGGCAATCAAATCGGTTTCAGTCACTTCCCATAATCTGTTTTGTCTTTTATTTGTTGCCTTTGGTTCTTTTAAAAATTCACATTATTAATATAAGATAAGAGGTTTCTTGCATACTAAGGAGCACCAATTATACAAATCTAAAAATAAAATAAATAAATAAATGTATTCAATTTTTAAATAATTACCACACACTTCCTTGCTTAAAATCAAACAAGTTCAGGTTTGAATGATTTAAACTTTGAAGCTACATTTAAAGGTTTTAGCAACGGTATGAACCATTTGTCCTTTCTAATTAATTAGTTTAAATGTGTTAAATGCTGCTCCTTTTCATGATGTAATACATCAGTCATATAAACTTGAAAACGTTTTTTCAGGTAACATTTCTTTATTTGAGGTTTTTGGTAAATGCAGCTTTCTGAATTAGTTTTCTATTCTTTAAAACTGAATTGGTTGACATCCACCTACTGCATGCTCTGACCACAAAGCAGGCCTATCTGAAATGGATCGACAAAACCCAAAGCCTTGAAGGCATTGGGTGTAACCTCTGGCAACCTTTCTCATCAGGCTCTTTGCATGCTTCCATGGTAGTTTGATTGCAAAACCATTACCACATTAATCTAAAGGTGCCGAAATTCTTTCACTAGAATCATAGCTGCATATTAAAATCTCCAACTTGAAACTTGAGACTTATGAGCGTGATTTTCAAGAAACGCAGTCAGGTGTGAAGGATGGATCAGAAATCACTTCTAGTTTTAGGCCAAATCAAAGTGAAATTAATCCTATTGATCAAATATTCTCTGTGAATAAATACCCTGGGACTAATCAATTTTCTAATTTGCGTCCTACTTGGTGAAAGGAATGAAAAACGAACCTGGCTGCAAACCAGCATGTATAAAAAAAAAAAACATTTAGCCATTTTCTGCATCACCATCTGAGTGCATGCACCGTCTAAGTTCCTGCGGCAAGGTGACACGGGGAGTTTGCTCTGCTGTAACTTTTCAGCTCCGCTAGAAGACATGACAAAAGTACACCTCATGAGATTTTAATGAGGAAGGTGCCCCTTCATCTGACAGGCTACACAAACACAAATCAAAACAATCAGGAGTTACAGCAGGACGGTTTTCAAGAACCTTACGCCGTGCAGCAACTGTTTTACAACTTCATTGTCTAATCATGTTCATCATACTGTATGTGTGATTGTGTGGAGAGGAGTAAGAACACAACATTGTTTATGTTGACAACACAGTTGGTTTTGTGGAGTTACATAACTGACACAAATGCATGCACAGCGCCAACACTGCCTACGATCATCACAAACTGAGCAGAGTCTGCTTACAGGGCGGAGGTGTGAGTCCTGACATTAAGGTCTGAGGGGAAAACGAACATCTGCTCAACGTCAGCAAAACTGAGGTGCAGGTTTGAGGCTGAGGTGGAGGGGTGGCGGAAGCACGCCTCCATCGATATCATAGCAGAAGCAAAAAAAGAGGGTCAGCTGCTTCAGGATTTTTGGGGATTAACATCTGTGGAAGATTTTGGGCTGAGCACAGACTGCTAAGCAAGAGGTGTCGATAGGGTGGAGACTCGGCATGGAGGCCAGTCCACTCATCAAAATGATTTCCTGAGTCTCCTCGGGGACAGTCTGACTGGCATCGTTCGGTCTGCTCTGGAGGCCTGCAGTGGATTATTTGCGGCCAGAGCACATTATTACGAATGGGCTGCCACCGATCCCATGCCTTTGCAGTTTTAATATACCGTCAGTATTACAAGAGAAACCTGGAGCAGATATTCTCTGAAATCAACTAATTGATCCACCACAACAAACAAAAACAAAACCAGGATGACTCTTAACACTAGGAGCTTAAGGATAGCTAAAACATTTACCCATTAGCCTTGATTCTAATTTTCTTTCTAGTTCTAGGCAAGGGGGGCTCTTGTTGATTTTTTAACTTTCAATCCGACTGCAGAATACAGCAGTCTGCAACTGGCCGATAATCAGAACTATGCTGTAGGTGGGGATAACATCCACATTAAGACAAAGGTAGCTTATTTTTCTTTGGCAACTTTCATCGGGTCTTTAGGCACACAATAAATGTGTTGATGACAGAAGCAGCCGAATCTTGGCAAACGTAGAAGACAAAATGTAGGATGATTACTATTTTTAGTGTGGGGCAAAATCACAGTTGGCACTAATGAAGTGGACTGGTAATAGTCTAATCTTTTCTCAAAACCCCTTTTTCAAAATGCATCAAAAACAGATTTCTTGTGTATCCTCACTTTAGAGGCATTTTTAAAAATTCTGTTTATTACTCATAATAAGATCCACATTCTGCAGAGTGTTACCTTCTGGCCATTCTTAACAGTATCCTCAATAAGTACTGACGTGCTGACGTTAACATTTTTTTGTTGTAAGAACAAAGGACAAATGAAAAGACCTGCCAAAGGTCAGAAAGGCATGAAAAGGGGTCTAACTTTCATTTGCTTTTTCATCTTCACCTGTAATATATATATATATATATATATATATATATATATATATATATATATATATATATATATATATTAGGGGTGTCAATCGATTAAAAAAATTAATCTAATTAATTACATACTCTGTAATTAATTAATCTAAATTAATCGCATATAATTTTTGTGAAAGTATTTTAAATATTTAAATTCAAATGATTCAATGAATAATCAGCATTAGATAAATTAAAGTTCAAAAATTCTTATTCACATTTCATGCCTTCAGACGTTTTAACATGTGTCGTTGTGGCATATGTGGCACAAAGTAACGTAGGGGATACAATGAAAATAAATGAACACTCCCCTCAATATCAACACTTTACAACAGTAAAGTGACGTCCGCGCTACTTCCGGGTTACGCCGGTAGGCAAAAACAGGACTGTTCTCGCCAAACACCGTGACAAAACGGGTGAATTAGAGCGTGCTTTTAGTTTATGCCACACAGAGGCATTCCAAATCGTTGGATGTACGTTTCTTTCGTTTACCGAAGGACGAAGAAAGAAATGGATATTTTCAGTGAAAAAGGACCCAGGCAAACAAATCCCAATGGACTGTGGGAGCCATCATACCCCGAAAGAATTTGCAGTCTACACTTCATCTCCGGTAAATACAACTTAATTTTGCACTGGTCATTGTTCTGCTTAAATAATTAAAGCCGCAAGCGGCGTCAATCGGCCCTGCAGCCAAGTGCCTTCGCGCACCGCCGGCCGTCAGCCACCGCAGAAGCTGTCACGCATTTTCTCCGTCCGGCCGATACACACGAACGTGTTGATCAGCGCAACCATCAACTTACTCTTAAAACGATCTTGTGATACGTTACCTAAAGAAGAAAAATACGTCGAGAACTTGTTGTTTGCTCTGTTGGCGTCTGCCGCTGTGCTCGCCTTCTGCCTTCCAGTCCGGCGCGCAGGCGTGAAAAAACCCGGATGAAAACAATAGCAGTGAACTACCCTATACGATTAATTTGCGTTAATTTTTTTAATCCGTTAATTTTATTTAAATTAATTAATCGAAATTAACGCGTTATTTTGACAGCCCTAATATATATATATATATATATATATATATATATATATATATATAATATATTATATATATATATTACAAACAAACAGAACAGATAATTATTGGTTCTCAATAAATGAGTAAGGGCTTCTTTGTTTAAGTGAATAGAAAAGTGCTTTCCCTTTAGACACCAGCAAGAGTGGCATCTTGATGTCACCAAGTCTCCTATTTTTGAGAGGCATGCTAGGAGAAAGCCCTTTCTGTCCTACAATAATAAATGGAAACATCTGAAGTATATAGATATTGGAGTTTAGCCAGGAGAAAAAATAAAAGTAAGACTGTAGGCTGAAGCCCAAAGAAAAAGGAGAATGTAGCAACCCCCTCTCTGGGGGCTGCCTCACAGCAGGGTACCCACTGATACTCTATAAAGCCTAGCTCCCTGGGCCCGTCTCTCTCTTTCGTAGACCATGGTACTCCAACAAGGAGGGTTTACACAGGAGAGACAAAAGTGGGCAGGGATAAGTGTGAAAGGGGGGGGGGAGGGTGGTGGGAACATGGCTGTGTTCAGGATGGGGGAAAGCAGCAACTAGGTACATTTGCCATATTGAATCATGGAGCGTGAGCAGAGTTACGCTGGTAGTTACATCACAGTTCGGTATTTTGAGGTGGAGGATTTTTCAACCCCCCCTCGGCACCGGAGGTTGAGGGAGTCTTTGTGGAGCCCAGCGGGCCAGAGCCTTATCAGTTTGAGCTGCTGGCTGAAGGCGATGACTCAGCAATGCCCAAAGCCGGTGCTGCCAAGGCAGTGGAGGACAGGATTGGTCCAATTATATATCATCATATTTATTTCCCAGGGCGGGACCACCGACAGCTTTGTGCATGCCTGATTAATTTGCAATATTGAAACAGAGTGTAGTGGGTCTCCTCTCTACTCTGACTGCAGGCGGGAGCTCCTTTTATACCGTACAGCAGCAGAGCTACTGATGTGTAGCGCCACACTGACCATTTTAGACACAAAAGCAGTATTTCATCAAATATGCACTAATTTGTTAAATTAATGACCAGAATATGTAGACAGTACTATAAGACAACCATGTTAGCAGTTTGTTGGGAAAAAAAGTTGATTTGGGGGTGAGTTACCCTTTAGGTTTGACTGAAGTCAAGACTTGGAGCTAACAGGCTAACGTGCTAACATGTGCTTGGATACACTCCCACCATTAGTTCCGGTCGACCCTCTAGATTGTTAAGTTACCAATTGAAATCTTTAATTATTTCTAGAGACATAGTTACATTAATAAAAAAAAGCGTACTAAAGGTTACTGATTTTTATTTAGCAAATCACTTTTTAAAATGTTATGTCCTCAAATAATGTTTTATCTGACTTGGAGTTGCATGGGTTGAACACATACCAAATGTTGTTCTAAATTAGTTAAGCTAATTCAACCTCATTCAAAATTCTTTAAGAAACTTTGGTTCTCTAACTTAGATCTTCACTGAACTCTAGATTCATTCATTTTCATGGTGATGGTTTTCAACTATTTTTATTTGTCTTTTTGTGTATATAGTTCCTTAGTTTCTTTAATCTTAAGTCGGCATAGTAGTTTTAGATAAGTTTTGCTAGCCTAGTAGAGAAGATTTGTTGATTGAAATATATTGATAATACAAGTAAACAACATTATATAAAATTGTTCCCTGTATGTGCATTTTATTTCTGTTAATACATTCATAGAATTGAAGAGAAGTTGTCGCTCATTTATTCCATGCAGAGTTTAATGTCAAAGTATGTCAGTGCTCGAATCACTCTTTCAACTATTGTCCTTATATCAGCTGATAAAGCTAATATTCACCCGACAATACCTAACAGACCGAGAGTTATTTGATAAACATAAAATAACTTAAAAATGTGTAGTTGCACAGCATAGGGCTGGGCGATTTGGACCAAAAATAATATCTCGACATTTTTAGGCTTAATGCTGAAATTCGATATTTATCTCAATATGATTTTCTGGGCCTCCCTACTGAAGTTGTTACTCCCGCGACCCGACCCCGGATAAGTGGAAGAAAACGGACGGACGGATGATTTTCTTTTCATAAAGTAATTATTAAAATCAAAGCTTTATCCCAAATATCTCACAGGCAAATCTTTTTAACAAACAGCTATAGATAAATATGAGAAACGGCTGAAGAATAAACCTAGAGCATAATTCTAAAGCAACATTGGTCTTCTCAATACAAACCGCAATCTCATCTTATTTTTTTTAAATTTCGATATTTTTAAAATCTTGATATAATGCCCAGCCCTAGGAGTATACAAAATGCTGTTGGGGCTTTGACTAGAATTGTTTGCTTTTTGGCAACAAACGTCACGTTAGTCAGGACAGGAACAATTTAAAAAAAAGTGGGTAGTGTACTTCATGTCCAATTTAATCACAGTGGAGGTCCTGACATGTTGTGGGCCTGTTTGTCGTCCACAGGCCCTGGGACGCTCATTAGATTACATGGCATCATCAGCCCTTATTACAGAAATACAAGGGAATTTTAAAGATCCAATAGCTCATTTAAAACAATGTAAAGACTTCATCAATGGGTCTTGCAGCAGAATAATGATCCAAAAGTCATGGCAAAATCAGCACAGAATTAGTTCACTACACAAAACCATTCTTCGTCCATGGGAATTCTGATCACAAAAACCTAAATCACATATATAGCTTGCAGGTAAGCTGAAGAAAAGAGTGCTTAAGCGAGGACCTGGGACTCTGGAGGATCTAGAGAGATTGTGCAACAAGGAGTGGTGCAAGATTCTGCTCTCTACATGAAATCTCAAAGAAGCAGACTAAGCTCTGTTCAATTGTGAAAGTGGAGCTGTGTGAAGATTAAACTACTATATATGTCTGTAATTGTGGTTAATTGTATGTAATAAAAATATTTCTTAACATGGATTTATTTACTTCTGAAGTGCAGTAATCTGCAATGAAACAGGAATGGAAGGGTTTTTACACATTTATAGAAAGCGTGGCAAGAGGTATGGCGGACGCGTTCACTTTGAAAGGGTTGAGTATAATGCAAGTTCCCCCCAGATTCCCCCATATACTGCTGTTATCACATTAATTGTTTCAAACAAATGAAAACATGTAGAGACAGCAAAACCTGTTCTCCCAACTTTATTTGGAGTAGTTTTCTTCAGATAGAGGCACGTCTAGTACCAGATGTACCTCACATGTTATGTAATCTTAATAATGTGTTGAGGTGTTGGCTTAAAAACAGAAAAAAGGAGGGTGGAGTGCCACTGAAAGACAGAGAGACAATAAGGGTAGTGGATCGGTAGTCATATGTCAGAGTCGGCCTTAAGCACCATCGCATGTCTAATGCCTGCTCATGACATCAGCGCAGGAGAAACTAATCTCGCAGCCATGGGAGGACCCCGGCCTTGGTACCACATCAGCTGAAGTAAAAGACATTAGGCTGCTGACACCCCACTGTTTCTCCCAGAGAAAGAAAAAAACAGAAGATCATTCATCGACACATACAGGGGAAATTACAAACTCAAAGCCTACAACAAAAACGCCTTTCATCTTTCCTCAGCTTAGTTTTGGCCCCTTGTGTGTCTGCCTCTGTTTTTGTCGCATGCAAATGATGGGCTGCTCGGATGAATACGTGTCATTTTCAAGGTTTATATTGTTACCAGTTCATCATAAAACTGGCCGTTAAGTGAACATTTCTCATTCTTATTCGGTAAATTCAGCAGTGCTATTTTTCAAAGACACGTGGCGTTAAAAAATGTCAACTATAAGTGGAGCAGTTAGCATCAGGGAGCATTTTTAATGGCCAAGAAGTCGTTTTAGAGACAAACAAATGATATATAAATACATGGTTTCATCAAATAGGAGACGGGTGAATTTCATCTGTGTGCTAATTACATCTGGATGGTTATTAACTCAACCAACATTAGACCTCGTTGTTGATGTGAAGCTTGCTGTATGGTATTTCAGAAACGACACAAACACAGAAACAGGAGAAAAACAAACATGATGATTGATCCAAACGTATGTCTGTTCCAATGTAATCATTAAATCTAAGCTAGTGCCGTGGCAAAATGCAAGAAGCCCCTTTACAAAATATACATGCAAAACAGAATGAGCCCTCGTAGAGAAAGCACAAGTCAATTTATTGTTTACAAAGTCCAGGATTTACTCCCAGGAGGCTTGTGGTTTGACACAAGGGTAAACGTGGAATTTTGTTGTTTTTTATCTTTATTCTTTTTTAATTTATAATAGCCAGATTTGTAAAGTGCACCACTAACAGTTGTCCTGTTAACAGATACTTCCATCCAGAGCTGTCAAAAGTATTTACATTTGCTACTCAGGTAGAAGTATAGATACTAGGGTTTAAAAATAGCTCTGTAGTATCAACTAAATCTTTTTACTCAAGTAAAAGTATAAAGGTACCAGTTTCAGAACTACTTAGAGTATAAAACTAATGTAATGTAAGAAAATGATGCCATTAAGGACAAAAGGTTAGATCGCCTGCACCACAGCGGTCATTTAATCTTTATATTTCTATTTCTGGCTGTACATTGACTTGATGATTAACCATCAAGAATCTATATCTAAACTTATATATCTAGCTCTACGTCAACGTATTGATGTGAATGGGAAGATAACGCGCACAGGTCGAATCTATTTACTATTTAGGTGTCAATTCATTGCACAGGATCTTTATTTCAAGGAGCCTAAATAAGGGTGGCTCAATATTCTTTACTGATTTTTAATTGCAAAAAAAAAAAAAAAAACTGTGTAGGTGTACACCAATAACACTGCCAATATCCTTGCTAAAGGAAAATGTGACTCAAATGAATCAGTCTGGATTCTCTGGGAAATACAGAGTATATTGGTGTTTTATGTCTTTGTTTTTGTATCTATGTCTGCTTCACTACTAGGAGTAAAACATTAAGCCCCTGGGATGTACTGTGCAGGAAGTAGTGCTAAGCATAAAAAAACCCCACTCCAGTAATAATATTTCTGTTCTGTGTGAAAACTGCATGAAAAATGTTGGTAAAACTGTGAGCATGAACAAAAGAAAATATCTGGACCGGCTTTGAGTGGAAAAATATGTATTTATACTGGATTAAATGATCTAGTTTGTACTCATGCTGGTGAAATGTGATAAGAAGATAGAATTTAAAACAGCTAGCAGACTAATCACCAGGTTTAAATGACGAGAGAGGCCTTTTAATCACCGCAGATCGTCAGTAATTAAGTCATTGCTGTCATTAAGCCATGATCAGCGAAATGAAACAAGGCAGTCTATTATGTAAAGGCTCATTCTATATGCTTGCTTAATTTATATTCCTAATTTAGGACTCATAATAAAGACTGATCAGGATCTGAGTATGGGAGGCAATGCGGCACACAGAAATCACAAAACAGGCTCGGAGGTCAGGAAGTAGCTGAACATAACTCAAGCGATAGCTTAGTCTCTGTATTGACACGGGATTAATTCTTGTTATCTGCATGGCACATGTGTTCCTCCCAGGTGTGATCAATAACATCTGCCAGGTCTTTGAATGCAACGCTAATCATCCAAATGTCACGTAGATCTGATTGCTGTGATCCTCAAACATAGTGACATTTTGCCCAAGCAAAAAATAAATAAAGAAATAAAAAATAATAAATCACAAAGGGGACGTTTCATGTAGCTGTGAAGCAACATCCGCAAACCAGGGAGACGTCAAATCACAGCAAGCAAACAAGTAAATAAATGCTAGTGTTTACTGTAAAGAGTGAAGAGTATCAGTTCGCTTCAACGTGCATCTAGAGAGGAATTTATTAGCTTTAAAACAGAGACTATTGACAAAGATGAATTTAGCCCAGACAGGCCAGCACCCTGGCATCCAAGGTGCTGAGATATTAACGGGTCACTTCCACTGAGATTAGAGATTCACTGAGAAATCAGCTGGTGACCAGAATCTGCCAATTCTCAGCATGATCAAGTGACCAGCTGATGGTAAATGGCCCGCACTGGTACAGTGCTTTATTAAGGCCTCATCTCATCATTCAAGCACACATTTGTGCACTGATGGTGCTACATTTGTACATTCGTCGATGGCAAGGCTGCCTCTGACCACCAACAGCAGGCAAAACAGATGAAGTGCCCAAGGCACAATATCAGAGCCAGGATTTGAACCAACAACCCGTCAGTTACAGGACAAGCTCCTTAGTTCTTGCTCCACTGTCTGTCCTGAAATCTGACGCACCAACCCAAAGCTTTCCCAGGTCACAGTAACAACACATCAGCGTGGACGCCGGTACCAAAGGAAGAATACTTACCAGCTATTTTAAAATGAGGTCAGATGAGGAACCAAAATGTAAGAGGCTAATTAATCAAAAGAAAATTATTTTCTACAACATGACGCCACCCATCTGCACTTGCTTTGGAGCGAAACCTTCAGCAGGTTACAGGAAGATTGAACACAGTATGGAAAAGTCTCTTTTATCCAGTTTTACTGTCCACTTCTATCTGTCACGAATTTTAGAAATGTCAGTAATTTCACCATTTGCGTACGGGTCTACATATATTCTCTACATAGCATATACAGAGACACCTGTTTTAGTGTGTTTAGTTACGGTTTTGGCCACAATAACACCGCTTATCGCTGATTTGAGATGCAAGACATGTTTTCTTTTGTTGTTTTTTTTTAATTAATATTATTATTATTTCTTAAACATGTCCCATCTGGCAATGTAGCACTAAGAATTTCTTAATTCTTAGTGCTACATTCTTAATGCCAAAGACAGCTCAACAGATGTACTTTTACAAGTGGAGCATTATTGCTTTCGCTGTGGTGCAAGAGACAGTTTCAAATGTGAACTGTACGATTACGTTCTTCAGTTCTAAAGTCTTAGCAAAACCCACTTTTACAGTGAATCATTTCACACAGTGAGACCTTACCGATGCCAAACCACTCAACAGCAATACAATCAAAAAATTTATTTAAATTCAAATACATACCTTCCGATTTAATAACAATGTTGTCAAATTCAGTTTGTATGGCCGGTTGGTAAAACATTAAAGACCAAAATATATATATTATGAATGCTGTCCTTATATCTTTTATTTAAGCAAAAGATTATTTGGAATCAGCTAATATCCATATTTGAAGGTTAAAGCTTTACAAAAAACAACAATCAGAAAGTAGTCACGGTGTATAAGCTTAGCATGGTTGACATGTGCTTGTTCAGGTTTTAAAATTGTTGTTAGGGTTGAATAAGAAAAGCTACGTAAGGCTGTTTACAACCAATTACCTTTGCTGTTTTTTAATTTAACAAACTTCTAGAAATATGATTGCGTTGAGTAATTGACTGCGCTTTCCCAGTTTACACCTCATGCATTAACCTGTTTTATATTGCACAGTGCTTTAATCAATTGCAAGGCGGCCGGTGAAGATGGTAAATCTTTATGAAGTGACACATCATTCCTTTTGATTGCTTATCTCAGAGGCATCTCCGTGTCCTTTGCCCCAGCGGTGGACATCAATACACAGCACTGCTGTGGGGGTAATTATCTTATGATAGCCTCTTGCTTTAGGAAAGGTTAAGTGTTGTCTCTCTGTGATTGGGCACCCGATCTATCGCTGGGAGAGGGACAGCAGCAGGAGGGCTTCGTAAAATAAATGCCTATGATGCACACGCAAAGCAGTG
This sequence comes from Fundulus diaphanus, assembly GCA_037039145.1. Classification (NCBI taxonomy): domain Eukaryota; kingdom Metazoa; phylum Chordata; class Actinopteri; order Cyprinodontiformes; family Fundulidae; genus Fundulus; species Fundulus diaphanus. The sequence continues at coordinate 26,094,785 of CM073137.1, read as the reverse complement.
CAGACATCCACCATCCAAACAACAGAGCCGGCAAATCATAAACCTTTTAGCCCGCCGGTACCTACACTCACAAATGCACACACACCAGTTCTCTCCTGATGGATGGTGAGTTTGATAATGGTTGAGAAGAGGAAGCGCACCAGTGGAGTTCATCCTCTTTTTCCACAAATGTGACTTAACACCCCTCAGAGACCTGCATTATATATATATGGGTCTAGAAATGAAAAATCGGCGCGGGAAAAGGAAGCGCTGCACACCAAGGCCTTGCATCTGTTTCCAGGATATGCCACAACTAACTGAAACCATCTTTTGTTTTTTTTGTAGATGAAGTCTCTCCCATAAAAGTTTTCAAACAAATGGCTTTGATGACAATGGGTTTTGATGATGAAAGGTGGTTTGATTCACTGAGCATTGGCACATATTAAAAAATAAAAATAATTATTAACCTGATAATGTAAATGAACAGTGCAACACAATCTTTCATATTTGAGATTGTCTTTAAAAAAAGAAAAGCAATAACAGTGGACTTATGGACTTGTTGAAGGATCTAGAGAGCCTTCTAAAACAATTCACACCCCCCCTTTAACGTTTTTAAAATGTTGTCACATTACAGTCGCAAACCTGCTTGTATTTCTTTGGGACTTTATGTGACATAGCAACACAAAGTTGAGAATAAAGGAAAACTTGATGGAAACAGCACAGATGGTTTACAATTTTTTTTTCTAAAAATCTGCTTTGTGTTGCATGCATTTGCAAGTAAAAGACTTTTTAGCATCATCTTTAACGAATTAGAGGTGTCTTTCGGGCTATATTTCTATCAGTTGTCTATTGTTTTTTTTCCCAAACTATTACCTCAGTCATTCCTAACGAATGGAAAGCATCTGGAAACTTTCCTTTTAAGTCTTGCTAAAGAATCTCGATTTGATTTAAGTCTGGACTTTGACTGGGCCATGCTAAAACAAAAATGTTTTTGATTTATTCCAATAATTCATTGAACTCGCTCTCTACCAAGATTACCCTATAGTTACCCTGTAATACCATGCTTATTTGCACCAATCCAACCATATCTTCCTCTTTTGTTGAAAAGGTATACAATCAATAAAAAAAAAAAAAAAAAATATATATATATATATATATATATATATATATATATATATATATATATATATTTTTATTTTATTTTTTATTTTTTTTCAAATAAACTTGGCAAATAAACCTAATTTTAATTCTGTCAGTGAGCTGCATTGACTGCTGGAGATAAGCACCCGCCCCCACCCTGCACGTTGAGGCGGGTATAGACGATGGATGGATGGATTGTTAGCTGTATCAGTCTGCCCGTCAGCTCTCCACATCTTTCCTGTTACCAGTGAAGTAAACCATCCACAGAGCATTGTACTGCTACAGGTTTTTCACTGGAGGGATTGTTCCGGGTGTGGCAGAAAGCATTGTTTGATTTCTGCCACACAAACTATGAAGCGCCATCATGAAATAAAGTGTGGTGCAGGGTGGCCAAAAATGTTTTATTCTACTATCAACTGACTAGAGCATCTTCCTGTGCCTGATTTCTCACGGCTTTCTTTGTAAAATCCTTTCTTACTGCCAGATTTGTGGAGGACAAAACTAATATTCTCGAGAGATTCAGAGTCCGTAGATAAAAAACAAACAAACAAACAAATAGAAGTGACGGTGGTCAGAGGGTCGGGTGGCGCCGATGTAGGGCAGCCTCTCTTCTCTCAGGCTACTAACATAGCTCACCACCGTCAGGGTGTGAATAGCTTGGACGTTTTAAGCTACTGTACAATCTTATCTCTGTCCTGGCTGCTGTGTTTCTTGGTCCTTATGATGCTGTTTAATTACAAATGCTCTACATAATAAAAAAACAAACTCCACGGGCAACTAGCTGCACTGGATTTTATTTTAGTGTATTGGAGTGAAGGGGCATGATGACAAATGTGCGCAACGGATCCTGAATTTCTGTTTGTAGAAATGAAAAGAGCAAAGCCAAATATCCTTTATATTTCACATCTTAATTATCTGCTAATTCGTGTTGTCTAACCACACAAAATTCAAAATGAAGTTTGTTGTCATAATGTGACAAAATGTGACAACGTAACACAAAGAGCACCGTGCTGTCTACCAATGTGGGACAAATAGCTACTTACTTCCAACTACACAAGTAGCCAAAAGTGATAACTGCATGCAGTCTTTCGCTTTGCCGTAATTAACGCTGAAGCTAATCTAACGTCAGGCTGCTGGTGACAACCTATGATGAAACTCATTCTGTCTGCTGCTTCCTCCCACTAATCCCGCTCAAGACAGACCTATTAAAGCTCAACTCTTTGTTCTCTAAATATCCAATGTGTGCGGCTGTCACTCCTTGTAAAACTTTGATTCCGCAGTCAGGTCTCCTCTGCGCTTGTCAGTGCTCATTTAAAACCCTTCAGGAACATTTAAGCGCTGGCTTCAAAGTGCGAAGAGAACAACTTGTTCCTTTGGCAGCTCCGATGCAAAGATAGCTATTAGCAACAAGAAATGAGGAAGATCAAAAAGATCAATCCCAGCGATAGCGCACATTAAGGATAACCTCTGTGATTACCGCAGCATGCGCGTGGGGTGGTGGCAGACCACCCAGAGACGAAGATGAAGTCAAAGTAAAGGGAGGCCACCACTACAGTTTACCCAGGCGCTATATCTGAATCTATAAAAAGCATTTTTTTCCCCCCACAGAGGCGCAGAGCAACACCATAAACAAATTTTAACTGCTGCAGCTTTTTTTGATCCTCTTTTATGAGGCTGTGTGGTGCTTTCTCTCTGATACAAATACCTCATCTAAGCACATAAACAACTTGTCAATTAGCAAACTGGTTGTACAAACATTTACAGCTCTGAAAACGTCAGGGGTGCTGCTGAATGTGTGGAGCAAATGGAACAGCTGCAAGAGGAATACATAGTGAGAAAATAAGTTAAATTTTCACGGTTATTTACAGTTTACCTATTTACATACATTGTTTATCATTAAAATCTGAGCCCAAACTATCCAAAATATCAATTTATCACGTGCGCTTCATGCTTGCTCAGTATGAGGGATTGCTGCAAAGCCATGGACAATGCAGACGACTCTCCCTGTGGCTCTACGCTCTTTCAGGAGGAGTGAATGCTGCTTGTCAAGACTTGATGCAATCTGCTGGGTTCCCTTAGATAGGACATTTTTTTGACCAATCTGTATAATCTGACCCAATTTGTATAATCTGATTGAATTTGACTTTGGAAAGTGCTTTGAGATTACATGTTTCATGAACTGGCACTATATAAATAAAATGGAATTGAATTGAAATGAAAGTGAGAAATACTTTGTTGAAATTTAGAGGTTTACAAACAATGAAATTACATTGCCTTTAAACAATTTGGGAAAGCACAGATGAATATGTCAAGGCCTTGAAAGCGTCTAACAACATATTAATTAAACTGAGGCACACCTGTGGACGCTTTTTAAACCAACACCTAAGGCACACTGCCGCCTCTTTGTGTGACATCCTGGGAAAATCTAAAGAAGTTAGCCAAGATATCAGGAAGCGAATTATGGACCGCTACCAGTCAGGTTCATCCTTTTGTATAATTATTTCCAGATGCCTAAAGGTGCCACGTTCATCTGTTTAAAAGGGACATATGCAAGATTCCACTTTTTTAGCCCTTAAATACATTTTGTTGCGTTCTTGGAGTCTCTAGGAGGGCAGACAATTTGAATGGGTCACATTTTCAAGCGATACACCTTTCTCTATTCTCTATTATGTTTTTGGGAACAATTACTGTACATCACACTATTTTGCTGCGGAGGGAAAATCTTCGGTTGTTTGGTTGATCAACCCACACAATTCATTACACCGTCCCCCAGCATACTACAGAAATGGTCAAACGAGGTGGAGTGGAACGCTCTATGACCTGGAGGGGGGCGGGGGTTAAAGGGCCTCATTTGCATTTAAAGAGCCAGCACCAAAACAAGTTGCTCTCAGGCCCCGTTCCGACATGGGCTGAAAGGCCCTTCAGAGACGAAGAATCCATTACTCTAAAAGAAGTATACGATAGCCAGCAATCAACAAATTTGTGAAGACATTATTTGTCTGATTAAGCTAAAATTAAATTGCTGGCTAAAATGTCTATTGTTGCACTTAGAAAAAAACGGAAGCAGGGCTGGTGCTTCCATATGGAGCCTAGCATGCTACTAAATTTTTTACAAATTGACATAAGTACAACAAAGTCATTGTTTTTGAGTGGCCATCATGAAGGTCGGATCACGGACCCAGGAAGGTGTAAACAAGGTTGTCGACAAACTGAAAGTCATGCAAATTACTAGCAGAAGCTTGTGAAAGGATACCCAAAACATGCTGGACCCATACATTTTAAAAGCCAGTTCTAAGAAATACTAAGGCAGTGTATCCACATTTCTGACTGTGAAGTTAAAATAATTCTCTAGAAAAGAAAAACATCTCCATATTTTGGCATCTTGCAAATAGAAATGCTTTTGGTAACACTTGCTGACTTAAAAGAGGTAGAGTTTTGTGTGATCGAATGTCAGAAACAGAGAAAAAAGGTTTGTGTCTTTTTACACAGTATATGTAAATATCTAATTTCAGCTGTATCTCTCTGTGTTTGTGTTTTGGTGCAAACAGAAAAAGTGTGAGAGCTAATGTGGTTTGAAAGTGATGATGAGTTTTGCGGATTGGAAGTTCATTAACATGTCTTGCCTGCTTTGATCCGCTGATAATGTCACCAAGGATGGGATCAGAAACACAGGAGACAAAAATATCCCAGTCTCATCTAAGCTTTTCAGGACATGCATAGATGGAAAAGTTTTACACAATAAGCAAATTAATAAGACAACAACCAGCCTGTGGAGCTGCGCTGAGCCAGTTGGTATTAGATAGTGGAAACATCCAGAGGCTTATTTGGCTGGAAAGAGCCCATCTGTCTCCATGCCGCACTCACCGTCAGTGGAGCAGCCAGTGGATCCGTCGCTGGAGCAGTAGCGCATCTCAATCCTCTGTCTCCCCACTTCCAGAAGACTTGGGTCAGGGATGCGGGCTTTGCAAGTGTAGCGGAAACGCTGCTCGTAGTGGCCGCCGTTGTCAGAGATATTGACGGGCGTCCACGGAGTCCAGGGTGTCGTCTTCTTGAGGTCAGGACATGGCAGGGTGTTGCAGGACTGGTACTCCTGTCGGAAGAAAGAAAATGGCGACCCGTTAAACACAGAGCTTTTCTTTTCATGTCGAGCACGTTCAAGAGCAGGTGAACCTGATGCATCTGGAGGAGGAAGAGGTAATCACATCAGTTAAGCAATAATTAGCATGACAGTTTTCTGGTGTATTTCACATGCATAATGAGGAGGACAATTACTTTTGAAATTCTCAGCAGTGACTCATCAAATTAAACAGCTTATTTTATGCGACATACACAGACTTTTCAAGGCTTTCACTGTCAATCACCCTTGAAAGCCTCTTAACGCTACTTGAGTCAGACATCTCCCATATAAAATGCTTCTAAAACATCCCTGAGCAGTAAAACTGGATATCATCATCTAGACATCACCTAGATTTTGAGAATAGAAATATGAATACTGGGCGACGTCAACTAGTGGTAAAGAGCACCCAAAAAAATGTCAATATTTAATTAAATGGTGTAATCTGAGGGCATTTTTATAAGTAGAGCGGAAATGATTCCCTGAAAAAGTCAAGCAGAAAAAATCTTAATCTTGCCTGAATGCTTTACTTATTTCATATAATTAAGGTTATAGTAGCAGGAAAAGTAAGAACATTGGTTGATAGTTGTTTGTTGTAACCATGCTTCTTGGCAGAAAATCTTATGCTATTGCAAAGCCTGTTTATTATCTCTTAAATTGTGGCAGATTTGTAAGGAAACTGCATTTGTTGGTTAGGCAGCACATTTGTGCCACTGAAATATCTGCCAAATCCTCTCTGCAAATGCAGCTTATTCTGCAAATGACTCTTGTTTGGTGCCATTCATTGAACTGGATGATTTAAGCTTCAATAAAGAAGACATTAAAAATGGACTAGTTTATTAATTTAACCAACAGGGGCCTTAACAGTGTGTGGGAAAATAGTACACAACCACAGAAGCCAGGCATCGCCGCCTCATGCTGGTCAACAGCCTGATCCCTGCTGTGAGAAGGGATCTGATTCCTTGACCAGCATTTATCACAAGTCAGCCAGTGTGGTTGTGCAGGTCACTCTGGGATGAATAACATGTTCAAACAGATACTGACCGCTGACATCGTGGATCCACATTTCGATTGCCTCCAATAATAACAAGCCCTGGTTTTGCAGTGAAGGAGAAATTTCCTCCTCCAAAATGAATCTCTTAATAGGCACGATAATCATAATTTTGCTACTTGACCCACAAATGCATCGTCCTTACAAATGTGGCACCAAAAGGGGAAATAAACAGAATTTAAATGGGCCATGACAACAAATTTCCTTTTTCTGAGGTTTTGGGGGTATAATATGATCTGTTGTGCACTGATGAGGCATGTGAATGTCAAAAGTGGGTACCAAAGGACGTGCTCAAGGGAGGTCAGCTTTGTTGCTTTGCTCAAGAATGGTCATATGAGAAAACTGGTTTTCTTTCAACGTAGGTTTTATATTTATATTTTATATTTATTTATTTTCACAAATCAAAATAGAAGCTCAGAATACATCAATAAAATAAGAAATGTGATGGAGTGTGACAGAAACCCCTTAGGGCTTATACCAAAGGCCACACCCCTAAAACAACAAAACATCAGGCAGCTCACATTATGAAAGACATTTCACTCGGGAGAGAAAACAGAAAAGACGTGTACAGTGTAACATTATTTTTACATTTTATCTTTCAGATTTCAGTACCAATTAACCAAGTTAACGCATTTAAAGTTAAATGAATAAACAAATGCCAGGAGTTTATGATAGTCGGTAGCAAGAACAAAGGATTCAGGCGGTATCGAGACATTTGTGTTTTTCTCAAGTGTAAGACTTTAATGAGATTTAAAATCTCATTTAAAGTTCAGAGCACATTTTCAAGGCTTTGGATTTGAACAAAGTTTATGCCTCAGTTCATCTGTTGCGTCAACACTTTTGAGTTAAAAGAAAAAAAAAAGTCTTATTTTAATTTATCGGCTCTGTCAGGAGTGATGAAGTAAACTAGACCATTCTGAAGGCTGCACACATCTAGCTAAAAATGAACACATTTAGCATTAGCGACCAGGCAGCTTGATTAGAAGCAACAGGGTTTTATTAAGGCGTGGACAATAAAAGAAGATTTGGGGTGTGGACTGATTATGTTTCCCAGAGTCTCCCAGATCTAAGCATCAGCTAATCATTATCATTAGGCAACAAACACAACAAGGAAAAAGGTCATTGATCAAGTTTCCTTTGAAAGCAAGAAGGATTTATTGTGTTATGAGGTGAAATTGAAAATGCGGTGGCCAAGACATTTTCACACAAAAAAAAGAATAAAAAACAAAAGAGAGAAGAACACAACAGTAATGACAAATCCTCCACCCAAGTACGATTGGTTTTGGGAGCTGGGCAGTAAAAATGAATAACACACCTCAGGAGCTCTTATAGTATGATGCATGAGAGTTATTCGGGACTGCCATAGTTATATATATTTCCTCCATCTCCCTCCGCCAATATTCTGCTTGATTATATGATTCAAGGAGACATTAAGCGGGTAAATGGGAGTCCAGCCCCGCCATATGCTCGGCTGAAAAATACAGAGTTTGAGGAAGTGACAAACGTGAAGTAAATGACACCCTTGAAGAGAAGGTGAGACGGCTGCCATTTTCCTCCCCACTTGTTTATTTATGCTGAGTAGAACTTGAGTGACTGCCAGACCTTGACAAAATAAGATAAGAGTTCCTTTCTGCACATCCGTCAGCCCGTCACACAGGATAGCCTGACAGGTCAGCTGAGGAAAAAAAGAGCTCTATACTTTAAACATTATGCAGGCCTATTTTTCACCATATCATTCCCCTTTTTTTTATTTTTTGCTTCTCCCTATCACACCTCATGATCTTGCTTCGAATCCATCAATTCATCTTTACATTCTGTTCACCCGATCTTTTTCACGTATTGCTCATAACTTGAATTGTGTCGGATCTATCCCCCAGTCCCTTTTTTTTCCCCGCCCATATCTCAGTTTCATGTATCTCTATCTCTCTCTGCCTCTCCCCCTTTCATGCCATTTTCTTTCTGCTCCTCTCCTCCCCGGAGTACGAAGATTAAAAACACAGGAAGGATTTAGATTCTGTTAAGGCCCCCGTGATGAATGGGGGGGTGTCACCTCCATCACACTTCCTGCCTGTCTCCATCTCCCGCAGTAATCATCCCCACACATTAATATTTAACATCGTCACGCATCAGGGACTAGCACGCAATCTGCGATTATCAACCAATAACGTGAGGAGAAAAATACAGGAGAAAAAAAAAAAAATCCAACTCAGAGTCTCGCCGTCACCTGCAGCGACAGGACAGCAACGCATATGGCATCAACCGTGGGGGAAAGGAAGCCAAACGATCTGTGAGTGTTTGTTGTGCAAGTAGTAGATGGTGGCCAAACACGGTAAATATTTAATGAGGCTTGTCTGGTAAGCATTTCTGCCTTTATTCTCTGTGGATTAGCGTTGTTGCAGAGGGCTGAGGAGATAATTACCAGGTTTACCTCCTTCAAGGTCTCTGCTCAACTATATACGGCTTACAGGGTGATGAGTATACAACTACTTTGTAATACGGTGTGATAAATCCATCCTATTGACTGAACTGGCTTCAAACAATGCCCTTATTTGCCTGTAAAGACACAAGCTTCATATTATCGTTAATATAGACGGAGACTATTTAAACCAGATGGTGCCATAAAACAGGTACATTTCATACGACTGGGATAAATTGGAGAGGACGCGATATGTTAAAAGGGAGAACCCTTAAAAGCAAGTCAAATGGAAACATAATGAGGCTGAAAGGCAAAAAATATATATTGAGGCTCTTAACTGTGATGCAGAGTGACAAGCATATTCTGTGAAGAATTTTGAAGGAAATGGGGTTATTAGGATTTTTTTTTTAGCTTTATCAGTTCAAAGAATAACTGAAACAACTTGTCTTGTTAATTGTACCGAACAATTACTTAGAACTTCTAATAAAGTAATAAAGATTTAAGCTGTCTTTTTGTGAGCGCGACCTTATTAACTAAGGGGTCGTTTACAATTTTCAGCCTTTCCAGAAGCGTTCACTGGAGTGGGTTCAGGTCTTGTGTACACTGAAATGATGACTTGTTGTACTACGACTCATATTAAACACGCTTTGATCTTCTCCTGCAACAACAGCACGGGAAGCGGAATTGTCAAGTCCGCCTATTATAAGCGACTTAGGGCTTGTTTTTTAATAATATCGCTTGTAAATTGTCGTGAGTGGTGGGTTGCGTTTTTTTTTGGCCTCGTATATGAACGCAAAACGCAAAGTCGCTTACATGAGCTTGGCTTCCCCCCCCCCCCCCCCCCCCCCAACAGAACCTAGTTTCCTGGCTATCGCTCAGCGCAACACAGGGTATTAAGAGACCGGCTCGTGCTGCTGCTGCGTTACAGACAGCGTAAGCCGCCTAAGATATCTGTCTGCATACACACACCTCGCCTCACCCTGAAGTATTCCTGAACTGTCCGACTGTGCTCCGTTTTTGAACCTCTGTGCTGTTTGCCCTGCTTCCCTCCCCTCCCTGCTAACCCCAGGGATTTTACCAGCATGTTGCAAAAGGTCTAAAACAAAATCAGTTGGAGAATAGCTGTGTCCTGTTATTTTGATCTACTAGAACAACGTGTAACAGCTTGGAAAAACTGCTTCAGCCAACGGCTGGAGCTTGCTTAGAAAATGAGTTCGCATGCGCGTCGACCTCCGAAACACAATGTTTGCTAGGTGATTGGTGCGTTTAATGCAATGGGACGTTTTATACAAGTATATAAAAAACAGTGTTTTGCACACTTGCACCCTAACGAAATGTGGTCTTTCCACTTTGCAGTGTTGTCATTGATACCAAAATGTGAAAGCAACTGGGAAGAGCAGTAAACATTGGATGGCGACCACTAGCTGGCTGGTGGAAGCAGTGGCTCGGGCTCTGCGTGTCCAGGACCCGTGGTGGATCTCGGCGCTCATACCTGGGAGTACTTATCAAATTGGTGGAGAACTCTGCCATCTATCGGTCAGTATAGCACTTGAATACCATGGAGATATATGGCAACTAGAGGACAGGCACTGCTGCCGATTTCCTAAAGTCTTCCAGCTGCTTGGGCCAGTTGAGCTCCTGAATTTTGAAGAATATATATTTTTACTTATATTTACAAGAGAAAAGGAGCTTAATTTTATTTAAAACATATAAAGTTTTAAATTGACTTGCTCCTCCTCCTCTAACAGATTTTATAAGCAAAAAAAAACATTACTAGAATAAACACCAGAGCTTTAACCAGAGGTGACTGTAATGTTCAGCGGCGTAGGACCAAATTTGGCCATCAGAGGAGCACATTTATGGAACACACTGCCAGCTCATGTTAGGGGCTGTGCAACCTACATAAGTTTTAAAATCTCCTTGAAACATTGGTTGAAAACTAACCAGACATGTGTTCACAGGTGAATTGATCTGTTTCCTTGGGCCTGTTAACCTAATGTTATTGTGATTTTATGTTATTGGCATCTTATCTGTTTGTGTCCACTACCATGGTGTCTTGTTTAATGTTCACTGTTGTTACCTGCCTTAGGACAGCGGATGTAAATTCGCTATTGTGCTAATTCTGGCATATTTACATTGATACTTTAAGCTGACATGTTGATGAATGTGCATTGTCCTAATTCAAATAAATAAATAAATGACATGAAATTCTATATATTCAAATATATAACATGACAAATCAATCCCTATTTAACTTTTGCTTAATCTGATTTTAGTGCTAGCCTTGTAATTATTCTGTCATTTATCTTAGTGTAAGTTTAGTTTTAGTGGATAACTGGTCTGAAATAAAAGTAGCTGTGCACTTTATTATAAGCTGTAAGTCCCTTTACAGCATCACCAGTATCACCAACAAAATACAAACAAACAAACAAACAAACAAACAACCAAACAACCAAAAACAACCAAAATGAGCAACAGAAGAGAGAACTACTCATCTAAAACGGTTTGTCATGAAATGGATGTTGTAAAGGGGAATAGTCAATTAAGTCCTATTTCTGGCCTATGGAAATGCTATTTGAATAAAGTTTTTATTGCGTATTGTCTGGATGAAAAATGTAAGTTAAGAGAATTTGCTGTGACACCAACATTTTTTGCTTTCTGTCTCTTGCGTAAACCCTATGGCACCTCAGGATCTATAAAAAAAACACAAGTTAAAGACCCCTGCTGTTGACAATATTAAATCCAGATCCAAAATGTGGATGATAGTGGAAAGTTTATTGTCTTCTGCAGCAATAAATGAGCTTTTTTTTAATATAATGGCTGTGGCTAGAATAGCCTAACAATAAAGAGCAACAACAATCTGTGCAGCTTTAACAGTGTTTTTGAATAATGTATTAAAAATATACAGGAGGTAGTAAAAACAAACAGAACCCCAAAGCACCTATACACCCACAGAGAAATGAAGTACATTCATCTGAAATACATTTGATGTGCTCACGCAGTGAATAGGTCATGTTTCACATACATTACACGCCAACTGCTGTGAATGTTTCTTCCTAAACAAAAAACACATTTAAATTAAACTTTGATGCTCTAAGTAAACATTCAGCTATGCTTCCCCGGGGTATAATGCCATATTTATGGTTTAAACTGTGAAAAAATAAAAAAGGTGATAAAAGCGCACAAAAAAAATTGAAACATTTCTGGCAGACTATTAATTTCCGAGTGGTAATTAAGCAAAGCCAGGTGGCATGAGGAAGACAGCACTAGATTCAATTAGTTAGACGATTTTCGGCTCAAACCCAACTCGTCCCCTCAGGAGACGCGGCGGTGAGCAGCACAGGCCAACAGAGAGCGCCGATTTTCTGCTGTGGAGCACCTTTAACGGGCAGCTGCTCAGAGGCGGGCAGCTCCATAATGGGTTTCTCAATGGAGCTCAGGAGGGCTGGGTGTGACATCGGAAAGCATCCTCACAAACAAGCTGCGGGGATGGTCAGTATATGCCGAGCTGTGCCTGGGCTGTTTGTGCTGCGCTGTCAAATTGACAAGTAAGTAAAACTTGTGGCTCGAGGCTGGCACTGCGCTCTCATTTTTGTGTGTGGAGAGCGAGCGTGTTTATTTGTTTATGCATGGCTGTGTTAGGGATCCAGGTAGCGCCTATCTCATCCTGTTTCCATCTGCAGACCATTCCAGTTACTTTTTCAGGGGATGTATGCTTTTAGAAACTAGAGAAAATAAAAGTCGGAATAAGAAAGCAAAATACGGGCTTTTTCTTTTTGCGAAGACACCCTCATGAATTTTCAAACACTTTCTCATGTAACAACCACCAACATCAAAGCATTTCATTAGTATTTTGTGTGCTTAACAAACACAAAGTAGTGCACAATTGTGAAGTAGAAGGAAAATCTTCTTGACTGAAATTTGGTTTGGACTATGACAGGACCACACTACCAAAACAGTAATCTAAACCATTCCAGTCCACCTTTTCATTCAAGTTTTTAATCATATTACTTCCACGGTGCAACAGTGGATGGGTGTTGAGGGGGGGGGGGGGGGTACTTGGTTCCTTAGAAAGTTAATAGTTGGAAACTACAGGACACACTTCCGATAATTGGTGTTAGGGTAATGCTCTGTTAGAACTGAATTTTTAGCAGTATGTCTGAAAACCAGAGTGCCAGCTAGCTAACCAAGCCTAGCAAACAACCCAGTTAGTGTCAGGTTTCAGCGTTACTTTATGTGGAAAAGAATAGTAAGAAACAACAACGTTAAAACAACAAACCAATAACAGCTTCTACTTTTTTCAGCGGACGTTAATATAAAAATTGTCTGCATTCTCTGTTAAAAAAGATCCATAAAAACTATTTTTAGCTAACACTGACTTCAATTTGAAATGACTGCATGTGACTGAAGGAGTCTAATTCTTGATTTTTTTGATAAACATCTTGTCAGCTATGTTCTTGATACCGAATAAATGTGATGCATAACAGTATTAAATCTCTCATAATCAAGGTTACTTTAGCAGCAGCAAGTCATTATTGTTTTTTTTTTCTTTCAAAGCAATTAGACCATGTTACACATTTTTGATTTAAATGTTTGTGCAAGTACTGTGACACTGTGTTTAATTGGACTTTGTGTCCATGGTGTAATTACCTTGTGAAAAACACCACACTGAAGTTAGTGGCTGTAATGTGACAAAATGTGAGAAAATTTACAAAGCACTGTGACTCTCGCCATCCGTATTATATAAGAGGAGGATGTGGAGTGGACAGAGAAATAGACGGTTTGTGTTTACGTCGCTGTAAGATGGGAGGTGCAGACATTCCTCTGGGGTGCCTCGGATGTGAGACGGGGACATGAAAAGTTGTGCCTCTCCAGTCTCTTACCCTTATTAAAATTATTGCACATCTTATTGGACTGGCCGAGCTGAGAGTGTGTGAGCAGCATGGGTTATTATTATAGGAACGTCTTGGCTTACAGACTCATACCTCCGTGTTTATGTGTCTGCGCCAGATGTGAGATGTGGGAGTGAGCAATCCTCTGCGGCACCAACATCCTTATCTGTTGTGGTTGGGGTCCACCAAGACGGAGGCCTAATGTTCTTCAAGTCTCAGTGACACATCAGTTCAATTAGCAGCAACGACCAAGACACCCTTTTTTTCAAACACCGACTCCTCTCTTCTCTCTGTGCGTCTCCCACCACAAGTCTGGCTCCATAATGAAGCCCGCTGTTGCCCGGGAGCACGCCACACACCAGTGCACACACAATGACTAACGCGGAACAATATAAAAATGCACAAGTGAGCTCACACATCCGGTTGCGAGCACAAACATCGGGTACTTAACTTTCATTTCACAGCCTGCCTGCATGACTGAGCTCCTTACAGGTAAATAGAACAGCTCTCAATTTCATTAAGCAGCTCTGTGCATCATCAGTTCTGTACGGCTTGAGTTCTGTTAATCTAACTCTGCATGGCAAACTCAGCATAATGGCACTCTTCTTTCTCAACCTTGGATTACGGGGGATATTTTACTGTACACAGTAGGAAAAACCACTATGAGTGATATATTTTTGAGGATCACTAAACCCCGAAGCAAGCAGCCTTTCATCTAAAGAAACCAGGAATCAAAGAGAATATGGGGATCGCACTTAAAATGAAGTTGGAGCTCTTGACAAGATCTTGTTAAAATGTTCTCTTATGTACTATAATTTTACAAGACACAGTACCATTTGAAAGTTTGAAAACTCTTTTGAATGTATCCATTTTAACAAACACTTGATCAAAAGCTTCAAATAAATAAATGAAGCTTCTATATTTTTAATTTAACAAGCTAAAATAATGGACTGGCCATTTGTTGTTTGAAGTAAAGCGCTCATACATTTATACCTGTGACTGGCTGAAGTAAGTGAAACCCCTGAGTATCAAAATACTAATAAATATATGTTTCTAAAACATTGCCCTCAGGCAATTTCAACCCAATTTTGGAATATTTATGGGTTTCCTCACTTTAGCGGTCTGTCTTCAATCATTTCTACAACATTTCTTATGAAATGTAGCTTTTTGCCCAATTAATCTTGTGTGCAAGTCTTGTGTCTTCTGTCTAGGTGTTTTTGCCACTGTCACACCTGAATTTCCACATTGTGGGACAATAAAAGCATTCCTATTCTATTCAATTTACAAAAACCAGCCAGCACAGAGGCAGTTTCTTAGTTAACAGAGTGCCAATAGCGATACCATGATTATGTCACCAATCCTACTATATCTTCCTCTTTTGTAAAAACACCATTTACATAATTACAAATTATTTTTATTTCCCTTGTTATATATTAGTACTTAAAATGCCTTCATTGAGCGGAAAGTGGAACCAAAGTCAAATTCCTTGTCTATTTGCACAAACATGGTGAATAAAGCCGATTGGCGCTCTACACACCAAGAGGAATCCTACTTAATCTGGAGGGACAGTCTATTGTTGTATAACAAGACCCTTCGCAGAGTTAGAGCAGCATATTTTTCATCATTAATTGAAGAGAATAAAAATAATCCTAGATTTCTCTTTAGTACAGTTGCCAAACTTACTCAGAGCTGCAGCTCTGTTGATCCATCCATTCCCTTAGCTCTTAGTAGTAATGATTTTATGGGATTCTTCATAAATAAAATTGATGCCATTAAAAATAAAATAATTGGCATCCTCCCAAACATGATTACCTCATCCCCAGTAAGTAAGGCAGCATTGGAGGAATCTTTAGAACCTGCGCTGTGTCTGAACTGTTTAGAAGCAGTAGAGCTTTCTGAGCTATCTAAAATCTTAGCTTCATCTAAACCTTCTACCTGTATGTTAGACCCAATCCCAACCAAGTTGTTTAAGGAGGTATTCCCTTTGATCAGTGGTCCTATTTTAGACATGATTAATCTATCCTTAGTAAATGGATATGTACCACAGGTTTTTAAAGTAGCTGTTATTAAACCTTTACTTAAGAAACCTTCTCTTGATCAAGATGAGCTAGTAAACTACAGACCTATATCTAATCTTCTTTTCTTATCTAAAATTCTTGAGAAAGTAGTTGCTAATCAACTTTGTGAACATTTACAAAGCAATGACCTACTTGAGGAGTTTCAGTCAGGCTTCAGAGCTCATCATAGCACTGAAACGGCTCTGGTGAAGGTCACTAATGATATTCTCATGGCCTCAGATAATGGACTTGTGTCTGTACTTGTCCTGTTAGATCTTAGTGCTGCATTTGATACAGTTGATCACAATATTCTCCTACAAAGACTTGAACATACTGTAGGGATTAAGGGGAAAGCATTAGGCTGGTTTAAATCTTATCTGTCGGACAGATTCCAGTTTGTTCATGTTAATAATGAATCTTCCTCAAACTCTAGGGTCACCTGTGGAGTACCACAGGGTTCAGTCCTTGGACCAATTCTCTTGGCAAAATTATCAGACAGCATGGGATTAATTTCCACTGTTATGCTGATGACACTCAGCTATATCTATCCATAAATCCTGATGAATCCAATCAATTACTTCGACTGCAGTCATGTCTTGATGACATCAAAAGCTGGATGACTTTAAATTTCCTGCATCTAAATTCTGACAAGACCGAAGTTGTAATCTTTGGGCCAGAGTCCTCAAAAAATAAACTTCTTAACCAATCACTTAATCTGGATGACATTAACTTGGCCTCTGGTAATAAAGTAAAAAACCTTGGTGTTATTTTTGACCAAGACATGTCATTTAAATCCCATATTAAACAGGTTTCCAGAGTTTCCTTTTTTCACCTCCGGAATATCGCCAAAATTAGAAACATTCTGTCCAGGAGTGATGCTGAAAAACTAGTCCATGCATTTGTTACTTCAAGGCTGGACTATTGTAATTCTTTACTATCAGGAAGTCCACAAAATGCAATTCAAAGTCTTCAGCTGATCCAAAATGCTGCAGCAAGAGTTCTGATGAAAATCAACAAGAGGGATCATATTTCTCCAATTTTAGCTTCCCTTCATTGGCTTCCTGTTAAATCAAGAATAGAATTTAAAATTCTTCTTCTAACGTATAAAGCCCTTAATAATCAAGCTCCATCATATATCAGAGCTCTGATTACTCCGTATGTTCCTAACAGAGCACTTCACTCTCAGACTGCAGGTCTGCTGGTGGTTCCTAGAGTCTCTAAAAGTAGAATGGGAGGCAGATCCTTTAGCTATCAGGCTCCCCTCCTGTGGAACCAACTCCCAGTTTTGGTCCGTGAAGCAGACACCCTGTCTACTTTTAAGACTAATCTTAAAACCTTCCTTTTTGACAAAGCTTATAACTAGAGTGGCTCATGTTACTCTGAGCTACCTTTATAGTTTTGCTGCTATAGGCTTAGGCTACTGGAGGACATCAGGGCCTATTTTTCTCACTCTATTGATTTCTACTGTTCTCCAGATTTGCATTGCATTACATTGAAATGACTGTTGTCATTTCAGCTTTTAACTTTTTGTTCTCTCTCTTTTTTCTTCATAGTAGGTACACCTGGTCTGACGTTCTGTTGACTGTGAAATCATCCAGGGAGGACAGATCACCGACTATTACCATCTAATGTAGAACAGATTACTAGATCAATGTGTGCTTCTGTGCTTTTTTGTCTCTCTTGTTGTGTCTCTGCTCTGTCTTCTGTAACCCCAGTCGGTCGAGGCAGATGACCGTTCATACTGAGCCCGGTTCTGCCTGAGGTTTTTTTTTTCCCGTTAATGGGTGGTTTTTCTTCCCACTGTCGCTTCATGCTTGCTCAGTATGAGGGATTGCAGCAAAGCCATGTACAATGCAGACGACTCTCCCTGTGGCTCTACGGTTCCCCAGGAGTGAATGCTGCTTGTCGGGACTTTGATGCAATCAACTGGTTTCCTTATATAGGACATTTGGACCAATCTGTATAATCTGACCCAATCTGTATAATATGATTGAACTTGATTTTGTAAAGTGCCTTGAGATGACATGTTTCATGATTTGGCGCTATATAAATAAAATTGAATTGAATTGAATTGAAATTGATTGTGATAGTTTCCATACATAACCCACAGTATTAGTTCATGAGCAGATGTTTGTGACATTTTATCAATACTAATATCATCGTAACCAAGGCTATAGTGATACATCCAGCCTGCAAGTTGAAACATTACACAATATTGGGTTTCTAAGAACAAGATGAGATTTTAACATTATTTTTTGGAGAATTTGAGGGAAAATTAAATCTGAAGTAGGTATATTGTAAAAATATGATATAATTGTAGAACTGTCAAACGCCGTCTGGATTCATTGATTCAAAGAGTGAAAGGGCATTTTACGTAAGTGGCAACAACCTAGAAATCAGATAACAACTTTAGCGCTGTCAGCGGGCAAAGATTAGCCAGCTATGATGTATGGCAACGTTTGTACATTAACAGAAATTTATATCTTGTCTCACTTAGTCACTGTTTCTCTTTTTGACATCGACACTTTTCTTTTATGCTTAATCTTCAAGATTACTTTGATGATCAGTTATTCATTACTCGCTCTAAACTTTAGAAAAGCTTTACTCTGTCATGCTGTGTGTGGTTGGACCAAATTGCAGACAAGAGCGTCATGAAGCGTCATGATGAAGAGGAAAGAGGTTTGTTATAAATGAAACAGCAAAACTTATGGACAGGGCAGGCGAAGATAAGAACCAAGAACAAAACAAGGCGCTGACCAGAACAGAGGTAGCATAATGGAGGATCTGACGAGGAGGGGGAGGAAACCAACAGTTTAAATAAGGGAGGGAACACAGGGGAAGGCAGGTGAGGGTAATTAGCAACAGGTGACAGACATAATGGGGATTAAGATGAAGGAGAGAGAGAGCAATGATTTGACTTTGAATCGTCTTGTTACTGAAAAGTGCAATATAAATAAGCTTGCCTTGCCTTGACAGAGAAAGGAGGAAAATGGAACCTAACAATAATACAAAAATACAACAAATAAACAGACTATGACAGAGGTCTTTTACCCTGGTCCTCAGGATCTATTGTCCTGCATGTTTTAGTTTTGTCTCTGCTGCACCAAACCTGAATCAAATGATTGCTTGACCTCCTCAGGAGCCATCCAGGGCTGCAGAGGCCTGTTAATCACCCGTTCATTCAGGTGAGGCGTGTGGAGGCAGGGAAACATGCAGGACAGCTGGTCCTGAGGACCAGGGTTGAAGACCCCTGGATAGGGGTGGACAATAATTTAGTATCAATATATATTGTGATATAACTTTGTTCAATTAAGGTGACATTTCCAATATTTCAATATACATTACAGTCTATGATTGCAGCATTTGCCACTGATGGACATTCTGGGTTTTATGTAATTTTGTGCATTTTATTTTTTAAAACAAATATTTCTAAAATGTTATATTGGAGATGTTTTATAAATATGGCAAAATAATTCTCATAAGTTTGTACAGAAATCTGTTGTGGGCATTCTTTGCAGTCTTTCTAAGGCTTTCGTTTTGTTTATATCGATATCGTAATTATATCGTATCGACAGAAATTAAGAAATATATCATGATATAAGTTTTGGCCATATCGTCCAGCCCTACCCCTGGACTATGACAACATAAACTCACAAACTGAACTGACGACAGGAAGGCAGGGAAGGAAGGATCTGACAGAAACAAGGGTAAACTAAGTAAATCCATAATGAACAGAATACTAAATAATGACAAGAAACAAGAACTAAGGAAGATAATGTTCAGACTAAATAAACAACACTGAAAGGGGAAAGATGTACGATTGCCAGGAACTTAAAATTAAAAATAATGTAAACACCTGGGGATCGTGACATACTGTTGACTTTTATATTTTTAGTATCTTTTTGAAAGCAGCACAATTCACAAAATGCACTCTTTAATCCACTATGCAGAGGAAAATATAGTTCATGCTTTATCCAAGGGTTCATGAGCTCAAACATTTTGTAGTTGTGTTTTTCCTTAGTAATCGGACAGGAAACCATGGGATATGTACTGCACACAAGATGCACGTGCATCCCTCGAACTCTCAGTTGACCATGGCTAGGAAACCACAGTCAAATGTGTATATGTCCTTACAGAGATTTTTTTCCAGCCTCGCTGGGGAATTAGACCTGTGCAGATCTAGAGCAATGTGCCACTGCTGCAGGGACTTGTGCTGAGGCGAATGAAAGTTCATTCATGTGGTCTCTGACATCAACAGCTCTGCAATGAAAACTTCAGTAACAGTGCAACTGCAGCTGAGATTTTCAGGCACAAAAGAACATTAACATTAAACAACATGTGATATAAATCTAACACACTCGGTTGTCTCTGTAATTAAGCATGCTAAAGCATTATGTATTCAGGGTGGTGAGGTTGTAGTGTCACCTCTGTTTAAACTGAAGTTTTACTTCAGCTCATCTGTGCATTGCTGTGATGTGAGCTCCCTGCGGAGAAGGTACTGTATGAGCAAAAAGGCTGCGGGTAAAGAGAATTTACAGCCCACCGGCATACATCCCTATTCAAAAAGTTAAAAAAGTTTGTAGATCTTGTAAATTCTTCCTTTGACATCTAAAAAACACACAAACAAACAAACAGCAGATGCTGGTTTATCTCTGTCCATCAGTGTCTGGCAGCCACCTGGAGCTAACCACAAGTATAAGTGATGGTATCCGAAAACATGAATACACAAATGCACATCCGTGCAGTGTTGTCAAACACAAAGATTATTTTTGCTTCAAAATCTCAATAGGATAAAAA
Organism: Fundulus diaphanus; assembly: GCA_037039145.1. Classification (NCBI taxonomy): domain Eukaryota; kingdom Metazoa; phylum Chordata; class Actinopteri; order Cyprinodontiformes; family Fundulidae; genus Fundulus; species Fundulus diaphanus. The sequence continues at coordinate 26,074,339 of CM073137.1, read as the reverse complement.
TTGGATCAACTTTGTGGCACAGAATCTTATACAGCCCTGTTTACTCTCATACCCTAAAAAACCCTAAAAATCCCTAAAAAACCAGTGCAATCAATAGCCTTCAGATATCCTGTAATGACCAAACATAATCCGCCTCTTCGTAATTGAACCTCAAAACGTCTTGTGCAGAAAAACAAACGCTGCGCATAACTCTAAACAAAGCATCCCCCACCATGAAACATAGGGGTGGCAGCATCATGCTGCGGGGATGCTTTTCTTCAGCTAGTACGTGAAAACTGGTAAGAGTTGATGGGAAGGTGGATGTGGCTAAACACAGGACCGTCCTGTAAGACAACCTGTTGGAGGCTGCAAAGCCCTTGAGACTGGGGTGGACCACAGTGCACCTACCAGCAGGCAGCACAACGTCTCCAAACATACAGCCAGGCTATAATAGAACGGTTTAGATCAAAGCATATTCATGTGCTAAAAAGCCCAAGTGAAAGCTCACACCTAAAAATTTTCTTTTCACCTCGCGATTATGTTTTTTTTTTCTTCATCTTAGTCTGTGACATAAAATCCTAATGAAATAGATCTTGCTTTTGATGTGACAGTGTGTGTAAAGGTTCAAGCAATGCAAATATTATATGAATGTATGGTCAACCAAAGATGAGAATCAGACAGATGGCATGCAAAACGTAACTGCTCTTTAAGTGCCTGATGAAATTGAAATAGCCTATTCCCACTACGCTCATCATTCTTAGGATGTTTAAATGTGTTAATAAAAGGTATCATAGTCCATTTAGATAATTTGGCAGTATTGAATCGGTAAGCTGGGTGTCTTCAAGTAGACTGAGGTAATTGCTCTGCATTAACATCTGTTGCCATTCGGCTTTATTATCAAAGTTTTTAATGAAAGCCAGAAAATGTTTCTTTGATCAGAGTAAATGTGCAGCTATACCGCGAGTTACCAAAGCTGTCTCAAGTTTCCCCAGACAAAAGGGTGTTTTTGAAGTCTCTAGGCAATTACAACTCCACTGGCTCCGACCGGCCTAATTAAGCACATATCACAACGGAAGATGACAAGGAGCCGATGAGAAAACAAAACAAAGGTAAAGGGGACAAAAATGCAAGAACCAGACGGAAGAAAATGCAGATCCGCTTTTTATATATGGTCAGAAAAGTTAGCGCCGTTGTTTGACCTTCAGCTCTGCGTTGCTTGACACCAACTAAAAACTGTTTCTGGCATATACTGCTCACTTTATTCCGGAAAAAGATCAGACATAATGAGAAACGGGGACAGTCAACATCGGGGTTTCCCTTCTGGGATTAGCAGGGAAGAGATGATGGGATACCCTCTTGTTTGCCAACATCAGATCTGTGTTTATGAGCCGAGTTGCTAAAGAAATGTATAGGTGTGCCAGCCTGATTCAGGCTGGATGTGAATGTCTCCTGTAGACAGACTATATATAAAACGGCTGCCAACATGTAAACCTGTCCAGATGTAAGTGAGGAATAAAGTTGATAGCAACATGGAAAGTAGCATAATGAGAGGTAAGCCTTATTATTTTGGGGATCTTGCCGACACCAGTGAGCCGCAGTGACAGCCATTATCCACAGTTGGAGAATTCATGGGACATGAATCTTTCTAGAAGTAGCCGGTCTACCAAGTTACCCCAAGAGTAACCTGACAACATATCCAGATAGTCACAAAATAAACCAGAGAAACATCAGAAGTCCTGCAGGCATCACTTGCCTCAGTTAAGGTCAGTTTTAATGATTCAAACAAAAAAGAGGGACTTGGCGAAAATTGCATTCATGGAAGTGTCCCAAGGCGAAAAAAACAAAAAAAGAGAACAAAAAAGTCTGTTTCACTTGTCCAAATTATAACCTCATGATGATAATTTGGCAAAATCATCTGCAAATTGACAAGAGGCAAGTGGAGCTTTTAGAAAAGTGCGTGTCCCATTACATGCGGTGTAAAACTGCAGCCTTCAAGAAAAAGAGCATTGCACCAAAAGTCAAACATGGTGGTTACAGCGTGACGGTCCGGGGCTCCTTTGTTACTTTAGCATCTTTATGAACTGCCGTGATGGATGGAACAATGAATTCTGCTATTGACAAGAAAATCCTTTGGGATAATGTCATCAGTTCATCGCCTCAAGCTAAGGACAGCAAATTAAACGGACAATTCGTGCTCTAAAACTCTCCAAAATTGTTGAATGAAAAAACTATTACAAAAAGCCATTTCATTACCAGTCACTGCAATCACTTGATAGCAGTTAATAGCTTTAGAAGCCAATTACCTTTCCACATAAGGCTAGAAAGGTTTGGATTGATTTTTTTCCTAAATAAATAAAGTCATAATTTTAATTGGTTTATCTTATTCTTTTCTCTATATCTGATATTCAAATTAGTTTAAATACCTAAAGCATTTAGGTGTGACAAACAAGTAAAACAGAAGAAATCTATTAGGGGATGAATATTTTCTCACAACACCGTAGGTGCAATTTAAGAATATAAAAGCCCCTATTCAGTCTTTCTTTCAACAAAGGGACTACAAAGTGCACAGAATTACCACTCTACATGTAAATCCGACATTTTACAGTTCAACCGGTCAGTTTTGTGCCTTAACCAGTGAACAATTGCAACTCCCTACCACTTTTTAAAGAAAATCTACAGACAAAAACACTTTAAGCATGCCATATATCCGCAAGGCCCTGACCCATATTCTTTAATCCACTTCCAAGTGGGATGTGAGAAGCTATCATGTTCATTCTCTCTCATTCTTACCAGGATTGTGGATCAGGAAATGTGTGTATGGAAAACAGAAACCAGAAATAACCCAAGTGTCACATCATTCTTTCATCAAGGCTCGTATTTCAACCCCGCCTTGCATCATCTGAGCTTCGGAGAAAGCTTTGTGGCAGAAAATAAGCCCATTCATATGCATAGTGATTACTGTGTGTGTGTATGCGGCATTAAATAGGTCTTGGTTATAAATCTGATGGCTTGCCACCACTGTATAAATAGAGCCAGGGGATTTGGTCATGTTCGATGTTCCAGTTTCATCACTTCTAGGTGTTCATAGGATCTAATGGGTTAGAACCGAGTGAATATCCAGAGAGGAAAGCAAGTAGCAGAGCGCTGAATGAGTAACACAGTTTTGCTTGACATACCTGACCACACCCTGGACAATCGTTGCCGTTTTCACAGGTTCTGCGTCGTGACTGAATGCCTCCTCCACAGGGCACATTGCAACGTTCCCAAGCCGACCAGGCCGACCAGTACACGTGGGGCGGACAGGGAAGGTGTTCATTACAGTACCTTGAGGGGAAGATAGTAAATAACACCAAAGAAGAACATTAGTTCTTTCTTGGAGCTGTCACCTTCAGAAGATCAACTTTCTAAAGAGTGAAGTCAGCCACAAACCTACAGAAAACAAACACGACCAAAAGCCCAAAACAGCAAGTTTTTAGTGCAAATAAAATCCAATATCAGTAATAAATAGGAAATGCAAAATCCACTGTTAAGAAGCTTCAAAAGACATTCTTCTTTCTCATAATACAGGAAAAGTCTGTGCATGCTTGTATTTTGGTATGACAAAGGTTCAAATTCATTCATTCATTCATTCTAGCTTTGGTAGGTCTCGTATTTCGATATTCATTTTTTTGTTTGTTTAATTTTAATCTCTAATACGTTTAGAATTACAGTTTCAACTGACCTCTTTTTAGTCACAATTTCCTACATTTGTCTTCTGACGCAGAGAACATTACAATTTGTGAATGAGACAAGCAGTGTTGGGAATTACACCTTAAAAAACACAGTTTACAGGAACAAAGACAATTGGTAAAGGATGAAGCAGATGTGAATAAGTAAAGGCCCTTTAACAAACAGTGGGCAATGGCACTTTACCTACAAGCTGAATTCTTGCGGTATTTGTGCGTTCACAAACACATGAGAATCAACTGTTCGAGAAGTGAAACATGGCAGCGCAGGAGGAAACACGAGTAGCTGCTGCTATTGCATCTGATTTGTCAGAATCCACGATTTCTTCTTTGAAAGAAGAACAGCAAGAAGTGCCTTGACTGGTGTAAACTTGTGGTTTCTTATGGCGGCTGCTGCATATGTCATTTTCATTTGACACCGTGATTGGCTAAAACCAAACTTCAGTAGGCGGGCACTAGGTGTTCTGCTGAATGTACCTCCTTTCCCCGAACAGATTCAATAGGAGCATTTAAAATAAAATAAAATTCTAATAAAATGTTTTAAAAAATATTTGCTTGGTTAGAAAGCAATCATATTTTGTACAAGTTTAATGTTGCGGTAACTATGGACTACCAAGAAGGTGGTATAAATCATGTATGGACTCACAAGATGTACAAACGAACAGACGGCTAGAACTGGACATCACATCCAAAATTACTACCTCACTTAACAGCAAAGAAAATAGCTGCTATTTAGAAACCCATATAAAGTCCTATTCTGACAGGATTAGTTTAACCTAGGGACCACATGCAATTTGCAGTAATTCCAGAGATTTTCCATGCTGTTAAGCCCATGTGAATCGGCCATGTCAGTAAAGTGTAAAGTAAAAATTCCCCCGCAAATTACCTACTATTTTGCTGAACTCTGAGGTCCTTTGATAATACTAATCCAAAGCAAATAGGCATTGTTGTGATTTGGACAGAAATGGGCGGGATCTGATACGTTATTAAGTGTTTTTTTGTTTCCTGGGGGCATGTTTATTTGCTTTTGGTGAAGAGTGGCGGCTAGAAAATCTTTTGGTGTCCCAGGTCAGCAAAACCCTAACGACCCGTTACGTACGGCATCAAAAAGAAAAGGCTGAAGCGAATGAGCAATATCAGTTGCAAATGGTGGATCACATCATGCATTGAGCTGTTGTGTAAGAATCCTTTTCTCCTGTCTGCAGCTGTATACAGCTGGCTAGCACTGGCAGTAACACAGCACCAAGCTGTGGCTGTAGCCTGCAAAGTAACATCAACTCACACACTAGTTCATGTCATTCCTTGAGTCGATCGATAAAGTACGTAACCAACCAAAAGTTAAATTTTACACAATACGCAGCCCGTTAACATCACATCTGGGAGATTGCTACCTTAGAAATAGCAAAGCTTGGACTTCAGCATTATCAGCTGGGAGACAATTTATGAAATTTATACAGAGAGATTTTTTGACATAAGATGAAGGGAAAACATGGATAAAACACAAGCTCATGTTATTGGACTATCAGAGCTCAAGCCACTTATTGAGATAGTTTCAATCACCGATAGCCTCATCTCTAGCTCGCCTAGGTCTGACACAGTTTAAGCTTCAAAACAAGGCACTAAGAAATAAACATGTTTGAATTGTTTTATTCTAAACTAATTTGCTCTTCTCAGCCACAAGCTCTTATGATGTCCTGTTCTGGTGAACAGGACATCATGTTGAGTTCAACGGGTCCGAAAAACGGAGAAGACGGGCGCTCCTGGTCAAGTAGCCGTGTTAAAGTCCAATGAGACGCCGTTGTTAAGTAGAGAAAATTTTGTCTCCTTCTTAGGGAATCTTTGGTTCAGATTGTTTTCTGCAGCAGAGTTATGTAGCTCTATGACTTCACAGGGATTACCAATCCGTTTTTTCTGCGTGCAGCTCAGTCATTGCTTTCTGTCCATGGCTGGACCCATCAGAAGCTCATAACATTATAAAACATTAAAAGAAAGGACATTTAAAGAGTCAGCACAACCTCCCGCTTCAATTAAAAAAACTTCCTGTCCTCCAACTAGTTTTATAACAGCGTATATCCATGTTCTATTTTATGTTTTAAAGGCAGACAGATTTGTGAGTCATCATGTCACTCCCTCCTGCTTTTGGCGAGGCAAGTAGCATGAAATCAGGGTGAAACCTGCTTAAAACATTCATTGTAGCTAGGTGGGGATAAAGCGAAGAACAGCTGCTATAACATATAAGCAAACTAAACAGCTGCTTAATGTGCTTAAAGTGTCCTGCATGAAACAATGCCTGTCTATTAGTTTGCTTAGACTTGTGATCCAAAAAACAAAAAAACAAACCAAAAAGTTTGCTAAATCTGCTGGTTAACAGAACTGGTGAGAAGTTTATGCGCGCGCTAACAAATGTATTGTATTGGACTGCATTTAGGTTTAATAGGATCATCAAGCAAGTCAATGTCTTTCTCTGGCCCCATTCCTGTGGACATGCAATTACAGGATCTTGTTTTATACAAGTGTTACTCGTTACTTTATAAGCTGCCCAGTCAGTTGTGGTGCCAAAATATGCTAACAGTTATAAAGATTTTGAAATTAAGTACAACATTAAAGCACCTTCAAAATCAAAGCATGCTGTTGCTTCCAAAGGGAAAAAAAGACAAATTAGACAAATTATCAGGTCAGGTAGAAGAAATCTCAGATTTGTAAATTTCCCCTCCTCTTTAACCATCAATGGCAAAACCTGTGGAAATTGTGCTACTTCTATTTGGATGTTAAACAGTCTCCAGAAGCAAAATAATATAAATAGACAAGCGGCGAAGAGCATGTGAAAAAAAAAAAACTGAGACATCTGTTTTCACACACAGGCAAGACAACGTTTTAGCAGTTTTACATTTATCAAAGAAATTAACCTAATATCCAAAGAGTGTTCAGAGTTGTTAGGAAAGCACAACTTGTCTCCAGATCACAGAATAACTCGCTGTGTTTGCTGAAAGATGTTTGCTTCCTTCTTGGCTGGTTGTCATGGCTTATATAAGACATGCTTTCTTTTTCTGCTAAAATTTCATCTTGCTCTATTAATGTCTACAAACGTATAGACTCCTGTTACACAGTGTAATGCCACGCTTGTTTGGTTGCATTAATAGAAATCTTACACATGTTTACTTTAGATAACATTAAGGTCACATAATGGTTCTGTTCACCTTAGAAATAGGGGATACCATACTTTACATAGCAAAGTGCTGTACTCTTAAGATGTAACAGGTGGACTTGGTCTGGCACTCTGCTGCTAATTTTAGGGTATTCTAAGGCTACGTTCACACTGCAGGCCTTGATGCTCAATTCCGATTTTTTTGTGAAATCGGATTTTTTTGCGTGTCCGTTCACACTTCCAAATATATGCGACTTGTATGTGATCTCCTGTGTGAACTGCATTCATACGCCTAAGTGTCCCGCATGCGCAGTAGAGGACGCGATGACGTCATACGTAGCAAGCGTGCTCATGGTTTGCGGAAGTAAACAGGGATCGTAATGCTGCAGCGTATCTTGCGTTCTTTACGTTATTCTCCAACCGGACCCAGCACATTACCAACGCAATCCAATTAAGAAGATCGAAAAGGAAGATTTTAGCGAGGTGAGCGGCTTTACTGATACGGACTTCATTCATAATTTTCGAATGACAAAGGCAACCTTTATGTGCGTCTGAACGGCTCTCTTTAGCGCTCTCACGTAAAAACACACATCTTCGGCGGCCATAGCAGCAAGTAAACGCGTTGCCGTGGGGCTGTATTGACTTGCAACAGCTGCTTGTTACCGCACAATAGCCAACCTCTTTTTTTATTTTATTTTAGCCAACCTCTTTGACATAGCCAGGTCCACCGTTAGTGACGTTTGTCGAGTATCAATGACGTACAGGTCGGATGAATGCGACCTGGCCGTACAGACACAGGTCGCATTTGAAAAGATCAGAGACGTATCGGATTCAGGACCACATATCCAAGTGGCCTGGGTCGCATTTGAAAAAATCCGATCTGTGTCGTTCAGACTGTCATAAAAAGATCAGATTCAGGTCGCATATGGGCAAAAAAATCGGAATTGGGTCACTTCAGGCTGCATTGTGAACGTAGCCTAAGATACCAGGTGAGAAGGGGTAAACTACAGCCTCTTAAGCAGGTTCTGTATCTGCATTAGATTTGTCCCACTTAGGAAAACAGCCTCCCAAGGACAACGCTCAGGAGAAACTGGGAACATTTGCCTCTAAAATGACTGTTCAATCTAACATATTGTGCACCCATCCATGATGATGGAGCTCCTAACCACATCTCTAAGGCTGAGCCCACCCAATCTACAGAGGAAGCTCTTTTGAGCTGCGTGTATCCCGGAACTCTTTGTTCATGAAACGTACCTAATCACCACTCACATTCTCAGGTTCACTCTGGCAGACCGGAGTCTCCCACGCCTTCATGGCAGATGAAGGTGCAATCTGTCTATTGAATCCCTACTATTACTCTTGAACACCAAGATACTTGAACTTCTTCACTAGAGGCAAAGATTGATCAATGATATGGAGAAAGATGTCTACCTTTTTCCGATTGAGAACCATCCATCTAAGCATTGGAAGTACATTGGCCTTCTTTTGTTTGCTTGGTTATTTAAAATGTAACTCACCCCAAAATGTACTTTTTTTTTGCAGATGAACTGTATAAACTGGGTCGATGGGTGCTACTTTAATGTTAGTGTGCATTGTTTTTACATTTTCTGTGAACATGTTTTGTTCTGTAATATTGGTCTTAAAACCATCTTAGTGCTGCCCTATGAGGACTTAACGGTGGCTATTGCAGTTGAGTTTTCCTATTTGTTCAAATGGTACATGCTTTTCTCACCATAGTCTCATGTTACCTCATCCTTACAGCCTACAGCAAACAGCCCTGCTTACAACTCACCGCTCATCCCTGTCTCCTGGAACTGCCCACATTGTTGGGATCTTTCAAAATGTGTCTAGGGGCGGGGTTATACCTTTACATTGGGGGGAGGGGGGGGGGGTTACACTTTAAGGTTGACCAGTTGCAGGCTTGAAGACTGCAACAGAATATCATCATTTGTAAAACTTAGACCCCTGAGAAAGCTCTAAATCTTCAAGTGAAACACTGTGAGGGGTTCAGCACACTTCAACCCTTGTCACTTGACTGGAGAACCTAGAAGAAGGAGCGCAATCTTCAACTGAAACAGATGGGCAACATCACTTTACAGTCTATGCCTGAGCCTGTCAATGAAACAAACCACCAAGAACCCATCGATTTGCATGGTTCTGTGACAATAATGTCTAAAAAGTACAGGAAAGGAAACCTATACCTCAAATCGTAAGGATTCTTTGCATAAGTAATTGTCATAGGCTAATAAAAGCCCAGAATATGCATCCATCATCTCTAATTACTATGTTTTACAAGGCAGTATAACAGGACTGTCTGAAATACTTTATTTTTTTGGTTTTCATTATAAATTAACTGCAGAAAAGTGCAAGGCTTATTAGAACCATCTAGTGTATTTTGCAGCTTTTACAGCCACTATAAAACTGCCATTATAGCTTTTTTCTTTGCGTTTTGGCACGTGTTTTGACTTCTTGTGCTAAAAACAAGCTTTAGATTTATGCCATTTCCTCTTCAGACTCAATTAAGCTGAACATTTCTGTTGCAGCAGTCCCAAAGCGTCACCATTATTCACAGCAGCTAAAAGGCAACATTCTTTTACTCTGTGGAGGTAAAAATCCTCCTACCAATCCTCCCTGTGTCAGTGAGTTGATCCGTTTGGGAGTGAGAGCGTGGCAAAGTGAGGACAAGTTGAGGGAAGACTGTCCGGCGCACACTCAGATTCACGTTCGTGCTAAAAGGCTTTTATGTGGACAAAATATCCCTGGGGGAACGGAGCAAAGTATTAAAAGAAAAAAACATCAACAGTCAATGCTGTGGAGATTATCTTGAGCTTCAAAATTGTCCTCATGCACTCACTAATCACACTTGTTATTGGCTCCGCTCCATCTTGCCTTATCCTTTTTCCTCCCCTCTAAAACACACAGGGCTGATCAGAGTAAAACGAGGCTAATTACCCGGCACAGGCTGAGTAAGCAGCGTGGACGCTGTCAGTGTGCTGAGGGAAAAGCCAACAGAAGGTTCATAAACGCAGGCATTAACCATCCAGATTTAAGCCCGCAGCGCTGCTGTGTGTACTCGGATTCATAGCATTTGCCTTAACTTTAAAGGTTTTTTGCTGCTGCAAACAATCGGGACCGAACTCATCAGACGCTTGTTGGGTGAAAGACATAAAAACAGAGCAGTAAAAAGAATGTTTATTTTTCCCCTTTGCATCTTCTTTTGCCATTTGACGTGGTCCGTATACTCTTGCAGGCACGCGCATACTCCATGCACACTTAGCTGAACGGGGCACTTGAGGCAACAATGCAAGTACAAAGTGTGAAGTGAGCCATACGGACGTCTCCGATGGGGGCCCGGCGCATGTAAAGAACAAGATTTTAACAACATTAAAAGAACCTGTCAGAGCAAAAGAGCTGACATGGAGCCAGTCTCTCATGCCAAGCAGACTGGCGCTTGTTAACTTCACCTATTTCATGCATGCCTGACTTCAAACAACAGATGTGCTTGAAGAATTTGGACATAGAAACAAAGGCTAAACAAATGTTTTTCAAGTGGACGCATGACTGTGAGCACGCATTTATTCACACAACCATGTGTGACCCTTTAAACCAATACCCCTACATCTACCAAAGACATTTGTTGTTGCTTTTAAATCACTTGTATGCTGCCGTGTTCATTAAGAAGTAATAAGGATAATTTAGAATTTAATAAAGACAATTTTTAGATTATACTTGTCGATTTGTAATCTATGTGTCGCCATCACAACTCCCGATCAACTGAAGGCCGTTGGCGTGTAATGGTGGGATCAGAGTTGACACCCGGATATTGTGGCTCTCGTCCACCTCCCAAGGTAGTCACAGACCCATAGTGAGATGTAAGCATAACGCAGCCGTATGATCCAAGTTAAGACAGCTGCACAGGGGTGCAAGAATGGCAACACAACTTTATAATTCTCCAGTATCTCTGAATTTGGATAGATACCCACCAATGTGCTGCAGATCATGAACATGTTAGAGGGATAAAACACAATGACTTTGCTTGCATTTGAAAAACTAAATAGATTTAAACAGCAAGCATAAACACTGCAAGTTATGTGTGTTGCTTGAATGAATGCCACTGGGTTCTATGACGACGCCCCTTTGGTTCTGTGACCCTCTCCCCATCTCTCACATGATTAAACTGTATGTTGTGAATGACAAAATGATGGTGAAAGTGACTGATTGCTTATTCCTTAACGCTGATCTCAGTTTAGTTAAAAACTGTGGATCAGAAACTTGGTGGTGAGATATTTCCTGGCAGATTCAGTACTAGTCCTTTCTTTGTCTTTTTTATTGTAAATATTCCAACTCTTCCAGTGATAAAGTAGCAGACTGAAGCAGCAGGGCTGCCTGGCCCCACAATTAAAGATGTTAAGGGGTCAGACTTTTAAAAAAAGAGACATATAGAAATAATTTAGCAAATTAAAACCAATATACTTTGCATACTTGCCTTTGTTTCATTTGCGTAGGAATGTAAACTGCCTTGCATAATTGTTGTATCGCCTGCACCTCTTATACTGTAATAAAGCAGGCCTGACTTTCACATCTCTGAGCGACCTTATAGACTGAATGTATGTGCCACTACTACAAAATCAGTGCAAGAGCAACTCAAATGTCACATCAATGGCCCAATCATAACATCCCTTCATTGCATGCAATGCAATGTTGATTGTTCTTTTTGAACCGATGAAAATTCACTTACTGTGGATGCCGAATGCTCCAACTGGAACCAACTGATGGCAGCCCAACCTATTTTCTGATTAATTTAGTGTATAATACTTGGACCATTTGGCGTTAACTCATAGACTGTGCACAGGGAATTAAACTTTGATGATGCATGATGCAGTAAAACATGATGAATTTTACACCCTTCATATATACAACATGCCTACACTATGCAAAGCAAAGGAGGGCACACAGAGAGCACAGCCACACGTCATAGCGGCAACTGAAGTTGATATTTTAGGAAATTGACTTCAATTCGTTAAGAACAGTTTTTAGATAAGTCAGGATACATGGCAAGATAAACAATGTGACATAGGTTTGAGTGTTTTCTCTTTTCAAACTTTTTTAGCTGCCAAAACGCTCATTGTAAAGGCTTGTTAGATTCATCATGTTTGGTATCATTAATGAGCTTCACTAACAAGCATAAAAACATGTCTGTTGCAAGAAATGAAGATATATTGACCTCTTTAAGGACTGTTTTATGCAGATTCATTTCAACCACTGATATCAGTTAATTAACTGAGGCAAATAAAAACTCAAAAGACGTCATTGAAAGAAAGAAGAAACTAACTAGACAATCACAGGAACAGCGGATCTTGCAGTTTTCAGACTGAATTTTATTTTTTCAATACAAAGAATCGTCTCAACACCCCTTTCCAGAAGTCATGACTTTCCAGCTGGCCTGAAACCGCTCTGACTTGTTTCAAATAACTAAACGGAGTGAGAACTGAGCACGAGTATTGGAGATGGCACAAACAGGATTAAAACTGAGAAAAAAATAAGTGCAAGCAGTGGGGGAGGGGGTGGAAGTGGGGGTATAATTTGCTTCTCCTTTGCTGCCATTTTTTAGAGCTAGCAAGCTGTTTTTTTCTGTAGTATTTTCTCAATAACTGGGCTGTGGCGGTCACTCTCTGTATTACTTTTTTTTCACGGCTCCAGAAGGCGAAGTGTATTACTCAAAGACGGCTCTTTCTGAAGCCACAGTGGGTCAAGAAAGAAGGTGTGAGGTTGGACAAAAAAGAAAATGAACAGAAGGTAAAAAAAAGTAACTGAAAGATCTTAAAAATCAACCTCTAATTACCTATCTTGCAAAATGTACTGTTGCCATAGTAACAGTTTATATAGATTTTTCCTTTGCCTGTACCCTCAGGTCTTTAGTTTGCACTTTTTTTGTCTTCAGCTCGATTTCGCTGCATAATGGCTGAAAATAAAATCAGCTTTATGATTGTCTGTGTAGCTCCATGAGCATGCAATAGGGTTCGAGATTTATATAAATTAAGCAGAATATCCTTCTGTGTTCAAACAAAGCAGAAGTTTGTTTTTAGTTCTTTCTCAAGTTTAGCCATGAGTGGAGGAAACCTTTGTGACAACCAGAACAGACTGAGATAAAAAAAAACACAACAAAAAGCAAACAAGCCCTGACCTTATCTACCTGTGTTGCTATGTGTATGCCTCTTTGTGCTTCTTCACCTGTTTTCGCCTTCAATTCTTTTTTCATACCTTGAAAAGGTGCTTGGAAACCAAGCAAGCATCTTCATAAAATGGGGACTATTCTCCACCAAAACCTAAAGATATGGAATGGTTTGTCTGAAAACCTGATAATTACCCAAGCACAGTCCTACCCGGCACATTCCCTAATTGGCTGTCAGGGAGTTGAAGAGAAGAAAGGGCAGAAAGGACGAAGAAAGGGAAAGCTAAGTCACGCTCCCCTAATATACAGGTTAAAGAGAGGGGAATTGCTGTTATTTTGGGGGATTTTTTTTCTTTTACATCTACAAATCTTATGTTTGTTCAGCACGTATGCACTTTAATCAGAACACAATTGTGAAAACACAAAGCTGTGCAAAACTAGAGGAGGGGTGGCAAAGCAGTTCATCATCAAGAGCCAGAATAAAATCCAGCGGTGTTGCCAAGACTAACACCGCAGCGTTTCTGCACATTATTAATAACTCAAATGCTTTAAACCTAAACAGTTTTCAACATTGTCGTATCAACCATTATCTTCTGCTTATCCGAGCTTGGATTTCGATGGCAACAGGTCCAGGAGCGAACCCCAGACGTCAATCTTCCCAGCGACATCATCCAGGTCATTTTTGGGGATTCCAAGGCGTTCTCAGGACATACATAGTCTCTCCAGAGCCCAAAAAAACCACCAAAGGGAGGCAACCAGGGAGCATCTTGATCGGATGCCTAGACCACCTCAACTGGCTCCTATCAGTGCAGAGAAGCAGCAGCTATACTTTCAGCTCTCCCCTGGGTGATAGAGCTATTTCACCCTATCTCTAAGGCGGAGTCCAACTACCCTCCAGAGGAAGCCAATTTTGTCTGCTTGCTAAAGGTCAAAATGGGCTTCCAAGATGTAAATTGGGTGGAAGGCGAGGGCGGTGCATTTTCACATCAGATTTTCTTATTTCTTAACTGATTACTTGGAAAGATATAACACCTGAAGCCACAAAATGTACTCGGGATGATGTAGGGCTGTTCCACTTTTCCCAACTTCAAAATAATAATATGATTAATTACAAACCACCCTTACTGTGACCTTAATTGTGACTGAATCTGGCAAAATTTGTTTCAAAATAGATGGGTAGATCTCAGTAGGTTGCGGATCCAAAAGGCAAAGCTCTCGATTTACCGGTCGATCTACGTTCCTACCCTCATCTATGGTCATGAGCTTTGGGTTGTGACCGAAAGAACGAGATCCCGGATACAAGCGGCCGAAATGAGTTTTCTCCGTAGTGTGTCTGGGCTCTCCCTTAGAGATAAGGAGGAGCTCAGTCATCCGGGGAGGACTCAGAGTAGAGCCGCTGCTCCTCCACGTCGAGAGGAGCCAGTTGAGGTGGCTCGGGCATCTGGTCAGGATGCCTCCTGGATGCCTCCCTGGTGAGGTATTCTGGGCACGTCCCACCAGGAGGAGACCCAGAGGAAGACCCAGGACACGCTGGAGGTACTATGTTTCTCAGCTGGCCTGGGAACATCTTGGGATTCCCTCAGAGGAGCTGGCCCAAGTGGCTGGGGAGAGGGACGTCTGGGCCTCCCTGCTGAAGCTGCTACCCCCGTGACCCGACCCCAGATAAGTGGAAGAGGATGGATGGATGGATGGATGGATAAAAATGCCTTCACATGAAAATGTATTTATTTAGAAGAAATCTTCTTCTACGCTTCATCTTAAGATGAAATATAGAGGAAGTTATCTTCTTCTACGCATTGTGCTGTTTATGCACACCTAGCTTGTGGCCTCCACTTCATTCATTCTCGCAAATATGCTCAACTTGCTGAAATCAGGGAAACTGTCATGCAGATGACACATCTAAGGTCAAAGTTAGTGATGAAGAAGGAGAGGAACCAAGAGAGAGATAGACGAATCGGAGGCAACAGAGGAGAGAATTGCAACAGATCCAGGATAAGAAAATGAGCGGGAATCAGAAAATGTCTCTATCTCTCTCCTCTTCTTCACGTTGTTTACGCCAGTAGAGGGAAAATTTAATTCGGGCCGAAAGTTTTATTTACAAGATTAAATTGAGTGACTCAGTCTCCCTATCGATCGCGCAGCACCTCCAAACAGCGCTGCTCATGGCGCATGTCATCCCCACATCACTGCACAGCGCTGCTGCTTGTGGGAAAATTGGTCATAGACGCGGTTTCTTGACTATGCTCACACACAGAGCTGTAATGATTCAGATAGGTACAGTTCATTTTAAAGATGCAGTTTTAGCGCGTATTCAGACAGGAACAGGGAAGCCACTACCGGTGGTGGGGCTGCGGGGAGCTGAGGTGTCCATGGGCGTGTTTATCTGCTGAAGGTAACCACTGTGAAACAATCAGGAAATAACTTTTTATTTCTCTGATTAATAACAGCTTCATTGAGGCCGACGCTCTGTTATTGTTACTCTATGCCGCTCTACCAAAGGTCTCTCGCTCTCTAGCTCTCTTTCTCTCTCTCTTGTCATCGGATCAAATAAAGTGAGAACAAACACAGGTAGATTATCAGAGTTTAGTCCATGAATCCACCTGGATGGTCTCTGATTCAGAGACGTTTCAGGTTGTGGAGATTTGAGTGTCTCTTTTTCTGGCTCCAGGCTGAGCCACCGATGCACCTGAAAATCTTATGGATCCTGTTGTGGATGTTGTGTGTAACTTTATTACAATTTAATTCAAATCATGTTCTAATTTTATTTCAATAACCTTTGTTATAATGGTTGTGTTGTTGTAATTGCAATTTTCTTTTTTTTTATTTTGTTAAGCGCGTTCTGGTCATTTGAGCATGATTAGACACAGAAGGGGGTGCGTGGCTTAAAAAATTCGGGAACCGCTGATTTAGAGGATCAGGTGATGTAATTGAAGTGGATAAAGAACGCAGGTGGAACTTACTATTTTTTCGAAATAAAATACCTGTCAAACTGCAGTAATAATGAGAACCTTGATAGATCCATCAAGTCGCTGCAGACGCACAGGACAGGCAGAAAGCCACGTGCTGCTTGCGAGCCGGGCGTTTGCCACTTCTGCTCCATAACCCTTCATCATCTCTTTGTGTTCTGCTTCTAAGATGCCAGAACTTTTTGTGATCATCTCAAAGTGCTTTTGAAGGAATAGTTATCATAAAAATCTCTTTGGTTTATTTATGGCAACGACTAACAAAAGCCATTACGAGAAAATGGCTTAAAGTGGAGCCAAATAACACCAAAGAATAGACCGCTGTTGTAAGTGACATTTATATAATGGAAATCACCTTTTCTCTCAGTGTTCAAACGGACAAGTTTTACAGGTTTTGGTCAAGATGGTCTTAGTATGTAAAAGCTGTAAGATCTCATTTCACATGAATCACAGTTTTGCATCCACTCTCCTGAAGTCTTAGGTTGCTTATTTATTTGAATAAATAAGCAACCTATTATTTTTGCCTTCTTTCATCCCTCGTCTCAACAGTGCATTTGCTTTTGAGTTATTTATTACTTGCAAAAGTAAATAAAAAAAGAACAAAAAGTATTTATGAACAGTGTTTCCTCTGACTTTTTAAAGATTTCTATTAAGGGGCTTTAAAATGTTTTCAGTCATTTCAGTCCATTCTCTCATTTATTATTCATTCACTCAAGGAAATATATCTAAATTCAATGGATGAACTGGTGTTGTATCTTTGTATCATAACCAGTACCATATTTTAAGGTAGATCTTCAAAAAATATTACACATATCACAGCTGAGCACAAAAAAAGTATAGCAGACCTGTGCAACTAATAAACTTTGTATTTCAATTTTGATTTTCATCCTGGGAATCCACAACCCTGCCAGGCTAAAGCGGGTATAAAGAGGTACATAGATGGTGGTTGGATGCCAGCTTCAGTCGATCACAAAAACATGCAATTGACAAGAAACATAATTATTAATTCTTGTCAGATTCCACTTCTTTTAAAGTCTCTGCTATGGAGAAAATGTTGTTGGAAAAAAATCAACTGTAAAGCCCAATACGTTGTGGAACTTGTTATTACGTAGATGACATCTAAAGAGTTATAGCTAACTGGTCGAGGTGATTTCTAATAACATTCACAAGGAATATCAATGAGGTTGAGTGACCTGAGCAGAGGGCTTTTGAAACACTAGTCCTTAAAACCTAAGCCATTTAAAGTAAAAAAGCGGAAGCAGGGCAAACGATATTATTTCTGTATGTTCAGTCAGCACTCATATTACAAACTGAATGATCAAGGAGTCATATCTAAACAAAGAGAAAGTGAGCTAATGTTATCCTTGTGCGAGAAGACAGACAGACAGTACAAAATGATGCAGTCATAAAAATCAGGGTTCGGAAAAGAAAACAAATGTTCTCTACCTGCAGTGTTCGTAATATCAAGCGTTCAATATTAATCCAAATGATCATAGTTATGATCTTTTATTTCACAAATGAGCAGCCTTACTGAAACAAGGAGACCGCCCTTAAAGATCACTAGTCAAGTCTGTTTTCGTGGAAGCAAAAGGCATCTGCAGTGGTTTAAAACTTTAGCATTCTGCCATATGAAAGCAGGATTGTGCTCCTTACCGCTCCTCCCGGTTCTGGCCGACACACACCCTCCCGCCGTGGCGAGGGGCTGGGTTGCTGCAGGAGCGCTGACGCACCTGGAAGCCTATGCCGCAGCTGGTGCTGCAGGGGGACCAGGAAGTCCAGGGAGTCCAGGCTCCATTTCTATGGTGGCACAGAAAGCAACATCAGTATAAGACAGATACACACATATAATAATCGACTCTTACAATTTTTTTTTTGCCTGGTATTACTCATTTGAGAAATGACTAATTTGACCTGAATTTCCAATAAACATGCTTTATATTTATGCAGCACCTCTCACAGACAAATGTCACAAAGCACCTCCCAGCTGAATGAATCAGATAAAATACACCAATATGTCATTCATAACACAGAAATATAAACCCCAAAGCGAAAATAAAGGTCCACGTCGGACTGAAAACTGCGGAATAAAAATGTCTTCAATTATTTGAAGAGTGACAACGTGATAAAAATAAAGGCAACCTGGTTACCAGTCTAACTAGTTCTAAAGTAGGTGTTAGAGACTGTATGGTTCTCATTAGATGACTTCAATTATGACCGAATCTAACCCCATCTAAAGACCAAATTTTTTAAAATAATTTTTTAAAACTGCCTGGTTTCCATGGCAGAGACAAACAAGGGTTATGAATTCTTCTGTTCAAGACAGTCCGAAGTCTCTCAGCAGAGTTTTAAAGATAAGCTATCCCTTTCTTATTTGGATAGTTTAACACCAAAATGTTCCTAAGATAAAAAAAGTTGTTTATTATTAACTATATTAAGTCACGTTAATTGAAGTGGGTAATTGAAGAGGGTCCAAAGAAAAAAACAGCTAAATATCAACAGTACTGTACACAGGTTCCCCCAATGGAACCCTGAGGAACTCCAGAACATGACGGTTCTAGATTCAGACATAAGGTTGATTGTAAGCAACATGAAGCACCGAACAGAAGAAAATCTTAGGACGGATCAAGACATTCTATGTATCCATATGTTTTGGGTAGCTGTGTAATAAGCTGCAGAGAGGTGTATCAAGATAAGGCTTATTTATTCGGCAGATTCAGCTGACATTGCAATGTGACTGGACACTTACGGCGTCTGTTGGACAGAACCAGCCTTCTCCGAGCTCAGCATTTAACTCAGTGTGTTACATCTCTAATGAGTGTGAGCGTGAAAAAGTCTCAATATCCAATCAACACTTGTAAGCTCAAAATGACAGAATGAAAATGTAACACGAGACCACTTACAGGGTGTGGATCCCTAATGACTAGGTGTGAGCATATAGGGAATTTATCTGTGCATTTTGCACAACATTCATGTTTCGTGAAATCATCAAGAACAGCACTGGAATATTATACCTGGAGCAGTTGGCGACTTCCACGCTGATCCCGTAGCACCTCTGGCCTCCACACTGAGGGGCGGGGTTATCACAGGCTCGTGTTCGACACAGACAAGCCCCCGCGCTGCCTCCGTCACTGTGGGTGCAGGTGGACCAGCCAGACCAGGCACCGAAGCCCCCATCGACTGTAACGTTACGGACCTGTCAGTGGCAGAAAGGACCAAAAATAAAACCTTTTGAACGTGACGGTTTTTCTCAGAAACGGGTCATCGCATCGGTGTGGCTTTCAGGAATACGTTGCTCTGGGAGATGTGGCTCACGGGTACAGAAGGGTGGAAACAAAAATCAATTTCCCTCAAATAGACACAAAAAAAGCTGCATCACAGCGTCTGCCGCTTGTAAAAGAAATTGAGCAGTTGTCTGTTATAACCACGAAAAAAGACAGAATCTGCTGCGAGGTGTAATGAAATCCAAAGAAAGGAAGAGAGAGGCTTGGAATATGCACATTCAGAAAACATATACGCGGCTATAAAACGAGGCCTCATCAATGAATATATATAAAAAAAACACTTAAATTTGAAAGATCAGATATTCTAGGCGCAAATAATTACAAGTGTGATGTCCTATTTGTAAGGGCCAAACGAGAGATTTAGTACTATGGATGAAATAAACCCATGTTGGTGGAACATTTTCAGGGTGATTTCAAAATACAGCAAAAAACACTTTCACACCAGCAGACGAGAGAATGATCATCATCTGCTTTGGCACAAGCAAAATAACGTCTGGTCTCTGCTCTTATTGGTAATTGAATTTTGCCGAGTGCCTAAATGAGAAACGTTTGGACGAGACACGCAACATCTGCAACAACGGGCGGCCAAGGAAACAAACAGCTACACAGAGGCAGCCAATAAAGCCAATATTGCCGCATCATTCAGGCTGTGGCTGCAAGTGATTTGGTAGCTGTGTGTTGGGCACCAAATTATTTACTTAAGGTTGTACATGTTAAATCCAAAAACCTGATCCGTACAGCAAGGCATTCATTCACTAAAACAGAATTTTCTTCTTTTTTGTCGCTGTTGTTGACAAGTTTATGCTACTTTTTAAATACTAGTAGGGAAATGACATGACAGCGTAGACGTTATCTCATGAAGTATGTTTTTATCACTATAATAGTCCATGCCAGATTATGGGAGCAAAAGACAAACATATTTTATTCTTACAAAGGTTAACCTCACACCTGCAGGATTGGAGACACACGGCAAGAGGTCATAAAAGTGTTAGAAATTTCCATTTTACCTCAGCCAAAATATAGAACTGTGATTGAAACTTCGTGAACTGGCTTAAAGCAAGACTGAAAGTTTGCTTCACTTTTTCACTCCAAAAAAGTAAAACAAACTTTTGAATCTTTCAGCGCAGATATAAGACTGTAATGCCAGATGGCACTTGTGAAATCCTTGGTAAAGCACATCTCCTGTCTCTGCCTACACAACACTTCTCAGTGTGCAGAACCTTGGCTGCCTTTTAACTTTAGACCACCACTCTACAGAAGTATGCGGCCAAGCAGACACTGAGCCATTTAAAAGCCTTTGCAAAGTGTTAATGGACTCATATGGAGCGAAATGGTAACCTTGATTCTGTTTTTTTCTCGCCTTCACAGCTTGCCGATGAGTTGTTTAAAACATATAATTTTCTCTTTCTTGCCTGAGTTTAGTCGCTGTACAGTAGGTCTGTTTCTTAATCTCAGCATTACAGTTTCAAAATACTACCATAATACTGCATTCTTCTTAATGTTATGTCTGACATTTGCAGCCATTTTTTCCCAGAATACACAGGAAGAAGTATAATATATCCATTCTGCCTGGGAATGTCTTTTGTTCCCCAGAATTATCTGAAAAGTGTCGCTGTTAAAAGAGATATCTGAATTTCGCTCCAGAAGCTAATGACCCTGCAATCTGATCTTGAATAAGTGGGAAACAATGGATGGATGGATGTTTCTCTGAGCACCCTTTGCAAACATACCGGATTTGTGTTTATTTTTTAACATGTCCTGTCTGGCAGTGTAGTACAAAATTGCTTTCATAAGATTTACAGATGTAGTTTTACTATTATTAGCCAGCTGAGGCCTGTGTAGTCTGAGTAGTTCTTTTTGACCAGTTTTTTTGCAGTGTAATCTGACCTCAAGATGAACCGACATCCATTTCTGGGAAGATTGGCAACTGTCCTGTGTGTTTTTCACTGGCGAATAATCTTTCAAGTAGGCCTTGTGGGCCTTCCCAGATTGACAGGCATTAAAAATGACTTCCCTTATATATCTGCTGATGTCTATGAGTATTAACAATCCTGTATGCTCCATACCAGCAAGGTGCAAACCTTCTGGTTTTAGAGGTTTACAAAGCAGTGCATTGTATTAGCTTTTTACCAGATCCTGTATCATTAAAGCGCAAAATTAACACCACGTTTCTATTTTGTATCATTGTATTAAGGAAAAAGCTGAAGTTGCAAGTAAAGAAAAACTTGAAAATAGGTTGTGATTTTCTTTTCCTTCATATGGATGGATAAAATGTTATTAAGTATAAATCTTGTAGCGAGGAGCCCGAGGACCTGATTTAAAGATTACAAAGGCTGATTATGCTTATGCTAAGATAAGCAAATTCTCTAGAATCCTGCTTCATATTTAATAGACCAATGTGAGTGGTATCAATTCCCCTGTCCATATTCCATTCAATAAAACATATTAAGAAAAGAAAAACAACTATTTTAAATATTATAATATAAGCAGCAGGGTTGCGCTCTTTTGATTGTTTTAGAGTCTTTATTTAAACATAGCTGCTTATGCACAGAACTGCGAAAATTATTTATCTCCCAAACAAGAATAAAAGGATTTTTCCAACGAGGCTCGAGTGTCAAATGTTCATCTAAAGCTCAGACGTGCTTTGCTTGTAAATTAGGTCCACAGAAAAGATAAAGGAAAGCAAATATGACTCAAATAGAAAGATGTGGAATAGAATTTAATTTCGACCCAAAGGAAGAAAGTGAAATGTGGTTGCAAGACTTTTTCTCAGATAATTCAGACAAACTAGAAACCAAACCAGCCCGTGACAGAACAATCTATCCATCCGTCGTCTGTACCCACTAATACTTGGAGGGTCATGGGTGGGCTGGTTTCTTTCTCCAGCAATCCTTGGGCAAGAGACGGGGTGCCTCACCAGTTTATCACAGGGCAACACAAAGACACACAGGATAAACAACCATGCAGAACACATGCACTCCCGCTTAAGAGCGATTTAGAGTTGACAATTAACCTGCATGTTTTTGGAGAGTGGGGAAAAAGCCTGGAGAACCCACACATACGCGAGGAGAAAGGCCATGGCTGGGATTCAAGTCCAGGATCTTCTTGTGCTAACAACTGACATATTGATTATAGGTAGCTGCTTCTAAAAAGATGTCAGTTACATGAAAAAGTTCTATATTTCTGGTAATCATTCCAGAAAGTGAAACTCATATGTTTTATAGATTCATTACACACAGAGTGAAATATTTCAAGACTTTTATTTTTTTGCTTGTGATTTTGAAGATTCTGGCTTACAGATAATAAAAAATAAGAATTCATTGCCTCAGAAAATTTGAAAATCACATAAGATCAATAAAAAAGACATTCAAACAGAAATGTCAGGCTTCTGAAAGGTACGTTCATTTCTATGCACCTAATACATGTTTGGCCTCCTTTTGCATGAATTACTGCATCAATATGCTGTTGCATGGAGGCAATCAGCCTGTGGCACTGCATAGTTGTACGGGAAGGCCAGATTGCTTTGAAAGCGGCCTTTAGGTCACCTGTGTTGTTCAGGTCAGGCGAGGATGGCCTATCAGGAAATGTAACACCATGGTCATTGAAACAGCTTTTGTTACCTTTGGGAGTGTGGGCAGGTGCCAAGTCCTGCTGGGAAATAAAATCAGCATCTCCATACAGCTTGTCTGCAGAGGGAAGCATGCAGTGCTCTAGAATTTTCTGGTAGATGGCTGCAGTCATTGTGGACTTCAGAAAACACAGTGGACCAACACCGGCAGATGACATGGTACGGCAAACCACGGCTGCCTCAGAAACGTTCTAATTATAGCTCCCGGTCCTTGACCTTTCATGAGGTCAACAGTAAGGACTCTAGTAAGGACTCTATCATGGGTAGGAAAGGAGCTTTGGACTGTGGCTGATTTCAGACAGCCTTTAATTTATACATCATTATGCAACCGAAACACACATGGATGATTTAAGTCAAATCTGGGCCTACAGTCTTCCAAAAAAGAACTACAAAGTGCGCACTCTCTTCTCTCTGGAGATTTTTGTTAATTTCTGTGAGGTGGGCTGTGTTTATACGTCATGTTGCACACAGGATTGTGGGATTCCTTATGACTCCTTAGCGGCGGTAAGGGACATGGCGAGTTTCCTATGCTAAAGGA
The DNA here is from genome assembly GCA_037039145.1 of Fundulus diaphanus. Classification (NCBI taxonomy): domain Eukaryota; kingdom Metazoa; phylum Chordata; class Actinopteri; order Cyprinodontiformes; family Fundulidae; genus Fundulus; species Fundulus diaphanus. Next base: position 26,050,908 of record CM073137.1, on the reverse strand, counting down.
GCTATGATAGGAAGCATACAGGCTCCTTTTCCTACCTCCTTCTTTACTTACTGTACTTATCATGGCGAATACTGACACACGTCCGCTTTGGCTAAAGAGTCCTTACCCATTAGACCCTTTTGGATGTAGTCCATCACTGACTGTCTAAGCTTCACTCTGTACTTCAAGCAACATCGTTCATGTGCCTCTCCACTCTCACTCCAGACTTTCAGAACTTTATTTCCAAATAAAATGCATCAGTGCGTAGTGGCTAAAGATGTGCTCCAGCCCCAGTTCACTCCTTGTGAACATTCCTGACTAGATTTTGGTTGACAATCATCTCCAGGCTGTGGTTATTAATGTTGCTGGATCACCTTTTTCCTACCACACTTTTTCCTTCCAATGAACTTTCTACAAATACTATATGTTTGGATGCTACACTCTATGAGCAACCCACCGTGGTTTCGAAAATGATATAATAATAAAATATTGACTATTTTCCTGGGTATCGATATCCAGTTTAAAATTCTAGTATTGTGACAACCCTGATCCGGGGTAATACACAGTCATTGCAGGAGTTCTGAATTTGACAAAAAGGATAAAACTGCAAAGTGAATTTAGCTGGTAGCACTGCGGCCTTGCAGCAAAAAGCTCCTTAGTTCGAATCCTGGCCTGGGGTCTTTCTGCATGGGGTTTGCATGCTTTTGCTAAGATAAGCAAATATTGTCTAGAATCCTGCTTCATATTTAATAGACCAACATGGGTAGTATCAATCCCTCTGTCCATATTGCATGTTCTCCCTGTGCATGCATTGGTTCTCTCCGGCTTCACCCATAGTCCAAAAACATGACTGCTAAGTTAATTGGTTGCACTAAATTGCCCTTAGGTGTGACTCTTTGTGTGTGTGTGCATGGTTGTTTGTCCTGTGTTGCCCTGTGATGGACTGGCAACCTGTCCAGTGTGTATCCCGCCTTTTTCCTAATGACCACTGGAGATAGAGAGTAAGAAAAAAGGTTATGTATCTTTTGTAGAATTCAGGTATAAAAGATACACCAGACCTTTGCTCAGTTTTGCTTGTATTTACAAAAATTGAGCTAAAGTCTGGTTGCCATTAATTTACGGCAGTTGTAGATTAATCTGGTCAGCAGATAATGGAAACTTCCAGTCGCTGCATCAAAAAACAGTCACAGCAGACAACCGACCAACCAAAGGCAGCTTGCCTCTGCTTTTCTCTGAAGGACCAATGTGCAAATTTGCTGACATTTCAGTCGGGATTTATGCAGAAATATGCAGAATTCTGAAGTGTTTTATGCTATATTGTATGCACAGATCAGAGGGCAGATTCATACTCACCGGACATTTTGTGATGCTCTGCTCCCACTGGCTCATTCTGACACTTTTCTCCAAGGTGGTGCATTTTTTCAGCAACAAATCCCAGCCACAGTATGGGTCCCTGGCTCCGACGCATGCTCTAAGGGGTAGGAATAAAATGTCCCTATTAGGGGGGTTTTGTGAGTCTGTTGTGTCATACAGATTTCTGTGCCTTACAGCATGGCACGTAATCAACCATCAGACAGAAAGAGAAAATAGAGGAAGGCAATAACTGGTGGGTTCAATGTCCATTAAAATATAAACGCCAGCAGAGGTAGGATGGCAGCAAAAAGTGTAAAAGAAAGTGTCAGAGGAAAGAAAACAGACATAATAAAGAATGTAAAAGAACAAAGGAGAGAGATATTAAAGGCAGCAAAAATTATTATTGTCTCTGAATGTATAACAGGACCATGCATTAGCCTCAGGATCATGAAATTCTGTCTTAATCAAATATGCTGACTGAATTTTCAGCTTCAGATTAAATGGCATTCAATGTGAGGACATTTTAGTACACATAACAGCACGTGTCTTCAGAAACCACCGCAGATGGTTTGTCGAGCGCAATAAAAACCCCAATGTTACTCTTCTCATATAAATACAAGGCTGCTGTGACAGCGCAGTCACATATCTTTCGGCCGCAGGCATCGTCGTTGCATGACATGCCCCAGGTGGAAAATTTTTTTAAGAGGGATTTCATAACAAAGAGACAGAGCACAGACACAAACCGGAGCGCTTAAGTATGGAAAGCGTGATTCACATGCTTTAGTATCTATCCCTGTGAAATTTCTGAAAAAAGAGAAAGGGCTGGTGCTTCTCAGTAAACATGATGTCGCTGTATTGTTGTGTGGGTTAAAGCGGTGCTGCAGACGGTGCCCGTTTGGGCCAATATCAGGGATGATAACAGCTGAACGATGTGAGAACGGAAGAAAATAGCAAAACGTCTCAGTGTGTGTATTTCTCAGAGAGCCTCAGGGTTCTGCAGAGTCTGTATCCACACAACAGAGCCAAATAAAGACATCTTTCTAACGCAGCAACATCTCAATAAACTACAATATTATCAAAAAGTTTATTTTTTCAGTGACATAATCCAATAAAGTGAAAATAATATAGAAATTTATTAAACAGTTATACTGCATATTTAAAGCATTTATTACAGTTCAAATTTAGGTTTTGATCAAATTCAAAATTCAGTTTTTTTAAAAAAATAAAGTAGTATATAATACTAAAATATCAAAAAAGTATTTTTGAAATACAGAAATGTCATGTTACTTCCAGCCGTTATTAGCTACGTCTACATGGACAAAAGTAATCAGAATAAAGGGCTGATCTGAATAAGAAAAGTGTCATGTAAACAAGCCAATCGGAATATTATGATCGGATTAAGCTCAATCGGAATGAAATTGTAATCCGAATGAGGGGTGGGTTATGCCGATTGATAATCCGATCAACGTGCATATACACGCTTGTCAGGCTCAAGTTATTCCGAATGTGGCAAACTGACGTGGCGTATTTCCGTGTTAGTGAATACATTTTAATCCGATTTTGAAATTTTGTGTATGTAAACATAGCTAATGACACCACAAGGAGGGTAAGCTACACAACCTCATTGCTAAAGATGTAGGGTGTGTATTCAATGCTTTATCCAAGCAAAAATAAGGGAAAGTTGAGTGGAAGGAAAATGTATAGAAGTAATAGTGATAATCTCAGTCTTAATAAGATTTTGAGGCAAAGCCAATTCAAGACTTTAAAGGAGATTCACAAAGAGTGCCACCACACAGAGATGTATCCAGCACGAAATCTACAATGGTCACACCCTTTGTGTTCAATAACTCCTAAACCAGATAATATTTTACAAGATTCTTATCTGGGTTCAGGGGAAAAAGGGGTTGACTGCAGTTCAATGGTCCAAATGACTGTTCTCAAAAGAAAATACATTTTCCATTTAATCTAGAAACCAATGTCCCAGAGTCTGGATGGAGAGGAAGGAGACAAAGATTTTTGAGGTCCAGTTTGAAGTTTCCACAGTCAGTAATGATTTAGGTATATGATAAGCTGGTTTTGGTCCATTGTGTTTTGTCAGGTCACTGCAGGTGTCTACCAGCACATTTAAGGGCACTTCATGGTTCCCTCTGCTAGCAGGGTTTACGGAGATGCTGGTTTCAGTTTCCAGCAGGAACTGGCACCACCCCGCACACCCAAAAGTACCTTCTCTACCTTCATAGAATGACTGAGCTCGACGGGCTTGAACCAAACTCCATTTTGACTTATTGTGCAGAGAAAGATAATAGACAAAATAGCCAACAATGCAGATAAGCTGAGGGCTGCTTTTGTGCCACACCTCAGTAGAGCTAGAGGCAGATTTCTTCAAAGTCATGCTGCACTGTCGCAGTAATTTATGCACAAAGATCCCCAGCTCAGTATTTGAGTGTGTAAACATTATAGTCCATGGACATACTTTTCAATAGGCTGTCATTTCTTGACTAAAAATCCCCTTTCATTGACCTTATATAGTCTCTGAATTGCCTGATAAACTACAGTATACTTTGGGTATCATTACCTGTAAACCCTAATCATCCAACTGAACAGAAGTAAATACTTGAATTATATACTCATATCCACTCATTTCTAGCGAGTATGAACATGAGATTCACATTGTTTAGTATCTTTCCATGACAAATAAAACAGACAGAACATGTGCCTCTCTGTAAATACAAGGTGATTTTAATGCTGAAGGATGCGAGAAGAGGGAAAAAAAAACAGTGTCTATCTTTTCAGAGGCTAGAGGTCTTCTATATTACTTAGCCACAAAACAAAACCTCAAAAAGATGTTATTCCAATATTTCAAAGGTATCTCTAAAAGTAATCTCAATGATAAAGCTCAGCTAATAGCAACCAATGTATGTCCTTGGTGTATTTTCTTTTATCTGTTTTGTTTTTTTCTCCTGACTTTTTCAACCTTCATAAGAAAAAAAGAAAGAATGAAAGTGATAAAGTGGCTTCAGCATGTATCACAGAGTAACAGCTATAATACAAGGCATTAAAGGCTTCAGAGGGCAACAGTAATGCTTCAACGGGTGAAATAAAAGCAGAATGAAGGGGCAATGTCTACGTCCAATGATAGATGGGTTTCAAATCTTGATTGTTTTTTTACACCCGAGTCTGGCGGGGCACCAGAGTTTACTCAGTGATGGGGCGCCTTCCAAACCTGAAATATCTGATAAAACCACAGAAAATCACCAGAGAAGACTGAACGAGGCAGAAAGCACATGGTTTTGTGCATGGGTCAATCAGTTTGGGAGGAAAGTCAGAGGACAGTCATAAGCACCTCCAGCGGATCAGACAAAGCTGATTTGGAGGATTTAAATTTTCAGCGAAGGCCTGGTTGTCTCTGATAAAGAACATCTTATGAAAAAGAAAACAACAAAAAAATGGCTTGAAAACTTTTTTTCGCATGAGTGTGCGAGTGCACATTTGCCTTTGACAGCTTCCATTGAGATTAATAGTGCTTGTTTTGTGCACAGACTCACTCTCTGCTCTTGTGGTAGCTGCATCTCTTGAGCGGGATCTTGATGACCTGGTCCCTAAAGCCCACATAAAGCTCGCTGCGGCTATGCAGGATCAGCAAGCTCCGTATCGGCTGCCTCTTCCTGGGCGGGAACAACTCGATCTCCTCCAATAGGCAGCTCCCCATGGACTGGTTGAGAGGAGACAGCACTTTTCTGATAGTGCCATAATCTGGAAGAAAAAGTGGGGGGAAGAGAGGATTAGGCCACAAAGAGGAAAGAGGGCCGATAATCCACAAGAGAAAAGGTAAAGTAATGGGGGGAAAGAGCAAAAAGAAAGGCAGCGTAAGAATAGGAGAGGGTTTGAAGAGGAAAAACCAACAAATAATGTATGCTGAATGAGCAAAACTACACTCGAACATTCTGTGAACTACAGAACAATCGCTTCCGGAAAGAGAGGCTGTGAAAAAGGGAATAAAAGAGAAATGTGGCTGGATGTGCAAAGCCTGGTTAACACATCAATATGCAGCACTGTAGATGTATCAAGAGAGATGATGAGGCACCTGAATGCATGATTCCTGGCCCACTTTTCCTTAAGGGAATATTCTAAGGGATGAAACTGCTTTGTAGTTTTAAAAGACAGTGAAAAGTGCGGAAATCTGTGTCACCACGAGTACATCCTGACCTTTAATTTTGTGTAAGGCAGACCTAGTGAGATGCACTTTGGGGCAAATTTTCTTTTGGGAGAGCTAAAACAAACATAATCCATTATACTTGCAGTCCCCTGGGCGAGCCAAAGGTAATTAGGTGTACAGTGGTGCCAGAAGAAGGGCATAATGCTAATAGGTAACTTAAAGGCAGGAAATGTAAAAGTTAAGTTTTGCCCCAAGGAGTGTGGTCATTAATGCTGCTGCAACTTCATGTAATAAGGTGAGTAACAGACTTACCCCTTTGAGAAAGAAAACTAGATTTGCAGTTCTTTGTTGAAGTACTCACACCCCTTCACCTTTTTCACATTTTGTGACATTGTGAGTCCCATTGGGTGCTCCCTTTTTCAGGGTTCACCACAGCAAGTCATTACTCAGCCCACAGATTTGGCAGAGTTTTTCTGCCTTTCATGAGACAACTAGAATTCCAACCTGGGTCCTCATAAACAAAGATACTGTCTTAGCACAGCACACCATAGAGGAACTATACATTTTGTCAACTTACAACAAAAAGAACTTCTCTATTATTGGGATTTTATGTGACCGACTAACACAAAGTCATGGCAGCTCTGGCCTTTATTGAGGCAAACATGGAAGACGTTGCTCTGGCCAGATGAGACCAATACTGAAAATTGTTGACCTAAACATAAAATGTTATGTGTAAAAGAAAACTATGCACATCATTTTGAACACGACATCCCCACCATAAAACATGATGGTGTTAGCATCCTGCTAAGGTGGTGCTTATATTCAGCGGGGAGTGGTCGTATGAAAGTTGGTCAGACATGTCATTACAATTCTTTAAGAAAACTTGGTCATGGCTGCTAAGGCCTTGACGCTGAGACAGAGGGCTGTCTTCCAACAGTCCAACGACCCACAACAAACAACCAGGGGTACCCAGAAAGGGTTTATTTCAGGGCATATCGATGTGTTAGAATGACCCAGTCAAAGTCCAGACATAAATCAAATTGAGAATTTGATGCATGACTTGAAAACTCCATCAGTCTGACTGAGCATTAGCTATTTTGCAAAGAAAAATCAATAGAAATTAGATTATCTAGATGTGCAAAGCTGGTAGAGAAAAATGCCAAAAGACCTGCAGCTGCAATTGCAGCAAAAGATGGTTTTAAAAAGTATTGATCCATAGGGATCAATACAATGGCACACGCCTTTTAGATATTTATACTTATATTTTCATCCTAATTCACAATTGTTTATATGGCTTTATGTTTGTCTATCAGAGAAAATCTCAATAAAACACTGAAGTTTGTGATTGTATCATTCTGAAAAACATTTTGAAGGGGTTTGAGTATTTTTGTAGGGCACTGTAAGGGATGTGAGCCTTTAACTGTGGGACATTTCTATTGAACAGACTAAGTTTTTCTGGAATAAAACAGTTGACATGCTATGTTGGTTCTTATTTTTAACTCCTTTTTCTTTGTGCAGCAGGACAAAATGCCTCGTTTGGAAGCTTAAAATATCTTGTAATGTCCTATTTTCTAATTTAGGATGTGCTAATATGCTGCAGTGTGCAGTTCTGTGTGTGCACGTGGGGGCCTTTCAGATCTATTCATGCATTTAATCTATGATGTGCTAAATTATCCTGTGAAGGGATTTGTTAACTAATATTCAAAAAAGGTGAAAAAAAAGTCCAGCTGATAGGCAGGAATTACTAAGGAGGTTCGATACCACTTTCGCTGATCTGCTGAGGAACCACCACGATTGTTCAAAAGAACCTCAACCTTCGACATCTTTGAACTCCCGACTGGAGCTATTAGGTTTTCCCACAATAGCCCCAATCAGTGGGGTGCGTTTAGGCGTTAATAACAGCATGTGATTAGGTACGAGCCAATGGCCCTGGCAGTGGTTCAGATGTTTTCATTAGCGTCTGGTTAGTGTCTGGGGAACTTGCAGTGTGGGCAGCTGTTTCAGTGCTGCATTGATCATAGCAGCAGTGAAACAATGAGAGGGGAGTTTTTGAGGGAGATGCCAAGCAAGGAAAAAGACAGTGAACTGACACAGACCTTGTGTGTGTGTGTGTGTGTGTACTTGTACTTGTACTTGCAGTTGAGGGAAAACATATCTTTCAGATTTTGCCACCAAAGTGAGAGCTGTTTTCTGGTTCTCACTTTTTTTGGGCTAGGGGTTAGGTTTAGGACTTGTGAATTAGGGTAAAGTTAGGCTTCGGTATGTACCAGTACCATGGTTAGGTTTGGGTGGGTTTAGGGTTAGAACATACCAGTAAATATGTAAAGCCGGAATGAGGTCTGTGTGTCTGTGTTTGTAACTTTACTTGTGCTTGTATCACATAGAATATGTGATATCTCCTAAAATAACACCAACTCTTGAGCGGGAGGACTGTCTTGTCATTTCCCAGAACGCCTTTGGTACATTAGTCAAATGAAGTGGGTCGCTGCTTTCAAAATTCTGTTCATCCCACCTGTTTGTAGTCCACATGTTATATTACAACACCTCATCAAATAATGACGTGCATCTGGAGACTTTGTGATACTGTTTTCCACACTTTGCCAGGCATAGGATCGCACCAGCATGATCAAATAATCTACTGACAAGCAGATGGTAACAAACATTACCCATCAGACAGAGTAAATGTTTGATCAATGCACATGTATGTTATTTATCTTCCATTCGTCACATACTGATGAGGGATTATATTGTCGTATCTTTCAAGGTTTACTCGTTTTGTTAGCTACATATGTATTTGAGTAACTGCATGAGAATTGTGAACATATGGCGTATATGTGTAGGTAAAGAGTTGTGAAGTGCGTCGTACTAAAGCAAAAGCTTTGATGTCTTCATGATGATGATGCAGATGGACTGCAACTGTTCTCCTTCTTGTGGGTCACTTCTTTCATGTGCAGAGTGCGTTTCAATGCCTTCAAGCTCTTGAAGCCAAATGCATTTTTATAACCATCAACGTTCACAGCCATAAAAGTAAGAATCAATCAAACACTGAAACAATGTGTGCATTAAGGTAATTTATTTTATTTTATCTCAGTCCTCAGCTGTTCTATCCGGTGGCGTCTCTGTATTTGGGGCCAGTGGGGTGTGGCCCCACCAGATGTCGCTGTGGAGCTCTATGTTCACAATAATCAGTGGAACAGGATCGTTCTTTATAAGCAATATTGTAAAAAAGACAGATTCCCTTAACAATAAAATTCTGTTAGAAACATTTGTGTCTATATATCCAAGTCTGCCAGAAAACCCAACACGTTCTCGGTAGATCTGCGTGGGGCACAAATCATCTGGCCCCAAGCTCGGATCGTCCAATCAAAACACTGGAGATGCACACCTTACGTTTACGTTCTGTTGGATAGTGTGCGACCATCGAGGCAAGGCAAATGTATTTGTACGGCACATTTCAGTACAAGTCAATGCAAAGTGCTTTACATGATTAAAATGTTAGAAAATAAAAATGGAATAAAAGCAAGTAAAAAAAAAACAACAAGAAAAAACAAACAAAAAAACTTTTGGAATAAAATGTAGGAAAATGTAAGCGAAAGAAACTAGAACAAAATAAACTAAAAGCAAATATATGAATAAATGAACAATATGAGTGAGCCTTTATTTATAATTTTATGTATAAAAATGAAATTACATTTATCTTATATAAAAAGGATTTTCTAGTGTGTTGGTTTATGCTAATTTATCTGTTTAATTTAACAGGTTGTGTGTTTAATTGTATGTTTAATTTGTCAGGTGTTATGCATCACAAAAAAATTAGTTGCTGCAAACAGGTGTTGAGTTTTTGTGCCCCACCTAACTTATTATGCCAGAGACACCACTGGTTCTATCTTACATAGGTTTTTTCTTACCCCTTTTTTCACATACCATGTAGTTAGAACAACAAACCTAAAAATATTTTATTTGTATTTCATTAAAATAGCCCAAAGCTATTGTGAACATCAATATTCAAGTCTAGCCTCAGAGTTTAATTTTGATGTAAACTATTCCATGGAAGCTGTTGCTGTACATGTTTAAGGCAGCAATTCAGAAACATTTAAAATCGAAAGAGCAATTTCTTTTGCTCTAGCAACATAAATACTGCCTTATTTAGTTTTGTCAATATGCAATGTACAGAATTCTGCCTGCAGTTAGATTATAGAGCAACTATTTTTGTATTATTTGATTTGGAAACGAAAATAATCATTTATAAGAAACAAGATAAACGCTGTTTTTATTGGATGAAAGCACACAGACAAAAAACTGGCCTTTGTGATAAAATTCCAATTGGCACTTTGGTTTTGGAACCACATTTCTCTGAAGTAAATTATCCTAATTGATAAACAGTGAGTGTATGCAAAAGTGTGTATATAGATACAAACTAACTAGGAACTAAAGCGTTGTTGAATGGCCCTCAAAGCTCAGTGCTGATCCGGCGTGTGCTGCGACAACAGGTGTTCCCCAGCACCGCCTGCCACTCAGTTCCACACATTGCCACTAGGCGGTACCATAAACAAGCCTCAAAATAACATCCAGTGAGGCTAATTTAATGTCCAGCAAGAACATCTTGCCTAAATCTGACCTTCCTGATGGAAGCCATAGTCACTTACTGTTTGGTGGCGAAAAATAATGAAGACTTCCTCTAGTATTTAGAAATTGTCATTAAAAATCTAATTTTCTATTAAAATTTGAAGCTTCTATAGACTGCCATAGAAGGTCATTCATCGCAGAAACCTGTGTGTGTTTGTTCTCAGTGGGTGGGGCCTAATTGATGTTATCTATTTACTATACCAATGTGTTGAACAGTGGTCTACAAGGAAGAACGCCAAATTTGGTGTGGATCTGACAATGCATCAGGGAGATCTAGCTGTTTGGAATATTGCATGGGGCCCAGGTGATGTAAATTCCAAAGTAATCCAAATGACCTGATAGTAGGTCAACATAGATCATTCAAATCCAGTTTGAAGCAATCGGACCATGCATGTGTGATTTAGAGCTGACCGTATGCCAACAGCGACCTATCCGTATCCGCCGCTTTGCCACACCCACACAGTCCAGCTCACAGTCACTGTTAAGTGTAAGATTCAGCATCACAGCTTGAAACTTATGAGTCAATGTGAAACCTGTCACTTCCTGTTCTCCTAAGTGGGCGGAGCTAAAGCAATGTCAACAAAAGTCCCTGTTAAGTTGACATTTCAGCCCACAGATTTGGTAACTTTTGATCCAATGTCATAAAACTATACTGAGTCATTTTGAAGTCTGTAAATCTTACTTACTCAGATACTCCACTGTGTTTAAAAGAGACAAATGGCAGCTATGATCCAAAATGGCGGACTTCCTGTAGGGTTTGGACCAGGGCTCCAAGAGACTCATGAAGTTCCATATGTGTATCTAATTTCATAAGACTTGGTTCAAGAATAGATTGGGACTGGTTGCTTCAATGCTTCTAGGGGGAGCTATGGAGGAAATGGGCCACACTCACCAAATGTTGGACTCAATATCTTTTCAAGTCTGGATTAATATCTGTCAAATTCAGTTTGATGCAGATCCGATGATATTTGGGGAATTTAGAGCCAAACGAATGGCCATGTCGTGGCAATGGATGACATCATTGCCGCCACATCTAACACCTCAGGCCAAAAGTCTCCGTACTGGAGACCAGGTTACAGCAGCTTGTCTTCTGTCACTGGGCAGTTTCTTGTTGATTATGTGAAGAGGGTCAAATATGGACAATCTAGCTTAATACAATAGACTTCCTATTCTCAGGGGGCAGGGCTTAGGTGATGTCAGCATTTGATTGTTGAGTTTTATTTTAAAAAAAACCTCCATGGTACTTACCAGTGGCCAAATAAATGATGTGGAACAGCGTGTCTTTCCCCTGCACCACATCCACTGCAATATGAGTGAAGCGCACATTGTCTTCCATGAAATACGGAACAGGAACCACAGGCTGGACCACTTCATGCATCAGCAGAAACTTCTGTGCATCCTGGAGGTTTCTTTGAGTCAGGTTCACATAGGAGCCAGAGTTGATGGTGCCGCACTGCAGAGGTGGAAAAAGTTTTGGAGAATAAGGCATTAGATTAAATTATAACGATAAATGTCTCAGCTTTTATGGATTGCAGGTTAATAAGCTTAGGCTTTTTTTTGTCCAGTACTAAACCCAGAGATGGGAATTTGAGGGACTGAATGATTAAATGAGCAAGGATTTAAAGTCAATACCCGCTTCTTTGAGTTGGTTTGCAATCCTCCCAACCTTAAGGCTTTTTAGTCACAGAGGTTGATGGAAATGAATGTTTTCCTGAGTGTGATTATCTCTTTTGTTCGATTTCTCACTCATATGCATACATATTGCTGGTAGGTCTTATTGGTACTTGGGCAAAAATGTTTCCTGATTGTGTCATTCTTCAGCTCAAAAGAAGCAACTTTAAAAGGCCTTTGAGACTTCATTGGTTTTGTTCTAAATTTTCTTTAAGGACTCTCTGAAGGAAGCTGTAACAGTCAAGGACACATGATGATTTAATAGTGCAGAAATCTGGAGTCAAAGGTATTTGTACAAGTATATTTTTCTGGTTTTATTGTTTCAGTCTGTAGAAGAGGTTTGATTTGTTACTTAGAGGGAGCATGAGCCATGGCACCCGGCTATAATCTAAAATCTTGATAAATATTTGATACGTTTCTCACTGTGCTAGTGTTTAAAGAAGAAATTAAAATGATAGCCTATAAGTCTATACTTCCATTATTATAAGCTATTTTTCACAAAGAAATTAATAATTATTTTTAGACGTTTTTAAAGACTGGCGTTTAATTTGTAATTGCTTCAAGGCAATAATAGGTACAGAGGTGAACATTACTGTCAGAGGAAAGTTTTATTGCATTGACCCAGTGTAGGAATAATAACGTACTAAAAACTAACAAGCATAGGATATATAAATTCTTTTTACAACACATGATCTCTATCCTGTGGCACTGGAGTATGCATGCATATCATAAAGTAAAAAGTGTGAGTTTAATTCATGCATTTCTTAGTTTAGTACAGTTCTGCTTAAATACAGTGAATTGGTAAAGTATTCATATCCCTTTAACTTTTTATATTTAGTCACATTAAAACCATTAACTTAGGAGCGTTTTAATGTGATTTTATATGAAAGAATGAGCCAAAGTCGGGTCCCTGTTAGGTGTAGAGATATTCTAAGTGCAATCCACCATTCAAAAATTGACAGGATGGGGCAGAGAGAGTTAAATAGAGAAGCACCAATGAGCCCCATGGGTAGTGGAGGAGCTGCAGAGACCCTCCGCCCTCAGGTGGGAGAATCTCCTGACAAGAGGTCAGAATGAGAAATAAGATGTCTGCGAAGTTCGCAGTTAGCAAGAAAAATGCTATGTGAGGCAAAAAACGATTATTGCACATGGTTATTTTGACATAATGGCCAGATCATGGTTTGAGGAGGCTTTTTTCAGTAGGGAAAGGGAAGCTGATAACAGTTAATGGGAAAATGGATGGAGCTATATACAGGGCAATGCTGGCAGAACATCAGTTAGAAGTGGGACAGACGTTTGTGTTTTAGCAGGACAACAACCCCAAACAAATTAGAGCTATATGGGATGGTCTAACTAATTATAGCCCAGGCAAAGCCCAGGCCTACATTAGAGCTAGACTCCACAATAAGAGTCGATTCACAGATGTTCTGCATCTAAACTGACTTGAGTAATTTTGTAAAGAAGAATTAGCAAGATTTTCTGTTTGCAGGTGCAAAACCAATGGAGTCATACACCCAAAATATTTGCAGCTTTAATTCAGGAAAAGGGTGGTTCTAAAAAGACTTGATCCAGTCTTTTCCTTAACCGTTTTCAGCAAATTCAGTTGCCTATCTGCTAACGGAGAAAATACAACATGAACATGTGACCCTGATTTTGTATTCCCTCTACTGGGTTATCAGTTATTTATCTTTTTTTTGTTGTTGTTTGTAAGACTAGGTTAATTTTTAAAATTTCTCAGTGACATGACACCTCTTCACCTTAGTGAGCCTTTACATCCACACATCGGTAAGAACTCTCAAGATCTCAAGACCAAAAGCTTTTAGTTGTTTCTAGGACTCAGCCTGTGAACAGGGGAGACAGCGCTCCTTTAGCTGCAGTTCCTTGGCTCTGGATGAGTTTCCCTCTTTCTGTGAGGTATATTAAATCTTTTTTAAAAAACTCCTCTTTTTAAACTGGCTTTTAATGCCAGAGAAGCACAATCCGGCCAGTCCTTGTGTCTTTGATGCCTTTTATTGCTAATATTGCCAACTTTGCATTTTATTTCTTATTGCTTATTAGAATTTTGTAATTTTTACTTTCTATTGAATTTGTCATTCAGCTGTACAGCCTACTGGTTTTTAAGGCACTTTATAAATAAATAGAAACATGACGATAATAAAGGGTGGTCCATACAAATGCATGCCACACTTTCAGATTACAATTTGCAAAAAAAGGAACATTTGAAAACTAAATTTCCTTCCGATTCATAATCATGCAATGCTTTATGTAGGTCCATAACATAAAATGCAGGAACGTTTTTTGTTCCAGCATGATAAAATGCAACCATTTCAAAATGGAATGCATACTTCTCATGTTCATTGTCCAACTGTGGGGTAAATTCAGGTGTATCAACAGCAAGTAAGGAAAGAAAAAAGAAGAAAACAGAAGAATAAAATGCTGTACAGGAAGGTACTGTATGTAGCTAACCTTTGTCTATGCACTGAATATAATGAATCTGGTGGGAATGCTTTCTCCTTGAAGCTGAGGGTGACACGGTGCAGGACAAAGCCGGCATAGTTAACGGAGAGCAGGGAAAATAAAGTTAACCCTGCGATCCCCTCTCAGTAAAACACGTCCAATGATGAGCTCAGGATTGAGGCCTCTTTCACAAAGAACGGGCCACCGCCAGGACACAAAGTGGGGGAAGCAAAAATACATCTTGCAAGGTGGCAATTACACCACCCTAAATAGACTGCTGCTGTTTTAATTATTGTATCGCATCGTGTATGCTCCAGGCTTGCAGATGCACCTTTTCAATGCTAAGCTGAGACTGGACCCTGGCTGGTGATTTGTTCCTGGAAGACAAGCTCTAACAGTACCTTTATGGACACTTTACACACATCAATCCTTGGCCTTTGCTGGGCTGCTGGACGAGAATCACAGGGCTTCCCCAGGCCGGTGAACGGATCAGTGTTCTTGCAACATCAGTTGGTGGGAAATTGCAACCCTGAAGCACTCGGACATCCAACACTGTGCTTGCTGGTGTCTCAAATAATCATCTTGCTAGTGGCGAAAAAAATCTGTTGAATGTGTGCGGCGTGGATGTTCGATAACGCACATCTAAAGTTTCCTTTGTGGTCTGCCTTTGCATTGTGTGCACGGATGCCAAAGCATGTGAATGACTGAATTTTCCACCACAGTGAGAAAGCGTCTGGCTCTGGCCACGGAGGCTCTGTTACATCTGTGAATGCACTGTAAAATTGATGTTATGAGCAGAGTCAAGGTGAGGGGCACAACTATCATTTGGCTGAGGGCCCATCCAACACTCAGCTGTCTCCCTCTCTCATCATCAGGGCAAAAGTGCTCTGCCAGGATGACATAAGTGGCACTCAGACGCAAGTTTTTTTTTTTAACACAGCAGATGTTTTTGCAAAACGGATTTGTGTTTAAAATGTCTTTCCAGTGTCATGGCATTTCATTTCTGACCCTAAGTTTCCTGAGTAACTAACCCTTTAAAAATTGGTAAAATCTGAATACATGTTTCTTCTGTTTTTCAGGAACTTGCAAAAGTACAGTATTGATGCCCCTTGAAGTTTTTCAGATTTCGTCAGGTTACAACCTTTATTTGGGATGTTAGGCAAAAGTCCGATGTAGTTCTGACTGTATACTGAGCATTGTTGTCCCAAATCTTCAAGTCCCTTGAAGCCTCTACGAAGCATTTCCCTGTATTCAGCTCCACCCATCGTCTCAGCAACTCCGACCAGCCTCCCTGTCCCTGGTGAAGAAAGGCACCACCATCTGCATAATGCTGCCACCAAATTTCCTGCTGGGGATGGTGCGCTGAGAATGACTTACATCTTTGATTTCACTTAGTGTTCAATATAGGATTTTCTCTTGCAAATCTTTCGCAAATGAAATATTTGCAGAGTTCACAGCCAATCATTGTCCTGCACATTCTTCCATGTGCACCCAGGAGCTGCTTAGATCCTCCATGAGGATGGAGGATCTAAGCAGCTCCTCCAGACTTAGCATAGGTCTGTTGGCTGCGTCTCCGATCAAAGATCTATCTACTAACTGGGTGCCATCTGATGGTGACTGTTGCATCTCCAGTAATGGAGTTCTTTGTGTGAAGTGACACATCTTCCTCTCTCTTCTAGGCTCCTCCTCCTTTGACCTTCAAACCAATCAGCAATCGGCAGCAAACATAAAAGGACTGTGAACCTGCACTTCTGGGACTCTTGGCTTTTCCCTGCCATAAACACTGTCTTTGCTATGAATGCCTATTGCAAAGGTCTTGTAAGCTGAACTTTTTGGTGAGACTGGCTTGAAAGGGTGTGCTGCAATTTTGTTTAGTTCAAGTTTTCCTCTGTTTATTTGTTGGTTAAGTAGGTTATTTATAGGTTTGTATAATTTGCTTCTTTGTGTTAGGGGAAGCTTGAATTTTACTTTCAGTTAGGGATATTTTCTCTGTAATGGTGTCCCTAGCTCTTTGAAACTATGTGTCAGTTTTTAAAGAAAAGATGAAAAATGTGGCGGAAAATAAACATCTTAAATGCCTATCCCCATTTAGACTTGTGTTAGTTACAGAACAGTGGCAAAAGGTTCTGCTTGATTTTATTCAGGGGTATCACAGTGGATGAAAACAAATATGCAACATCTTTCTGATTGTTATTTGCAGAAAATGTTGCAAACCATGTACAATTTCCCTTCCAGTTTTACTCTGCTTTGGCTTTCTCCATCACATACAGTGCAATAGCATAATTAAAATATGTTGAGGTTTAGGTTGTAAACTTAAAAACTATAGAAAAATGTAAGGGCTCTGAGCAGTTTTGTCGGATACTGTGTAGTATTACATACTTTTGAAAAGACAGCCAAGAAACTGCAGGTCTAAATATTTAAAATGACAAGAAAAAAAATCATTTGCCTTTGCCTCTTAGTCAAACCTAACATATGCTCCTATTTGTGTGGTTGAACAAAGAATGCTTTTTTACAATAATCTATTACAAAATGACATAAACCCAATACAACACATAGGCAGTATTAGGCTGTAATGCACAATGAACATGACTCATAGCCTGAACAAACCCTGCAGGATCAATCGGTGGAGTTCAAATGAATGGGGGGATTTTCTCTGAAGACCGGGAGTTAGGCTCTCAATCAATGACCAGTGTGTGTGTGAGTGTGTGAGTGTGTTGAGGCTTTCCTGTACAATTATTCTCAGGTGGCAGGTATATGCTTATATTCTTGGCCATAGCGTCTTTATTTGTATAGGTGCTCGTTGGTGTCTGCACATTTGTGAAAGTGTATGTGCGCTGGCTTGAAGAAGGGCTATAAATCTTGTGCTTGTAAATCTATTCCCCCAACATTGACAAATGTTTGATGAAGATGTCACTGAAACCTAGATAAAGTGAGCTTTCGTCCATCAGCAAGGTGCAACCATTGTGCCCAAGCTTGAATCGAGAGAAGATGAGGGAGGAAAGGTGACAAAGATACGTGTTTATCCTTGAGAAACATAAAAAAAGGACTGCGGAGCACAAAATCTCCCTCTGTGATGTTTCTATAGCCCCACAAAGAGCATAAATTTGCAGCCAGCTCTAACCAGATAAGGAAAATTGATTCTCATGAAGTTTATTTTTGCTAAACTGGCTGCTGACAGGCCGATACATGCATGCATGATGACAGAGAGTTGTGTTCTATGCATGGCACAGATTTATTGGTGTGTGTGGGCATGTGCGTATTGAGCATACTATCAGAATTTGCACTTCCCCCCCCCTCTGAGCATTCCATTCACTTTTTCTGCATGAGCAATGCCATTATAGATAATGCATGTGTTAGTTCTCGATGGAGGGCTCTTGCTTGTGCTGGCTCGGCGTCTACATGATTGAGACCCGTGATGGGAAACGCCTGCGAAAGCGAAGCAAGTGTCACCCACTGATGGCCACACCTCGCAGGGAATTCAATTCCTTGTGGCGAGCGGGTGGATTAGCTTCCCTCACTATCTGCTAAGCCTGCAAAAACTAAGAGCCACTTGTTCTGCTAATAACGCATTCCCTCTGCGTCATCACTATGGAATGGCACCGTAAATCAAAATAAGATGCTGGGCCATACACCTTCGGCTTTTAGGACAGAGTATAAACATAAAGGGTCGCCTGTGGAAAATAAGTCTAGTTTATTAAGAACGACTCCATGAGATAGGCTATCTTCAAGGAATGAATGACCTATACAGAAGAGTTTATAATGAGCAGTCATAATGTGTGCGATTGTGAGAAAAAAAGATGGTTAATTGAAAATTAGAAGAAATGATCATACGTGAAGAGTTTCCTCCGAGGTGAATGGGTGAGGCACACTAATTCATCATTGAGGGTGCAAAAATGTCCCTCTTCGGTTAGATAGGTTGTGTATTCGTTCTAAATCACACCAAAGGTCGCCTTTTGGTCTAGCATTTTGATCCAAACTGAAACATCCCTAATGAGGGGTTAACATACAGATCCCCAAAGGGTATATTTGACTCCCTGAATCACGAAGGGTACTTGGGTTTTGTTCTGAAATGCAAAACTGACATAAGAACCAAGGAAAGTTCCCACTAAGCGCCTAAGGTTAAAGGTGAAATGAATCCATCCAATAGTGACGTTTTTGTTTTGTGTAGAAAACCCATAAACTTCCTTTATATCCTACTTTACAATTACAAATTCATAAGGACCGCAAAAGAGCCTGTAAAACATGCAAAAAAATACTAGAAAGGTGAAACTATCATTTGATTCTGTGTGAATAATTTATTTAATCTATTTTTCAATTGGGACATTTTAGCAGTGTATGGCTTGGTAGTGTGCGCTCTTAAAACACTATTTTGGTTCGCTTGAAAGTTGAAAACGGACACACTGAGAGAATAGTGGTAATTATGACATTTTTGTACTGTACTGCCAAATGTAAACAACATGCGTTGTATCTTTTAGTGTCATTAACCAGTCGAGCCTGCACTTTCTCGATATCACCAGAGACAGAAAAATTGCATTTGGTCATCAGCGTTAATCCAAATTTCCAACCAGAACTACTGTCATACAGCAACAACACCCCTGTGACCCAGTAGCTTGCCAACACAGACAAGATGCCAGAATATTGCAAAGGCGGATGAGTTTAATTTGTTTATGCATAAACATATTGACAATAAAATCATGATCAGTAAAATGAAAAATCTTAGCAGTTTATATTATTTGTATATCATAGATTGCGTATCTCAGATGTGGGCGTGTAGCTCATCTGCTAGAGACACTGCATCAGCAGTTGGGTAGTTTGATCTTATGCTTATCAATCTCAGCTAAATAAGGTCTGCATTTAGATCTCTTATAAACACCTGAAAACAAAAGTTAGACTTTTTTTTTTTACCCTAAATAGATCACGATGTTAAGATAGGCATCTACAGACCATTTAGATTTCCACTCCAGACTAATTTCCACCAAAAAAGGGTGTACTGGGTTTAAGTTCCATTTTTACTTTCAAAGTGTTTAGCTGCAGCTATAGTAATTGTTAAGTTAAATCCAACATGTCCATAGCTCAGAATCTCATAGCTGCCCATCCCTGTTGGGAAACTATGATCCACTGTGGATGTATTCACATACATTACCTGAAAATTTGGGTTGGGGTTGGGGTAGGGCAGCCAAGCCGAGCGTGAGTTCTCCTGGTACTTAAAGGGTCCGTTAAAAACCTGGGCTATGGCACTGAGATTGAAGGCACACACTGCAGACGCAGCAATGCTGTTTCTGTTGGTAGAGAGAAGCAGAAAAAAAGTGTGGCGAGCTTACCTCCCTCAGAAAGGGAAAATGACGACATGAATGGACAGAAAACAAAATAAAGATCAACACAATCAAATCTGCAAAAATCAGCTCAACTAGGAAACAGATCAGATTTGGTATGCGTTTGTTGGGATTCCCTCTGCATGTTTGCAGCAACAATAAAAGTCAAGCCCTAAACAGACAGACACCCTCTGCGTCGTTCGTGGCTGTCATTATTAGAGTATAAATCCAGCAACGGGGCTCAATTAAGCTGCTCGGCTTTTCTGATTAACGGTATAGATCTCGGAGCTGAAATACAGCTTTGACTTTTTAAGCTGTCAGTTTCAACAAGTACTGGTCGCCTCCCTCGGAAGAGAAAGTAAAGAATGAGAGTATTAACGCTCGACTCAAACTGCAAGACTTTGGCAACGTGAATTATGATCCAGTGCAGCTGTTCATTAAGCTCTGTGCCTGTAGGAGGAAATGTTTCCAATACCCTTCAAAAGGTTTTTTTTCCCTCCCTCAGCTGTATGAAGGCATTGACCATAAAGAATTGATTACTCAGCTTTAATGATGGCCTGTGCGTACGAGTGACTGTACTACAGTTTAAATAATAGGAAATAAGAAGGCAAAGACAGTAAAATAGACGATGAGACACTTAACAGGAGTTTAGATTGCAAACTTGACACATCCAATTGGATGATCCAATTAGTCGCTGGAACTGAAAAGGCTTCTCATATAAAACACAAGGTGTCTTTAAACCAGCGAAGGAAGCCCAGTTGCCTGATGTCACACCGTTTCTTATCTAACTCATGTTGGCATATCAAGAAGAAATAGTGTTTTAAATCTAAATGTGAAGAAATTAACTGCGTGCTGTATTGTCAGGTCAATGAAATATGTGTAAATGTATGTTGTGTAAATAGGGAAGGGTGTAACATTTATAGTACACTCTACTCAATCTACAGTAGAAAACAGATATTAACATACACTGGAAAAAAGACATTGCTTTTCTCACTGACACTAAATTAGGCCCAACATTTAATGTGTTCGGTCCGTTAGATTATCAAAAAATAGTCATAGATGTTGAATAATGAGAGAATTCTTTTTTTTTTTTAAACGTACCTTTCCGTAAAATTAGGTAGAACTGTATTTTACTGTACGACTAGATTCAAACGTTATGGGCATCTTTTCACAACCTTCTCACAACAGCTGGGTGGCCCATTCCAAACATTGACTTTATTGTCCTTGAGCCACGTTGTATCAAAGTTGCCGGACTCCCTTGAGTCCGAGTCAATTTGGACACTTTTGTTCCTGTTGTTGCTTTAAGTTTTTTTTCTTATGGTGCCGGCTGTTTTTTAATAGCGCCATCAGCAAAACATCCCCCACATCATGATGCTGCCGTCCCGGTACTTCCCAGCAGGGATGGTGTTCTCGGACTTTAACCATGTTCCCCTGAATCTAATGATGGTCTTTATGGCCAAACACTTCAGAGCGTTTTCCATCAGACACATGATATGACTTGCCCCTGAGTTCATTTGCAAACTGTAATCTGACATCTTTCTCACTAATTGGCTTTCAGCCCATGTCATTAAAGGACTAATTTCACTGTGTATATTGATGCTCCACCAGCTTCAGCAAGCAATTTCACAAGGTCTTTTGATTTTGTTTTGGAGTTTATAAGCAAATTTCACACTAAATCACATTTATTTCTGGGACAAAAACATGTCTCCTTCAAGAACAGTGTGATAGCTGGGAATTCTCATAGTGTTTATACTAAATTATATTTGTTTTAACAGGTGAACTGGAAACTGCTCCCAACATGTGGAGGTCCACAGTTATTTTCCTGACATTTTGTCTAATTTCCTCAGATTTTCTTTCCACCATGTCACACAAAAAAGCCGTGTGTTTATGGCGTTGCCTTCAAATAAGTCTATAAATGTGTCTCAGATGAACTCAAATGCTTTTAATTAACCTGTAAGATTTTGAGAACGCCATTACATCAACATCTGGGCTTTTTCAAACAATTTAAATACATAGCAGTGTGCACTCACTGCATCTAAACTCTTAAATGTAAAAAAATATAATAAGAAGAAAATATTTCTCCCATTAGTTTGGCATTTATTTAAATAACTTTGGTATACCTAATTGGTCCAAAAAATAGTTTTTTTGTGGATTAAGTACACTAAAGTTAGAAAAACCTTCCCAATAGTGGAGCAGGGCCAGGTAACTATGCAAAACCAGGTAACTATGCAAAATCACTCTGCTTTCAAGACAGCTGAGGAGAGTTTCTGTTGTTTTTCTTCTTTTCACTAATATATTGTTTGACGCTTAGTGGTAATAATGCACCTTCGAGTTGATTTGCAAAGCATTAATAGGTCCAAGGATGCATTAGATATAGTCATAGAGATAAAGGAGTGGATTACTCAACGAAACAGTGTGGATATACATTTCAGAAAAAACAACAGTAGCTTTCCTGACAAACTGTTGATTTTGTGTTATATTCATGGCAGAGTTTTTGCTTTATGATTGGACGATTCATGTGCTTACATTTAAAAAGTGAAACACAAAAAAATCAACTACAGTCATTTTCAGTAAATTGGAATAGTATTGAAAAGTTAATTTCTTGCAGTAACTCAGTTCACCAAGGGAAAAACATTATACAGATTAACCCAGACTGATGATGTTTTAAAGCCTTCATTTCTGTTAATTATGATTTTTTTCCCACCTCCAGCTAATGAAAACACAGCATTTAAGATTAGAATAGGGCATCAGACCAATTAAAAAAGTAAAGGTTTTTCATCCAGAAATGGGTGCTTAATGAAAAGTGTGTTTAATACTTTTTCTCAAAAGTAACTTTTTTGACAAACAAGTCTCCTAGAACGGCCTCTTCTAAATTATTGAATATGACTGCATGCGCTCCTCACCACAGAGATGGTCGGTATCTTAGCAATACTGGTACCTATGCTGTGTGAAGTGGTGTCAGGGAATCCAGAGTGTGATTGTTTTTCTTTTTTTTAGGTTGAATATGACCTGGAAGACTGAGAATATTCTCCAACATCGTGCCATTCAACATTACTTACACGTTAGTTGTAAAAATGCCATAGAGCAGCTCAAGCTCGGGCAGGTAGAAGGTCCCCTGTAGCTCGTTGTAGTTGAAGGGGATTTCTCCTGGTCTGGAGCAGTTCAGCCTGGCTTTCATGAAGGTGGTCCACGTGTCCTCCAGTAGGAAGCGGCCACCAATGTCATTCTTGCAGACGCGTCCGGCTCGGGAGAACACAGTCCTGCCGCAGTCGTGCTCCACTGCATTTTCTCGGAAGAAGAAGTAAGTGAAGTTGCCGATGTCATAGGAGGAGACGAAATTTGGCTCTGTTGGAAAAGAAAGAGGTGACACAAATGGACAAGTCAGGAAAAAAAAGAAAACACGGCCCAGAAAGAAAACTTGATGACAGCCAGGAAAATAAGATGAAGTGCAGACATATGAAGAAAAATACGGACGGAAATATATTTAAGGCTGTGGGAGTTGGAAGTAGTGGGAGAGCGATAGGCTACACATTATGACTGATTGACTCATGGTGTGTGTGAGAGAGCGCGCGCAGCCCACACAACAGCAGGTGATCAGGATTAATAACTACAGGCTATGTTATTAATGGCTTTGTGTTGTAATAAGAAAGCTCATTTTTCACTCCCCCAACCTAAAGGTTAGGCTGAGAAATGACCAAAACAGGTGGAGGGTAATAGCTCTCACCCTATCTAAAACATGCAACCTCCATGACACTGCTACAGCTAAGGCGTTCATCTTTATGTATGACATTATTGGATCTAAACCGCACACTTTATTCTCTCTGACGGTGATTTAATTCAGCTTTAAAAGAAAATGTCCCCCCCTTTTCCTCCCTCCATCTCATTTCTGCCCTTTTCTTCTCGGCACCTTCAGAGGGCAGTGCAGGGGGAGATGGAGGAAGAAAATCAATTCCCCATAAAATTAGTTATTAAGCCTTCTCCCAGAAGGTGGCTGCCAAGCAAGGTATGAGGTAGTTTTAAATTTGTTTTTTCAATTTGACTTAAATGTGAACCAGAAAAAAAAAAAGTCACTCGCGGACTAGATACTGATTGACCTGCGCCTGTGTAGGATGGACATCTTAAGCTGTTTGAAGTTCTCCAATCTGCTCTGCAGTGTCTTTGAGCTTTCAGAAAAAAAAACAGCATTGATTTTTGTGAACTTCAAACTCAAGTTCCACCCTTTAAGGAGGGGGTAAGGTATTTATTTATTTTTTACCTCACAAAGATAGTCTTGTTGACAAGTAACTCTCGAAACAATTTGTTTTACCAATAAAAGGTTAAATGGACAGCATTTTTCTAAGCAGTATTTGCTTTGCTTAGGGCTAATTACAGGTGGTTTGTTGGAAAACATAATACGTTCAATGAACACACACTGACTCCCCATTAGCTGCAGCGACAATATTCCAAGCAAGGTACTGAAATAAGTATTCTTTGAGGTCCGTCAAATGGGTTTGGATATTGGTGCTTTGAAATGCATTTACACAAAGGGTAAAACATTCTCCACTGCTTGCTGGTTACCGTTGAGCCACTTGGAGTTGTACTGGGCAGTGCGTAATGGCGGCAGTCCGCCCAGGCTGCGGTAGATGGCCGGGTCTCGCCCAGAGAAGTCCATGGCGGTGGCGGCATAGAGCTCCCCACTGGACGTGATTAGGGCGGTGGAGTTGTGCAGGGGGTTGTAGGGACACCGAGCCATCCCGCTGATCTGGTCGTGGATCTCCGTTAGGTTAGTCAGCTGCAATACACAGGAAAGTCAAGGTAACGTGTAACTCAACCCAAAATCTACTTTTCTTTGCAGATAAACTGTATAAACTGGGGCTAAGGGTGCTACTTTAATGTTACTGTGCAATTTCTTTACATGTTTCTGTGAAATTGTTTATTTCTGTAATTTGTGTCTTAAGACCATGCTTGTGCTAGGGTGGCTACTGCAGTCGAATTTTCCTATTGGTACATGCGTCCGTTGATGGTACATGTTTTCATCATCATAGCCTCACGTCTCAGTCGGACACACACAAAGTCAGGAGTCAAAATTGTGAGCATTCCCAGCATTGGTCATAAAAATCCTCCAGCTCAAAAGACCGATCCGTCGCAAAACCATCAGTATCGCCCTGTCACTCTCCGTGTTTCAATACGTCAAATTAAGCTGGCTGCCACTTTCCCTCTTCCTAACCACACCACGGTTTAACCCCACCTTTCATCCCCACACTTAGCCCTGCCCCTCTGGGTCCCTTGGTACAGCCCACTTTGGTAGCATTTTTCAGACTATGTCTGGGGTCGGGGTTATGCTACATTGTGGTTTGTTACTCTTTAAAATTGGGAGAGCAGCAGGTCAGGAACAAAAGAAAAAAAGACTGATGGGAATAAACTGCCCTTTATGCTACAATACAGTGAATTTATTTTTATTATTAACATAAAAGCAATGTCACCCTAACTTATTGGCACAACTGGTTAAAAGTTATAAGAAGCCTTGAAACAAAGTTATCTGTCATTGTAGGAACATAATACAGGGGTTTAATTTGATTACCATTAAATTGGTGACCATCTTAAGAAATAAATGATTTTCACAAAATCACGTAAGAAACTTATCTGCAACCCAACAGTTAATTTGTACGACCATTTTATGCCCCATGGACAAGATGTTGCTTTCTTCTAAGATTTGCTCTCTTGATCATCTAAAATCCTGGGTTACTTATGCTGTCTTTTCATCTGCACACCCTTGGTGCTTTCTATGGGTTTTAGGCTTACAGCGTGTGATGGCCTTTGAAGAAGCTTGATAGATTTTCTGATGAACCATTACTGAGTTGAATTGGCCAAATGTTTTAGATCCCAGTGAGGACTCATCTCATATTTTCTGGCAGACACCAATGGATTTTTATTCAAAATACCCTGCTATTTCAAACAGTCACGCACATGTTTTTCCAGGGCCGTTACAAGAGAAAAAACCCAAACACATCACATGTCCTCCATCATACTCATGAGTGCGCATTAGGTACTTTTCCACATACTAGTTATTTCTTTAACAATACACCCACCTAGCATATTTGCTGATCTTAAGGCCCATGTACATATGATGTCTTCTATCCATCTTCTGCCATCATCTTGTACTGATTTTAGTCTGACATCAGACAGCTGGAGGATGTGTAACCCAAATGAATCAATACCATTGGTAATGGTAGAGGCAGTAATGTTAGCTCTCGTGAGATCAGCAAAAGGAACAAAGAAGAACCTGCACTGCAAAAACTGAACTAAAAATTAGCTAAATTTTCTTAAAATGAGTGTATTTGTCCTTGATTTGAGCAGGTAAATAAGATTATCTGCCAATGGAATAAGATTTTTGCAATTAAAATGAGAACAATTCATCACCATCATCTCATTTCAAGTACAGGGTATCTAATTATCTTATCAAATACTTATTTCACTGGCAGATCATCTTAATTACCTGCTCAAATCAAGGACAAATACACTCATTCCAAGAAAATTTCACTTATTTTTAGTTCCCTTTTTGCAGTGTGGACCATCTCTGTCTACTGCGGTGCCTCCTTTTATGTCTCCTCCAAAAGTTTTCATTACAAAGATTTTCCTCATTGTTGCCAAGCTTGCTATCTTCCTCTGAATTTGGAAGCTAACTCAGAACTGCCATTGTTATCATGCCTTGGTGAGCAAAAAATACCACTCTAGTTTTTAGCTAGTTTTAGCTAGTTTTATGTTTTTATTTTTATGTTTTTTTTAATTGTGAAGCACTTTGTGGTTTTTATCCTGTGAAAGGTGCTATATAAATAAAGTTTTGTCATTTATTAAATTTTTTAAAAGTGAGCTTTTTTATCTACCTTCCCATCCTGCTTGATGTCTAAGCTTGCAAGGAAAATTTTGGGTCTGTTGTTGTTTTAAATGTTATAGTTGTTCCGACTGCAGACACGGGCAAAACTAGGCAAATAAATATTTTAATATTATATTTTTGCCCCAGGGAAACTCTAATTCACTTATAAGGTTGTCTAAATCACCAAAATACCTTTATGGTTTTTATTTTATAGGAAGTTACCTTCTGATGGTGGGCTTGTTTCCCTCCCAATTAAATTAAATAAACTCCAATAACAGCTTAGCTTTTTGAAAATTTTGAGCCTGCAGTTATGCTACTACAGCAAAAAGAGAAAAGAAAAAAAAAATCTATTATCTTGAGGAATTTTACATATCTTTACCATGGATGCCAATAATTGTTGATGATGCTGTATCATACTAGACCAGAAACTAAAGGGAGTTTATTTCAAAGCATAATGGCGTAAGACATCAGCAAAGATGTATAGGACAAAGCATCAAAGGGCAGCATTAAAATGCAAACCAAATAAGTCTGCAGCTGTGTTGTTTGTTCCTGCCAATATGCAAATGGTACAGGCTGCAAAAATACCACATCTCATAACGTTTTGCTTTGTTTACAGCTACTGTGAAGCACACAACAATATGTACGACCAGAACCTTCAGAAGAAATAAGCGTAATTAGAGAGCACATTTCGAATAATTAGCATCGTAAAACAAACAAACAAACAAACGCAGCAGCTGCTTTTTAGTCTAATGGTAAGAAACCACCTGTTCAGGACCAACAGAATTAATCTTGGCTGAAGTGCTTTAATGGTCTGCTTTCTGGTGTCTCTACAGGACAACCAGCTGTTCTTCAACATGGAACATTGTTAGACCACATCTTTGAGTTGCCACTCTGAGCTACAAAAAGGCTTGATGTGAGATGCATTACTCCACTGCATATTGGCTTTGAATAAAAATCCGAATCAAAGCTCAAAAAAATCTTTACAGCTTGACCTAGAGTAGGCCTTGACATGCTGCACTGGCTCCTAAAAAACACACAGCTCAGGGAGTGACACCTCAAAGAAGAAAAGAAGAACGTCAACTTGTCACAATCCAGGTCTTTGACTATTTTTAGGTTCCTGGGGATTGTGCAGTTCTGTTTGTTTCACATTTTAGTAGTATTTGTGACTATGTAGATTCTGTTCCTTTATTCTTGCTTCCTTTCATTATTTATTCAGTTCCTTATGGATTCAGTTTCCGACTTTTGTTTCAGTAAAATCCTTATTTTCTTGCAGCAGTCTTCATTTCTGTTAAGAGAGTTTATTGGATCATATATTCAGCCAGCTCATTCACACTCATTGTCAGGTCTTCCGTTATGCCGCCCCCTGTTTGGGTCTGCTCCTTTCTCACTCCTGGGTCTTGTCCTCGCCTTGCTTTGTTTGTACGTTTGTTATTTTGTTCTTCATTAAGTCATCATTCACTTTACTGTAAAGCTTCCAGCCTCTTATCTGCACTCTGGTTCAGCTTCAAACCCACCAAATATGACACAATTTTCAAATCTAAGATGCAATTATATTTTATGGTGCAAAAGCTGACAGCATTCAGGGATTATTTTATGGACTACGTGCTTTCCAAGTTCATCTATGTTCCGATGGCAAATGAGTAATGCAAGGCTTCCCTAATCTCAAGTTTAGATGTGACAATTAAAGTAACCATTTATGCAATTACTTTTCTACCAGTCAGCCATGTTCAGCACTTGAGGCTTCACACTGGTTGTAGATCCTCAGTGACAGCAGGCTCCCAATGATCCGTGGCTCAATCTCTTCTCTCTTCACTCATTTTTACCAATCTAAATTCCTTCCCCTAATCCGCAGGAGAGGGTCAGACTCAATTCAGAGCAGTGTGTTTATGGGAACCAGGCAGCTTCTTTGGCCAATTTCCTTGAGCCTGTCGATATGGATCGAAAAAACTGCTCTTTAACTCCAACTCTGCGCCACCCGAAGCGCAGCAACACAGCGGCCCTATGTGAGCTTTGCCAGTGTGAGATGAAAGCCTGGTAATCGACATGGTTGGCTGCTTTGGCAGGAGTCATCATAGTCGGTCAGCTGGGTCATTGAGGAAAAATAGAAGATGAGGGATAAAAAGATGGCAACAGAGCGATTGCATTTTGGAGGAAGAAAAGGGAAAGTTGTCTCTGTAGAGATCCAACAGCTGCAGGAGTTGGACAATGAAGTGTCTCTTGAAGAAGGAGGAAGAGCAACAATGGTCTGTATGATTAGTACTTCTAAGAAAGAGAAATGCAATAGTCAGGGCTAGACTTTTACCAGATAAATATGACAGGAATACTTTTAGCTGAGTTGCAGGTTTTTTGACCTGGCGAGCACCAGAGCTCTCCATAATCCACATTACATCAATATAAGAGAAGCTGGTTACCAGAGCTGGACGATTGGCTCTGACCAGCGAACGGACGATCATAGAAACTGAAAATTGCATCTTTTGCCAATCACTGTTCTCACCCTACTAAGCGCAAGCAGGTCGCAGTAAAAACTGTTCAGTGGGGAAACTTTTACTGAGTAAAGAAGACTCAAAGTCAACTTTTTTCAGTATCACTTTGTTTGAAATTAAGTGAGAGGGACAAATATGTGAGAAGCTATTTAGGGAACTTCACATAGGCTGTGAGGGAGTGAGAGAGAGCAAGACTTCTAACAGAAAGCAGGAGGGCTGAACACATTACAACAAAGTTTATCTGTTTTATCCTTTTGTGCTTTTGTCCAACCTGTCAGTGAAAATGCTAGATGTGGAACATTGGCAGCTGTTTGACGCCCTCAGAGTTAAGGTGAAAATACACATGGAGCTATAAAACAGCTGTTTTATAATGCTACCTTGATTAACTGGATATGTTTAAATTCTAAAGTGAAAATAAAACCCTGTTACAATGAACTGCTCTGTTGTACAGCTGTTTGATGCTAACATATATAATTAATAATTGATCACAGCAGGAAGGCAAGTACGCAAGTTTCAGGCCCAATTTTGTGCATACGCAAGCTTTATAAATGAGACCCCAGGACTTTACATTTCTTAACTCTCCAAAAGCCTTTTGTGGATTTGCTGGATTGTTTTGGGTCATTGTCACGTAGCATTGTTTTTTTAAAGATGGTCTCACATTTTACCTCAGATACCCGTTGACACACAGTAAAATTCATGGTGGACTCCACGATGGTGGTCATGTCCTCCTGCAGCGAAGCATTCTCAAATCATGACACTTCCAGCTCAGTGCTTAACAGCTGAGGACATGCAAACTATGTCCTCTGCTATGGTTCTAAATAATTTAGGCTCCTCTGTCCACAGAACATTATTCTAGATATCCTGGTCTTTGTTGAAGTTCTCTCTTTCAAACCTTAATCAGGGCATCATGTTTTTCAGTAAAGGTCTTCTCCTTGCAAACCTCACTTGGAAGTTAAACGTGTGCAGTCTCTTTTAAAGGCATACTATGCAACATTTTTCAGTTAATTAATGTGTTCCATACCGTTTTGGATGATTAAATGAGTCATTTCAGGTTGAACAAAGGTTTTCTCGGCCGCCCTGGTGGTCTGTGGGGGAAATACCGCACTTGCAATTGCAGGAGCCCTCGTCCCGCGCCCACAGGCTCAGAATCTCGTGCGAGATCGCGAGAGTCGGTCTTGCTTTACGGCGAGAACTGCTACACGCCCCCAGTGAAACGCATGCTCGGTGCTAGCGCAGTGGCGATATTTGTGCAGTTATCATGGCGGAACCAACGATAAAACAGCGAAAGCCCATGTCGGAGCAGGCAAGAAAGAGGACAAGGGCTCTGGACAGAAAGAGGAGTCGTACACGGGTGAACATCGGGCAAGCTTTTTCCCGAATGGCGAGAGCTAAAAGAGAAAGAAGGCTGCAAGGCTGACGCGGACCTCGCGTTTCTGCTGATGCGATTGTAAGTAACATTGGAATGGTTACTCTCTCTCTGTGTGCGTGTTCATACTTTCACTGTGTTAAGCCGGGAATACACTGTACGAGTTTTTCAGTCGTGGTACTTATATACATCTCAAACTGTGCGACGGAACCGCGGGGTTTAAACGTTCACCGCTCATCTGTTTGCTGATCTGTGTTCTCAAACTGTACGGCGCGACGCTCGGACGCGGCTCGGGAGGCACCGGGCGTCGGGGGGAACGGAGGGGAGAGAGGAAAGACGAGACGCCCCGGCGGCATACGGAAACAGACGGCCAGCGCGTCGCGCGGACCGGGACGCTCGCCCTCCCCAACCCCCCCGCGAGCCGACGTCCGGGCCCAGCGGGTCCCGGGCCGGGCGGAGGTCGCTTCGGGGACGCCCGCTCCCCTCACTCCACTGGCGGGGACGGAGAGGAGGGGAGGGCGCTTCCTCGTAGCTCTGCTTGAACAGCAGGATGGTGATTCGTTGCGTTAGCCTGTCTGCTAAGCTCAAAACAACCGCGCCTGGCTTGACGGAGAAATCAGAAGAACAGCTGAGCATCTTTACGACAGTGCACTTTTACTTTCGCCCTCTGGGGGGAGCCTCGCTGGAAAATCAACCCCGGTTGCATAGTATACCTTTAACTGTGTGCTAACTTCTGCAGTCTCAGAAGTTAGCACACAGCTTTAGCTGCTTCAGCTAGTAACCACTGATCAGGCCTGAAATCTGGGTGTAATGATGGACTCAGACCTGAACCTCCAAAAGCATCTAAAGACAATTACAAGGTCGGTCTTCTATCACCTGAAGAACATTTCCAGGATTAAAGGACTAATGTCTCAGCAGGATCTGGAAAAACTAATCCATGCGTTTATTTTTAGACAAATTGATTACTGCAACGTTGTTTTCACTGATCTGCCTAAAAAGTGGATCAGACAGCTGCAGCTGATCCAGAACGCTGCTGCCCGCGTCCTCACTAAGACTAGGAAAGTAGAGAACATCACCCCAGTTCTAAAGTCCTTACACTGGCTCCCTGTATCTCAGAGAATAGACTTTAAAATACTTCTGTTAGTCTATAAATCCCTGAATGGCTTAGCACCTAAATACATCACAGACTTGTTATCGGTGTATCAACCCTCCAGACCACTAAGGTCTTCTGGCTCCAGCCTACTCTGCATACCTAGAACCAGAACCAAACACAGAGAAGCAGCATTTAGTTCCTATGCTCCACTTATCTGGAACAAACTTCCAGAAAACTGTAAAAGTGCAGAAAGCCTGAGTTCCTTTAAATCAAGATTAAAAACACATTTGTTTAGGATTGCCTTCGACTGTTCTAATTGAACTGTATTACTGAAACATCATTATTTCAACTTTGCAGTCCAACTGTTTTTAATGTTTGCTTTTAGTTTCTATTTTTCCATGTTCTACTGTATTTTGTTTCTACATTTTATTCCTACTTGCTGTTATTCTTTTTTTTCTATATTTTAATCATGTAAAGCACTTTGCATTGTCTCTGTACTGAAATGTGCTATACAAATAAATCTGCCTTGCCTTGCCTTACCTTAAACCTCAGAGGCAATATCAACAATAGCAGGATCAAGCTGTAGGTCCTGCGATGACATTATAGGGTTTTTTGGAAACTTCTTTTAGTACCTCACGTTGTGCTTTGAGGTTGAACCGTGGCATTGGTAGCTGAATGTGAAGGTTCTCCACACTGCTACAACTTCTTTCTAAAGGCCACAGACAGCTCTTTTCCATCATGCCATAGTGTTCACCGTTGCTTTAGTCAGGAGCACACAAAACTAAATGTCTGATGAGTGACAATTTTCTCATTATGTGGTCCTGGTATGAGCTATTTCAGGTGGGAATACATGTGGGTGTAATTCCTCACCAGAAATTGTATTTTTGTTACATTTTAAAGAACATTTCAAATGGTATTTCCTTCTGAATTTAACAGTTAACAAGAAAATACATAACCTCTATTAAATTAAGTGTGTATTGCAATACAAATATGCTCTCAGGTGCAATTAAAACATTTCAGACAAAAGGGACACAAAACTTCATAATTAAGGAGGAGCAGTCAACCCTCAGATGTTTAACTGAGTTTTTCTCGTCAGTATCTGAGTTTTACATAATAGTAAATGCCTCACGCTTACGTAGCACCTGTACATCTTCAGTTTCTACTATGTGCTTTATGTAATAAGCTCATTTCACCCATTCACAAAAACAAACAAAAAAAACCCCCGGCAACATTTCTTATTCTATAATTTACACTCCATATAAAGTATTGCCTCTTTTTTGTTAAAATATTGACATTCATGCTACTCTCTGCTCATCGTCACAGCTGATAAAAAATCAGTTTAAGCGGCGTTCCATTGATGCCGACGTTCCCAACCCGTGTTTCACATTAACGAACATTCAGCTCGTAAATATGACAGCTCGCAAAGAAATACTGCTGTAATAATGTCATGGCATTTCAACTATATGTATTTTCACAGCAGTAAACAGTCATTATGAGCTTCTGACCTTTGAATTCAGTGCTTTAGGACCAAAACAAATGTCATCTCAATAGTAAACTCCTGCCCAGTCTTCTCCCCAAAAAAAATCTGAGAGTGAAATGCAGATTGGTGATGTGGACATATCACCGTTTTAAGGTAGAAGCAATAGTCTGACATTTTAAAAGTTCAGCTACACTTACCTTCTGGGCATATGTCACCAGTAGTAGTCTCTATTTCAGTTACCTGATAAAATGTATATTGTTACAATTACTGTAAGTGAACAAATGCAGAAAACATGGTTGACCTCAGTGTGTCAGGAGCCTGCTGAATTCAAAGTGAGAAGTTTGACCAGAAATCACTGTGGCGTATAGAATCGAGAGTCATGAAACCAGAGAGAAATGAATCATCTCAATGTAATGAAAATAGGAGGAAGAAAAAAAATGAAAGAGAAGAACAGAAGCTGAATATTTTCCGTGACTTGAAGAAGGCCAAGTGTTTGCTTTGAGCCCAGAGCAACATTAACAGGAGTAACAAGCTTAATATTTTGATTGGGATGCTAAACAGGTTTTGGATAACATTAGTTCCAGAAATAAGAGCCTCTAATAGGATTCATTTTATAATTAGTGTGCATGCCTGGTTGCACAATGGACGCTTGTACAGGGAATGCTGAGGTGTCAGTCTCTCCACTCACCTTGATTAAATAAGTTGATCAACCTGACCTTTGCTTCAAACAATGTCACCTCATTAAAATAACAGCCCAGTTTTCTTATTTGCAATGTTTACATGGCCGTCATGAAGCTGCTATTTTATGCTAACGATTTCTCAAAATGCGTTCTTTGTTGCAGGGGATGACTGAAGCAGCTGTCAGCTTCTATGTAGCATATTCACAAGGAGCCTAGTCCTATCTAAGACTTTACAATTTTCTATGTCAGTAGCTCTCTATGATTGCATACAAATGTGTACGATTAAATTATCACATCCTGTTGGCTTGTTGTACTTTATTTATGTGCTTAACACTTTGTTTTTGCTCTATTTGTCAGTAAACTAAGTGCTTTGTGTATATTTACCATAACAAAACCATGTGACCTGAAGTATGATATTGTACATAAGTAAACAAGGAGAAGCAAGGGAGCAGAGCAAGTCAGCAATGCCCAGTGGAAGTGTGAAAAGAAAGAGTAGCCCTGACCCTGTAGATCGCGTTGATCTTCGACCACACCGAGATGTCACAGTACTGCGAGGCAGTAACGAATACAGTAGCTGCATCACCTGTCGGCATCTTGCTTTCTGATAGTTCCGCGGTACTGCTAACAGATGACACAACAATGTTTATGTCTGCTGATCGTGCCCAGTGCAAACTTCTTTGCAGGCTCAAAAAACACTAAGTAAACACTATCAGGATGAACATGTGCGTGTTTTGTTTTATTTGAAGTTAAATACCGTATTTGTCGGACTGTAATCTCGAAACTAGAAGTGCATTCATGTAAAGGCCCCCCACATGCACAGACTCTGCGAGTGATATCACACACTCGGGAAGAATATTTAATGTGCCTTATAATCTGGTGTGCCTTATATGTGGACAAAGACGCACATAGACACGTTAATTCATGGTGCACTTTATAATCCGGTGCGCCTTATACGGTATATGTCTTTTTTCGGGACGGTTTTCCATGGCTATATTATCAAGGAGGAAAATGCAGATCAGTTGAAAAGATGGACTATAACATTATTACGGAGAATTTATGGTCAAGCAGTTTGGTTACAGATTCGAGAAAGGATTTGCATAAGTTTGTGGTGGCCACTGAAATGGTTTTGGCTGGCTTTGATGTAGCCCCCCCTCGATGTTAAAGGCAGATTAGGGTATAATACAAAAGATAATTTCTCTGGAGGAGAAGTTGCATGATAAACAGCTATCAGCCAGCACACCAAGCTAAGAACACCCAATATGCTACCCGCTCTTTAAGCAAAAGAGCGGGTAGTTGCCCACTAGTGGTGACCTGCATGAAACCAGTAAAAAGAAACAAAAAAGAAGAGAGAAAGCAGTAAAGCTCAACCTTTTCCTTGTGATATCCTTCCTCTTGATAACGGGATGGAATATTTACAGCTTCAGTTCCACAAGCAGCATGAGGGCTCACAGGTAAGAGACCAGGTGAAAAGCATGTTTTCGCTATCCTGGCAACTAATGCCCTTTGGTACAAGGACACAAAGTAGTGGGTCTGTTATGTCCTGATGCTACAGTGCATATCTTAGCTGAAGACTGAAGCAGTAATGGGGTTTTACACAAACTGGTTACCACGGAGGCTTTAGATGCAGACGGGTAGAGAGACACTGCTAAGAGTCTCAGAGATTGCTTTGGCAGGTTTTCTACTGTTTAGGCATTGAGAGATGTGATAGACTTTGATACGTCCGATATCCTCCAGGCAAGAAAAATTAAAATCCTCAAGACCTCCAGAAAACAAAAATAGAAAGTTAATTATTTATTCCGACAGTGTTAAATTTTTTAAACTACATTCATAAATGTACCAAAGATTGGTGGATCTGTTAATTGTGCAATTGAGAGTTATTTATTTTCAATGTGGAGAGTGTAAAAGTAATATTTCTAGATACATTTTCGGCTAGAGGCTAGATATATTCTCCCAGTGGCTCACTTTCTAAATACAACTATCAAATCTATGTATGTTTTTTAGTACATTTAATGAAATTTCACAACAGTACGACACAATTATTGCATCAACACAACCAAAAACCTAAAATGGGCATAAATTTAATTTGGTTAAGTAAGGCAAATATTGGCAGGATATTTTTATTAAGATTATAAAAAGCCAATGTTATAAAGAAGTTAAAATTACAGTCCTACTGGACGAGGTTGAAATGTTCAAAAGTAATGGGAAAATTATTAACAAAGACATGATCAATTTCTTGATCTGTGGACATGTTTACCGTTATCATGCTTGTAGTTGAGGTAATAAGCTGCAGCACTTCTTTATGTCCTCAAATTTATCACATGTTATCTTAGCACTTTTTTATGCCAGAAAAAAATATTAGCCTGATAGACATTCAGTATTGTGTTTTCATTAAAATCATATAAAACTGTTTAAAACTGCAGTTAATCATCAAGTTATATTTGTACCATGTTTATGGTAATATTTACTTTTTACTTGGTCCAAAAATAATGTTACAAATGTTCAGGAAAACAACAGCGACAATAAAAACATAAATTCTTCCAGTTTCTGTAGAATTCATGGATGATTATGCATGCTTACAAAAAGGCTTTAGATTTTAAATTATAGGCTCTAAAAAAAGCATTCTGGATGCTATGTTGCTCATACCGTTCGATTGGTGCAGATGGGGGTGAATGCATTGGTTCCACAGGTAAACAGCCTGTTTCCATTAACTAGCAGCACCCTAATGTAATTCTGGCACTCCTCCTGCAGAAAAACACACAAGCAAAAAACATATATTGCAGTTAGCAGTTAGTAGCAGTTCCATCAACTATCCACTGGCAAGCAGCAGCGTTGGGCAGAAGGCGCCAAATTACACTTTATGCCAATAAAAAAGAAAAGCTCCTGCATCGACGGGAGGGCTGCTGTGAAACGTGGCCAACTAACACAGAGTCAAATCAGGGCTAATGCCTACATGGCTGAGCCATGTCACATCCGAATTCAGTGGGGATCAGGATTGGAGAGAGATCTCAATACGGTGGAGACCAGATAATGCAACAGGTGTTGGAGAGAGCCACTCAGAATTAGTTTAGAAAATTGCCTTGGCTTTGTTGACTGGTCAGGAAGTGAAATGAAAATGCCACGTCTCATACACTTCATTCAATCATTCTTTCTTCTTTGCCCACTCCCCATCCCAATCAATTCAGACCACTTTTCTCCAAATTAAGGTGAAGTACATGCTCAACAGCCTTTTCTTGGCTCCTTATTCATATGGGAATTTTATCAAGGGTTTCAAGCAAAACTACTCAGATCTCGGTTAAAAGCTCATGAAAAGTGCAGCAGGACTGAAGGAGTGAATGATTGATTGAAGGATAGATCAGCCCTCAATTTCATGAACTTTCAATGTAAAGGTCAGGTGTTCACAGAGGCTTGCAGGCAATTTCTATCAACAAAAGTCAACCTGTAGTAAATGTAAAGGTGGCCGGCATTAATTTCATGAAGCGGCAATTTTTTTGTCACAGGACAAAATAATAAACCTGTGGGCCCCCTTGCATCTAACAGAGGCCTTGGCCGTATAGGTAAGGGCCTCTTGTTAAAGTTTAAACCCTTGTAAATCTGCTATTGTATTGAGCCACTGGAGCAGCCCTCATCACCCCTCCTTTCCCTCTCAAGGGTCAGATTTAGAAGTGGATGCCATCATAGACAAGAGGGAAGAGGTTTTATTTCTCCCAGGCAACTTGAAAATTGACACCTGAAACAACTAGTTTCCAACCCCGTATCACAGCCAATTCTTCAATGTTCATATAAAGTATGTGCCTTTAAAATAGAACCCTCTAAAGACTGGAGAAAAGTCTGGACTTCAGGAGAACCCCCCACAACTCAAGAAGTGCAACCTTCCTGCGGAGCTACTGATCATCCATCCATCCATCCATCCATCCATCCATCCATCCATCCATCCATCCATCCATCCATCCATCCATCCATCCATCCATCCATCCATCCATCCATCCATCCATCCATCCATCCATCCATCCATCATCCATCCATTATCTTTATTTTTATACATACATCCCTCCGTACTCCATTGCCTCAAATACAACATTGTTATGTCATGCCCAGTATAGGCTACAGAATCATATAGAAGACTACTGACTTGTCCAGCAGACAGTCACTAACACACACAGTCACATCAGTCCTTCTAATAATGCAGTGCAATCAAACTCAATTCATGATGCCAAGTGATAAAAAGTAATCTATTTGAAGAAGCCCAATTGACAGCATTCATTTACCAAGTAAAGAAAAGGCCACTGCTAAAGAAGCTATCAGTTTATGGAGTGCTGCATAATAGAATATTAATAGCATAGCATATTAATAGAAAGTTCCAGGGGGGAGGAACGTAACTTTTCAGCAATTACAAACTATTTAAATAATCATTATTAATAATTAAATCTTTAATTTTTTTTATATATTTTTTGCATTTATGTTTAAATGGTGTTTCTAATTGCTGAAGTAAACGTAATTAGATTTAAGCAGTTATTTTAAGCGCAAATTCAGGAAAAACACCCAGAGCCTCAGCCCCCAGGTTTGGGCTTTAGAAGCTCATTCAAAGGTTTTGCAAGGCATGGAATGTGGCCAAAGTCATGACTTCAAGAGCCACCACACATAGATGTTTCCAGCAAGTGGGCTACAGATGTCAATCATTGTGGCAGGACACACCTGTGGTCTACAGGCAATTTCAGAAGAATTGTTCCAAAGTCATGGACCTAGATCCAATGTTTTCTTTTCAGATGTAAGCAAATTTTGCACTTTATTGGGATGTCAATGTCCCAAAGTCTGTGAGGAAGAGTGGAGCGGCACTGGTGCTTGTAGTCCATTGTGTTTGGTGGAAGGTTTCCACAGTAATGACTTGGATCACCTGTAGGTGCTGGTCCACCTGTTTTATATGCATCACGCTGTCATTTGCAGAGAAGCTTTATCAACCTGCTGATTTCACTTTCCAGCAGGACCAAGTAGTCAAATCTCACATTGCCAGGAGAACCAGTTCCTGCTATAAACATCATCACTTTGCTCAGCTGGCCAGCCAAGTGGCCTGACCTACAGCCTGAAAAGAAGACGCGAGACACCAGACCCTACAATGCAAACGAGCTACAGGTTGCTATTACAGGGTTTTCTCTTACCACTTCAGCAGTGACACACAAAATCAATGCAATTATTCACGCAAAAGAAGAAGT
The DNA here is from genome assembly GCA_037039145.1 of Fundulus diaphanus. Taxonomy (NCBI): domain Eukaryota; kingdom Metazoa; phylum Chordata; class Actinopteri; order Cyprinodontiformes; family Fundulidae; genus Fundulus; species Fundulus diaphanus. Next base: position 26,012,192 of record CM073137.1, on the reverse strand, counting down.
AAAGAGTTCATTGAGTAGTACTTTTCAGTAAGCAGACTTTTCTGTATTAAAACATTTTTTTTAATTATTTGTATCATGTAATAGTCAGATTTTCTTCATAACTTTGTTTTCATTTGTGGTAAGTCATTGTTACAAGGAAACATAAGTATATCCTCGAAAATATATCACAATGTAAAATAGGTTTCACTATTTGAATTGAATTACTAAAAGAAAGTAACTATTTGATGATAATTAAATGTTGTGAGATGCACCTGTACCAGGAGTGGTTGTGCAGCTTGCCGTGCTCAATAAATTTGCGTAAGTAAGTGTGGCTGTATGGGAGTGGGTTGGAAAAATTATCTGCATATTTTAGTTTATTTCCACTAATAGTAATGGGAGTATTAATATTTTACCATCTTCACTGCTCGTTTTTTTTTTTTTTTAATGACAGCTTCCTGACAGATTTTCCACATATGTACTGTAATACAAAAGCGTTTGCATTTAGTTGGCAGCAATCAAGGTGATTTAACTCTCCTTTCTTATCGCAGCGGAAATAAATCAAACACAGAACAGAGGAGCGAATGCACATATTAGAAGAAAAAAAACATACAATCACTAGTAAATTCTCTCAAAGCCCAGGGATGGTGTCTGTGTAGGAGCTTAAGCAAAGGTATATCGCTGTGCATTGAGGTGGGTAATAAACCACAGAAAGCCCTGTCAACTGCTGGAGGGTAAAAAAAGAAGCTTCTAAAGCTATTCTTAGTGTACATCACAGCAACTGATCCTCAGAAGGGAACACAGAGCAAAACAATACTGCTTTGCCAGACTGCAGCGACTCCCAAGGACTGAGGTAGCTTTGGTCTGTAATTCACTTCAATGATCATGTGCTGGGCAGCCTGTGCATGCCTATTATGGGTCCCTGGCCACCTTTCACTGGAGGATAAATACACAGTGGCACACACACACAGGAATCAGAGCTGAGCAGTTCACCTACAAGTCAAGTTCAGCTCAAAAAGACATCTGTTTTATGTAAACGGCCGTGCCGGCTGACCACATACAAAAATATAGACTCTGCAAAGAAAGAACTAAAACAATAGGAACTCCCTTTGTGCAGATGTCTATAAATAAAGGTTTAAGTATAGTTGGGGAACATTTTAGTGTATGGTAAGTTGATTTAAAACCAATTTGAGGTCACACTTAAACTCCCTGGGTGTCTATACTTAAGGGTGCATTAAGAGACCCAAGTTGCTTAGAAGTCTTAATATGTTTCATTTTAATATTACAGTACTTAATTTTAGCCAGCAATTTAGGAAAGCGCTCAGCAATGGGGAGAGCTTTGAGCTCCAGTTACAAGGCTGGAGGATTTTTCAAGTTTTTACCTTTAACAAGATTTAGAGGGATGGCAATGAATCCTCTTTTTTTAAAAAATATATAAGAAACAATAAGAAAGGTCAGTGCTGGTGTTTCATATGGGCAATATGGCTCATTGCCCAGGGTTACACAGCTTTGGCAGCTCCACAAGTGCTTGACAAAAAAGAAAAAGAGTAACCTTAGTCAGTGGCACCCTGAACAGTTTTTATTGCATTATTGCAAGGCCAATCTGTCTAAAATGGGACGACCCCTGTGTTGCCTACAATGTGAGCACTTTAGGATAATATGGCTGTACCCCGTTTAGACTTGTTGGTACTGGTTCAAGTTGCTGTCTGAATCAAAGTTTCAGGGTTAAGCACTAATTAAAAGCATATTTAGCTTCTTTCTTTGAAAGTGTCCAGCTGCGCAGCCCCACCACTCTGTCTTTATAAATTTATTTATAAATTCTGACCTCGCTTCACAGAAAGCCTAAGCCTAATCACTGCCTAGACATTTAACGCTAACCTTGACTCCCAATCCATAAACCTCCTTAAATACAAAGTTTCTTGGTACGTCTTGTGCATTGTTTGTTTATTAACAATGCATAGCCATGAACAGATGAAGCTAAGCGCTTTAGAGTGCTGGTGAAAGACTATAGCCACATGATATTGGTTTATGAAGAACAGCAGTAGCTATGTATATATATATATATATATATATATATATATATATATATATATATATATATATATATATATATATATATATAGTGTTTGATTATGTCTTTGTTGTGGTGTTTTTTGCTTCTTGTCAATAAATTGTATATACTATATACAGTATGTAGAGTGTATATTTCCTTTAAATGGTGCCCCATTTGCAAAAAAAATCTGGGGTTAGAGTAATGTTGGTCACTAGCTGGGTCACACGCTGCTGTGCGACAGCATCCTATTCTTCAACCAGGTCAGCCTGTGTGGTTGTGGCTGCCACTGTGGTATGAACAGCACATCCAACCTGATCTCACAAGTGTTCAGTGGGATTGAGGTCAGGACTGAAAGCAAGCCCTGCCCTTGCCTCCTCTAAATTGTGGAGGTAGCCTCTGATAAACCCCACTCTGTGGGTGTGAGCACAGGGATTTTAGAAGAAAAGTGTTTGGTCCCAGGATGTGGAGATCAGCAAATGCTGCTGATTACAAAATCTTATCTTGTCTTATCTATCTGCATTGAGAGTGCCAAAGGTGTGTTTTTTTCCAAACAATTATGAAAACTTTTTTTTTTCCTTTCATAATAGTGATATGTATATGGTAAAGCAATAAAACTGTGTGTTCATGTAAGCTCACCTCGGATTTTCCACGGCTGAAGCAGGCTCCCTTGGTGAACTCATCACAGTGCCATTCGGCCTCCTGTAGAGACAGAGTAAAGCAGTGTAAAAGCTCCCAATAAACCACCAAGAAGAAGCAAACACTGGACTCTTTGCCAACCTGAAGCAATTTAAAAACCTCTCAAGGAACCCAAACAAGACATCTTGCAATGCAAACTTTCCACCCAACTTTTAAGCATGTTGATGTCGCGTGTTATATTTTACATAAAATAAAGACAGCAATGATTGAAAAACCGTCGAGCACTGACTGAAATGGACTTGAGTCAGAGAGAAAGACATAACCACTCCCCAAAAAACAAACAGCAAACACACCAGAGATCATATCTTTAGTGTAGACTCTCAGATCAACACACATGCACACTCACACTACTGCGCGCGTGCTGTGAGCCTCGGTAAATACGAACACAGAATCCAATTAAGGTGCATACCAAACAGAGACCTCAAGAAATGCGAGGCAGGAGTGTGTAAAGCCACATGTCAGTTTGATTTATGTGTGAGGGAAAAGAAGGAATCCTAAGACATAACAGGCGGGTCCCCTGAGCCAGATGTCATTGTGATGTACATGCGTATGAGATATAGCTGGACCCCAGTTTAAATTTTAAAACGGGCAGAAAGAAGAATCTGATGACAGGAGTTTCTTGTCTCCTGCGAGAGAGAAGAGGAAGATTCTGCTGTTTAATTTCAGTGTGTGACCTCTGAGGAGGGGATTCCTGTCATTGATAAAAATCCTTTCTTCATGTAATGGGGGCTGGCCTTGGGAGAGTGCTGGGCCACCGAGTCCTTCACCCTTGTGACAGGTGGAATTAGCCTTTTCTGCCACCAGGTCTGTATGACTGGCAGAGAGAAGATTAGTTAACTTAAAACTTGGCTAGCTCCGAGTTAAGCTTGATTTACAAAATGTCTCCAAAAGCAATTTATTCAAGCTGTTTCCTGCCCACAGAAAATACATTTTAATTTTAGTAGCCTAAAAAAAAAAACACCCAGTGGGAATGTGTTAAGGTGAAATGGCACATATTTTAGAGTCAGAATGCCAGGGTTCTTGGACAAAATAAACACAAATAAATTACAAATGGAATTACCACTGATCTAAAAGTTCAATTAATTTCAATTTTATTCATATAGTGGCAATTCACAACACATGTCATCTCAAGGCACTTTACAAAGTCAAATTCAATCAAATCATACAGACAAAAAATATCCTGTCCAAGGAAACCCAGCAGATTGCATTAAGTCTTGAAAAGCAGCATTCACTCCTAATGAAAGAGCGTAGAGCCACAGTGGACAGTGGTCTGAAGCAATCCCTCATGCTGGGCAAGCATGAAGCGACAGTGGAGAGGAAAACTCCCCTTTAACAGGGAGGAAAACCTCCAGCAGAACCAGGCTCAGTCTGAGCGGTCATCTGCCTCGACCTACTGGGGGTTAGAGGAGACAGAGCAGAGACACAAAAAGGCAGAGAAGCAATGATCCAGGAATCCTTTTTTATGTTAGAGGGTAATGTCTAACAGAATGTCAGACCAGATTTACCTACTATGAAGAAGAAAAGATAGAGAGAACATGAAGTTATAGATTGAAATAACAAATAATGCAAAATTGGAAAACAGTAGGAGAACTCAACAGAATGAGAAAAATAGGCCCTGATGTCCTCCAGCAGCCTAAGCCTATAGCAGCATAACTACAGAGATAGCTCAGAATAACCTAAGCTACTCTAACTATAAGCTTTATCAAAAAGGAAAGTTTTAAGCCTAATCTTAAAGGTGGACAGGGTGTTTGTCTCATGGACTAAAAGTGGACAAGTAATTCTATAGTGGACTTTTCTGACAAAAGGAGCCTTTTGACTCTAAAGTAGGTTGGCACTACCAGATAAGAATGACAACATTGTCATTATTACACTGCTCTGGATGCCTAGCACTCTCTACACCTGTAGACAGAAAATGGATTATTGGTTTGACAAGCAAAGAGCTTTCTAACAGAAACATGTTAAAAATCTATGTATTATTGTACACAGTGTGGATGTAAATAGATGAAGAGGGTGTATTTCTATTCAACCACTCAAAGGTCTCTCTGTTGGAAATACTTGTTGCCCCCAGGATCATTTAACAATATTGACTCATAGATTTAAGAGACATAACAACCCTAAGCTAAAGAGGACACAGCACAGTTTATTTCACACCCTGGACAGATAGAGCTTGAACAAATAGTCAACAGCGACGGAGTCATACAACTATGGCTGTGTATTTTGTGAGCGTACCATTTATCAGCTAATGATTTTGTACTTTTTATGCGCCTCCTGTTTAAACAAAATGGCTGTTTACATCCACAGGTAACATTAAATCAATAAACGCTCCTTCCAAACCTCTTTGTGTTTTCCAATTATAATTTGCTTTGGCTACAACTAATTTTTCCATGTTTGACCCAAATGAATGAGAGAGTGCTTAACTGAAGCCGCTGTTTAGTGATGCTCGACCCACCACATGTGGAAAAGAGGGAGACTTGCATAATCAGTGCATGGCTCTCTATAGAGTAGAATGATCTGGTGACAGGTTTGTTTGGGAGAAAATGGGAGTGCCGACACCAAGGATGTTGGTCAGAAATGGAGGCAAAATGGCGATGTCTCCATGAATAGGGAGTTTTTGTCACAAGCATTTATTCAAGAGCAAGGTGATTTGCCAGCCTCATCATGGACAGCTGTTAAATCCCTGGGAAAGGGGTTGGTTTGCTCAGTCTTCAAGCTTTTTCTTCCTACCCATCCTCCCGCCTGACTTTATTTTCCTCTCAGGATAAATCAACATTCATAAAATCTTCAGTTTGTGCACACAAAATTGAGCTGCAGACTTTGCAATTACTGCTATCCTGTTGGGTTTAAATTGTGTTTTACACTGGGGCAACATTAGACATCCCAAACATAACTTCATCACTCTTCTGCAACTTTGGGTTGCATTTCTGGCTGCCATTTGCTTGGTTATTTTCTCTTATGCTTTTATTGTTTTCTAGATTTTGGATGTGAAAATGAATCGTTGGCTACTATCCCAAACACCATTGGAAAGGAAAAGTTGACGACAAATACTGTTCAAATATTGTTACATCACTAGGAATGCCATATTTGAGTTTGATATAGCTTTTTTATTCTAAATTTACTTCTTGCATTTAATTTTGAGAGTACTTTTTTTGTATGACAGGCCTTTGCTTTCTGCCTCATTGGCCTTTGGGAGGCATGGTGGCTGCCGTATGTTCGCCGTCACCCATAAACGCACGCATACGCAGCAACCACAGCCCTTCTGGAGGGAGAAAGGAGCTCTTGGTATGTGTGTGTGGTACTATTCAGGGAGATAAAATATGGCACATTAATGGTAGCTGGCTGCTGGCTTGTCTATTTCTCCTCTATGTATGTGTCAGCTCGTATTCCTGGGAGAGGCTCGCTATTCTGGGGCCATACAGACACAAAACACACATCTTCAGCAGAGGCAGCAAGAGTGTGCACGCACAGCACCATAGCCGGCCCCAGCTGAATTCCGTGTGGGCGCGGAAAGTGCTTTTGCTAATCGCAGGGGGCGGAAGAAAATCTGTTAATGGCCTGAAACCCAGCTCACTCGTGTTTAGTACAAAAATCAATCATAATCCAACCTAAAGTTCCAACTTCAGATCACATTAATGCGCTAACATGGTTCCTTTAGTTGTTGCACAGTGATTATGTTATTAATCATCATTCAGCACACTTCAGAGCATATTTTTAGAACCCAGCATCCTTTTGCTACACCTTTAAGACATGAACTTTCCAGTTACTCAAGGAGATGACCATAAGCCTGTAAGTGGGGGATGACTAGTGTCATTGACCAGAAAAGCCACCTCATCTGACAGTCTTGGCCAAATGGTCCAGAGTATGGAATATAATCAAAGTTGCACAATGACTAGCAACGGGTCATTAAGAAACATTAAAAGCTCATTAGAATGCTTTTGTTGAGCTGCTGTGCTTGTAAAATGAAGTTGTCTTGTAATGAAATTTATGTGGAATGTGCTGCGGGTAAATCTTAATAACTCTTGGCCTTATCGCAAAAAGGCTTTTGAACAGAGGATTATTCTGTGCCTTTGTGACTTAAAGAAATAAAGAGGGGAGAAACAAAAGATGGGACAGAATTAAGCAGAAAGATAAAGGTGGTGAATTAAACTGGTCTAATATTTATCTTTTAAGAATGCTGGCTCTGCATGCACGCACACACAAACGCTGGGTTTATATTGTTGAGACAGAAGTTTGCAGTTTTAACTAAACAGAAGACCCAAAATGGAGCTTCATAATTCTTCACCGACCAGCACTTGTAGTAGCTATACAACAGGCTGATCAGACTTCAAAATAATAAAGGATAAGATGGTAAAATTAGACTCTCAAAGAACTTCAGTGTCACTGGGTTGTGTAATTCCCTTCAGTTTAAAATAAACAATATGTTTGATCTCTTGAGACAGCAGTAGCCTTTCATCTGAAAAGTAGTAAGGCCAAGATAGTGCCACCTATGTTCAACAATGATGCTATGGCCAAATAACTGAGTCAATATAGATTGTTTCATGTGGCTTTATCAAACCGGTGTGGCGGAAACATAAACAGACATTCAAGACAATCGCACTGAAAAAACTGGTAAACTGCTGCTCTAGTTAAAATTGTTTCGATTGGGCAAAAAAAAAAAAAAAAAAAAAAAGCAAGAGAGGGATGTCAGCAGCTGTCAGAGGAGAGGAGGGGACACGTCATTTGCTAGTGAGGCTACATCAAGAGTTCCAGTGAAATGATTTGAAAACATTTGAGCATTTAGAGCACAGTTTGTGGCATGCGTTGATGTACATCAATATTGTTTTATGACTTCAAGTATTTTAGTCTCTTTTCCTTGCACATGCTTTACAGTACCCTGCTAAGTGCTGCTGAATTAAAAATTCCTCTACATATAATGAATGTTTGCAGAAAATGTTCAACGACTCATTCGGTTAAACCAAGCATCTTAAAGAAGTGAAAAATAAAAACACACATAGACAAAAACAGGCTCTCAACGCTTCAAGTTCTTTCCTGGTTCTAATTATACGTGTATAGTAAGCACAACACATGCTTTTTTTCTTATCTCACCGATTTATTTATTTATTATTATTTATTTATTATTCTCGTTCTTTCGGTCATGACCCAAAGCTCATGACCATAGATGAGGGTAGAAACGTAGATCGACCGGTAAATCGAGAGCTTTGCCTTTTGGCTCAGCTCTCTCTTCACCACAACGGATCGGTACAGCGCCCGCTTCACAGCAGACGCTGCACCAATCCGCCTGTCGATCTCCCGCTCCTGTCATGATTTGTCTTTGGATGAACCCGGACACAGCACGCACACACAGAGCTAGTTCTTAAAGTGAGTTTATTGAACAGGATGGAAGGTGAATGACGAGAGGAACCAGAGTCTTTTATTGACGGAGATGAAGGATGCAGAAGCTGGCTGACAGGAGGAGTGTGAGGTGACTGACCAGGAGGAACTCTGGAGCCGAAGGCTTGAGACTGGGACGGAGCATCTGAGCCGAGGGCTTGAGACCAGAACATCAGCGCCGAGGGCTTGAGACCAGAACGTCAGCGCCGAGGGCTCGAGACCAGAACGTCAGCGCCGAGGACTTGAGACCAGAACGTCAGAGCCGAGGACTTGAGACCAGAACATCAGAGCCGAGGACTTGAGACCGGAACGTCAGAGCCGAGGACTTGAGACCAGAACATCAGAGCCGAGGACTTGAGACCGGAACAGCTCTCCAGGAGTTGAGAACATGAGTGGGAACAGAGCTGAGCTGGAACTAGGCAGTGACTGTAACAAAAACAAACTGAAGGAAGTCTTCTGGCTGACTGTAACAAAAAACTGAGCTGACAAAGGATTCTGGCAGAGACTGAGCGGGAGTGAACACTACGGACCGGCAACGAGAGCAGAATGAGGTGAGTCTTAAATAAGGGTGGAACCAGGTGGGAGCAGTTGGAGGTTGATTGCAGCCTGACAGGTGGAACCAATCAGGCTGCGCAGGAAAGAGAGAGAGGGAGAGAGACTCAGCATGCAGCCTACAAGCTGCATCCTGACAGCTCCATCTTCCCCTCATTCGTGAACAAGACCCCAAGATACTTAAAACTCCTCCACTAAGGGCAGCACATCCTCCCCAACCATGGGAAAGGCACTCTACCTTTTCTGACTCAGGACCATGGTCTCAGATTTGGAGGCACTGATTTTCATCCCGGCCGCTTCGCACTCGGCTGCGAACCGCTCCAGTGAGAGCTGTAGATCACGCCCTGATGAAGCCAATAGGACCACGTCATCCGCGAATAGCAGAGACGCAATCCTAAATTCACCAAAACGTATCCCCTCAACACCTTGGCTGCGGCTAGAAATTTTGTCCATAAAGGTTATGAAATGAATCGGTGACAAAGGGCAACCTTGGCGGAGTCCAACTCTCACTGGAAACGAGTCCGACTTACTGCCAGCAATGCGGACCAGACTCTGACACCGGTCATACAGAGACCTGACAGCCCTTATTAAAGGGCCCGGTACTCCATACTCCTGGAGTATCCCCCACAGGATCCCTGGGGGGACACGGTCAAATGCCTTCTCCAGATCCACAAAACACATGTAGACTGGTTGGACAAACTCCCATGCCCCCTCCAGAATCCTGCTGAGGGTGTAGAGCTGATCCAGTGTTCCACGGCCAGGAAGGAAAAAAAACCTCACTGCTCTTCCTGAATCCGAGATTCGACTATCCGACAGACCCTCCTTTCCAGAACCCCGGAATAGACCTTACCAGGGAGGATTAAGAGTGTGATTCCTCTGTAGTTGGAACACACCCTCTGGTCCCCCTTTCTAAATAGGGGGACCACCACCCCAGTCTGCCAATCCAGGTGAAAGCAGAAATCATACTCAGTATATATATATACTGAGTAGGATTTCTGCTTTCTGAATTCAATTATTTAGATTGAAGACATGGTTAGATAGATATAAGTGTTTTGTCTTTACTGTTTTAAATCTGATTATCTATCTGATTATCTATGATGCAAATCAGACTTCAAATCAAAGAAGTCTGTGGTTATTCACATATTCTATTATCATTGACTCTTCTGATAAAACACATACTATAAGCCTGTTAGGTGCATATGTCAATGTTAAATGTAAGCTATGAAAACAAAATATTACAGCAAAATATTACAAAGCTTAAACTAAATGCTATAATTGTTTATACTGCACTACTTTTCTATTAGAGTTTATGTGTCTAGATATGCTTGACACATCCTGTTTTGTAAAATATGAATAACACGAAAAGTCATTGGTAGGGACCAAGGCCTACCACAGTCCTAGGTATAAATTATCATAGACCTTGATCTAATGAATCACCTAACAGACATTCATCTGCATTTTAAATGACTAAACTGGCTATTTTTGTCAAAGGAGTATTTTAGGGTTCCACTTAGGTCTTGGCTCCCTTTCTGGCTATTTATTAGCGCAACCCTTTGCGAACAACAAATTTGCTGGAGAAGCTAAGAAAGCTATTTACTCAAGGTTGGATCTTCACTGCTCATAACTTCCCAATAGAACCCTTCCTCAGATTTAAACCAAATTTCAAAGCTTGAGCTTCTCTGTGAATTTCAAATACATTTGACATTAAAAAAAAATAACTTCTGCTTCAGCTGGCAGCACCGATTTCATCTATTACAGCCCTGAGGCTACACAAAAGTAGCACAAGAGTATAAATTGAAGCAAGTACACTTAGGACAAGTGGATTAAATCACCCAAGTACATCCGTGTCCCCTTTTGTTTTGGCTGGAGCACCAGTCTGTGTATTAAAAGGCTCCTCCAGGAATCCTCTTCAAGCTCTCAGTTGGCCACTCAAAGTGGTGAAATCATGCCAAGAAAGAAAATGATCTGTCAAAATGGAGGACAAAAAAAGTGTTTAACACTTTCTGATCATCCCATGTTGAAATTTTATCTATGAATTTTGGTCATTTTTGACCAAAACCTGGTGGACTAGCAGTCAGGCCACATTCTTCATGCTAAGTGAAAAAGAAATAAACGTAAACGTTTGAGAAATGTAGAAAAGAATCCAACTCAATAAATGTTCATCAAAATTGTCATTATCTTTATAGTCAATATTCATAACTGGTGACTCCATAATGCTTTAAAATAAGATAATTCTTCGGGTTAACTTTGATTTCAACAGAATGGCTGATAATACTGCCATTGCACATGTCTCACTTGCTTGGCTAACTGAGGGGTTGGTTAAAAGCCTGGATGATTGTCTGACCGATCCTGTCGGTTGCCTCACTGAGTTTCATTTCTTTTTATATTGCCGACTCGTAACACCACACCGAGCATTCAGAGGAGGAGTTTTGTTCATTCAAAAATACCAATCCATAGTCATTGTTTTGTGTTACTCTGGAACAAGCATCGTAGTGACACAAAACGGATGGATAGAAGTGAGACAGAGAGAAGTTGGCACAATCTTTTTCTGTTTCAGAGAAGATGAATAAAAACATCTTTATATGTTTGGATGGTCCACGGTCCGCCGCTCTTTACTGCCCCCTTCAATTGGCGTAGTCCTCAGAGATTGACCATTTTTTTTCTTTCCTTGTAAATGCTTACAAACTAAGGGGTCCATTGTCACCCACAGGGTGGGCACAATAGCCAAAGAGTCAGAGTAGGCAGAGCTGAAGTTGAACAGACACAGAGGAAAGGACAGGAAAAAAATAATAAAAAGGACAAACAGACAAAACAGGAAAGAAAGAAAAATGAGTCCAGCCAGAAGAAGAGGGGAGACTGTGTGGGCAGAGAGAAGCGAGACAGAGCAGCAAGCGAGGAGCTGAATTCCAAACCACCAGTTTCCAGACATGATATTGAATACACTTTGCATAAAGAGAGTCCAGAGAACAAACTCTCTGCTGACAGCTGTCTCGCTCTGTGAAATGACTGGCTGTGCTGCTCGCTACGAGCGGAGCGGGACGCCGAGAGGAAGAGCTGGACAAACCCTGTCGGGGGAATCTAATAAGGCTCACGAGTCGTTGATATTAGCTTTTGATGTGGTCACATAATCTTTACTATTCACACTGATGTCTGCTGATGTAAGCTGCTGAAAGATTTACATATGAAATTGATCTTGATGTTACTTCTCAGCTAGCGTGGAGGTCTGAGTCACTACAATGTAATCAGAACCTCATAAGTCAGTGTAGTCTTGTCTCATTACTACACTGAATGACATCCCTCTTGCTTAAAGATGGCATCATGGTATTACTTAATGTGCTGGCATCTGTGGCTCCAGTTGTAACCGAGCTATGTCATTCCTTTCATGTGACTAAGTTAGTGCTCATGTAATTGAATTAGCAATGTTTCCAGAGCAATGGAGGACGATTTTGGTTAGCTAATTATTATCAGGGCTAATTTTCTGGCTGACAAGTTGTAATCACAAGAGAGCCAACGTTCATGCATAAAATCCATCATGTTAGAATGGAGAGAGCTTTTGTTCTTTTCTCTTATACCAGCAAGACAATGCACAAAGAAGCTGTGGTAGAAATGGAGGCGCAGTGCCAAGGAGGGGACGTTATGGAGAGTGCTTTTATGTGCCGGAAGGAGGAACGGCTCTGATTCCTCAAGTGGATTTTCATTTAGTGTATTGAATGGTAAGAATACAAAAAACAAACACTGATTCACCGTCTTTCTGAGGGTATTGCCTTAAGTGGTGCCACTGTGTTTAAGTCGATACTCAAGCTGGTCATCTGAGTCCTGTTTTAGTTTTTGCATTACAGTTTTTTCCACTGCTAATTGTTGAATAACATCCAGACACATCACATCCTTAATAGAGGTGCACCAATAATTGTATTTGTTATACTGAACTGGAGAATCATTAGGTTGTGAAAAAGTTGGCAACTTTTTCCCAACCACAATCTTTTTTTCCACCCAGTGAAAACACAACCAAGACACACTAACCTAAACACTCTTCAGTGTGGAAGGTGTTGCTGCCGTGGGAAGAAGACTGAAAGTTAGCTATTTTCAGTACCACTGAGGTCTTTAAAAATGAAGTCTGTGAAGGCTAAGTCAGGTATTCATTCAGACTGCTGCAAAAACGGCTACACTTCAGTAGCTGCTAGTCATTTCATTCATTTTTTTTGTTTTTTATGCCATTACAAACAGCCAGCAAGTGGTCAAATTCTTTACTTGGAGGATGTAGTCTGGCTCACGTGGGGTATTTCATCCATGATAAGCAATCTTAAAGCAACATGGCATGAAGGCAGTCTCCATCCATCCATTTATTTTTTTTGTTTCAGAGGAGCTTATCCATATTTACTGGGCAAAAAGTGGGGGTATACCCCAGAGTTTACTAGTTACCAGTTTACAGGTTACTAGTTCTGCGACAGACTGTGTACTCGGCCTCTCGCCCAGCTTGACAGCTGGAGATAGGCACCAGCACCCCTCACGACCCCACAAGGGATAAGCGTGTTGGAAAATGGATGGATGGATGAGGTTACTAGTTACCATGGGTTACCTTGCACATAAACACTCACTCCTTGGAGTAATTTAGAGACACCAATTGTCCTAAAATGCTAATTTTTGGACTAAGAAAGCCATAGCACCAGGACAGAGTGACTGCAATCTGTAAAGTTAGAATAGAATGAGCAGAGGGAGAAGTTGCCACCTTGTGATGCTGCCTAATCTAGCCTCACAACCAAGCACCACAGGGGATGCTACAAGGACAAACCTTTATCAAAACAACTGGAAATTTGCCACTAAATAATAGTGAGCGCATTGCTAATCGAGTGGGCTATTTGACAAACAATGTAAATTGGATTTATTTACAAAATGTCTTTTTTTAGAACCAAATCACTTTATTAAAGTATGGGAAACAGAATCTACTCTCTGAACTACATCTTGAAAAGAAAGACTTAGAATCAGCAAGGCACAGCTTTACAAAAACTTTTCTTTCTTTAAAGCAGAATATATTTTTTAAATGCAGTAACTTATGATAAAAACTTCCTGAGAAGTTGGCAGCTGGATTGTGACACAAGGTTGAGTGGTGCGTCAAGCTTGCTTGACGTTGATTCGGCTATGGCTCAACAATGGGAGAAAGCAAAGCATTGATTCGCCTGCTCAAGGTTTGCAGCAGCTGATTTTGCTGGAGCTAAGCAGGGTTCAAGGAGTTATACAAGGGAGCAGGGGTCAAAAGAACAATACTGAACAAATGCTGAATATAATATGGTATTCAATTGAGAGAAAAAAGGTAGCTGTACTTGGGAAAGGTTTTTTTCTACGTCTTTGGCAATGATATGTCTAAATGTTTTATCAGATGAGCGTGTTGCAGAGTTAAGTCTTTTTTTCCCCTTAAGCAGCACAAGTTGGAAATTTAAGCAAGCAGAAAAATATCCACATCAGTGAGGATGGAGAGCAGAGGTTGACAAGGAGAGGAAGGCCTTTTCATTCTGTTCAGATATGGCAGAAACATAAGTACCAGATATTGACTGCAATCAAGGCCGTGTAAAACGGAGAGGCCGACTCTAGTTTCAAGGTCTGACTCTTCTAACTTCAACCTTGTCTGTCATACACCGTGAATACATGCTAAATAATTTTGAATTTGTTTCATGTTAAATACTATCCTCTGCTTACAATTCTGCGTGTCACTCTGTCTTGTAACCAGTCCATCAGAGAGTCCTTTTTTCTTTCCAGCTGGACTGAACTCTTTCTACTCCAAGGACTTACTGATGCCAACTTCTCTGGGGTGTACTTCAAAGGCATACTGACAATGAAAATGTAAAAGTTCACAGACATCAACATAACATCAACCCTGTCTCTCCAATACGGATCTTGTTAGCATATAGTTTTTTGTTTTTCTGTCTCTCACCAAGCAAGAAGGACCTTTACAGAAGGGATAATAAAAGTTGGCACACCTGTTTTTCTCCATGCAGCTAAAAACCTTGGTCTCTGCTCTATTTTAGCAGATTTTTCATGCAGGTGCAACTCTGATCAAAAGTACTCCCATAATGGGGGAAAATACATATTACATTTATTGTTAGTCTGCGCTCACTGGATTGACTCACATTTAAACACAAAGGAAAGTCAAAGGAACTAAGATAAGGTCCAATGAGAATCAAAGCAGCGATTGGAGTTGAATGACCCTCGCATCTCAGTGCTGCTCGAGTGTGTGTCGAAGCTGAGGGTGTTCTGCTTCACCTCCTCGGTGCTTTCAATTTTGCATGAAACTGCTAGGCAGTGCCACAAGCAAGCTTGGATATTACATTCAGTGTGGCTCAGTTCAGCTCTGGTAAAAAGTCTTCAAAATTTGACCAAAATCCGACATACCCGATGGAAGCTGGAGTCGCTTCCTGTTTGGTGGCAAAGGGTCCAACCAACTTAAACAAATCAACTTAAAAGAAACAAAAAAACTAACAATTCAGAGAAAAGTTTAAATATCCCGCCAGGATTATTCCAGAAACTTTTTGATAACAGCAAAATGTGTTTTTTTTTTTGTTTTGTTTTACAAGGGGCAGCTTGTTAAGGGACATTTAACCAAAAATTAGTGGGGCTGTATGTTTAAGCCTGTAGATATACATTTAACGACTTAAAAAAAATCTACAATAAATTCAAACTTGAGAAACCAATTGTAATTTGTTTTAATTGACTGAAGTTGTCTGTTGTAGGATGTTTCCACCCTGGAAAACGACAAGTTCAAATAAACTATTGAAAGCACAAAATTAGTACAGCATTCATGCTCGAGATGAGTGTGTGTGAACATCTGACCAGGACTGTACAAACAAGATAAGGTCGGTCATTAATCGAATCGTAATTGTTTCTTTTCACAATCAGCATCCTATATAGTACTTCTGTTAAACTCACTCCTAATCGTGTGTTTTGTCAAGCCATGCGCAACCTTCTTTGTAATGTTGCTATATAGCCTAGTAAAAACAAACCCCTGCCGTTGGGCATGATCTTACAAGACTGACACACAGGAATAGCGTAAAACCACAAAGATAGGCTTAGGTGTAGCTGTTAGCAAGATTCTCTTCCTGTCGGAAAGAGACAAAAGAATCTCTTGCAACTTTTCTGAATACTGTTGCAATTGAAATAAACCTATCTGAACTTCTAACAACTGTTTGCACTTGAACTTTCTGAGCTGGATCTTGCACTCCCAGCACAACAATCGCTTGTAAATCTATTTGATCAAACTGTGATGCATGCGATGTGGGCAAAGCAGCAATGCCAAAGGGGAAATTCATTTAAGTCTTTCATACCAAGCAACAATTGGAATGAGGCAAACAAGTCTCTGTGCAATTAATCTTCCTTTTTACATCAGAACAGCACAAAGAAAAGAAAGAAGACTTGAGGAGATGTGAATGGAAAAGAACCACTTTTTCTCTGCAAATTTCAGCAGTTGAACTTAGACTTCCCCTTGACTCTACAGTCCACCTCCAATCAAATGCAAAGCAGAGACTTTGTGCAAGGGTCAGCTATAATTTGCCCCAGGAACTAGCAGGGATTACCAGATCCAATTCTTTTAGGAGAAGACATCTTGGATATAAAGGGCTGATTGGCTCAGTGGAATCCCTTCTTTGATTCATCAGCACCAGCCAAGCGCAGGATCAAACAGAGCAGGGAGGAGAATTACGTGCTCGGATGGGACGGAGCATCTTTAAAAAGCATCTGCGTCCCAGAGTGAGGCTACAAAAGACAGACTCTGCATGAATCCTCATCTCTCTTTGTTGGGGGGCTTCAATACTTTCTTACCTCTCTCTCACTTCTTTATTCCGTCGTTGTATGCCACCCCGCACGCCTTCCTGCCAAACAGATTCTGTGTCGCTTGTGATTTTGTCAAGTCATTTTTCTAATTTTCCCCTTCCAGTCATACTTACATCAACAGGGCTCCCTCTATCCTCCCTTTTTCACTCCTTCAGTCTAGTCTTGCTACTCCGCTTCCCTCTTTTGTCTGCCCCTAATCTTCTACTCTGATTCTTTAGGCTAATTGGTAAATATGAAGACCTCTCTAAGCATAAAAAAGTATTGCTACTACCACCTGGAGATTAAGTGTGTGTGTTTTTATGGTAAGAGTAGGGTTACAAAATGCTAAACTTAGCATGTGGGACTTAAATAGAGTAAAAGACAAAGTAAAAAGCCTGAAATATACAAAAATGGGAATATTTAGAGAAGACGAAGATGAATATATACATGTTAGAGTAAGCGAAAATAAATGACAACAATAGATTTTTTTTGGCTTTCACGCAGTCATAAACGAACCAATCAGGTTTCAGATCATAGAACAATTATAACAGAGATAACCTAATTTAACATAAAATGTAAATTTAAAGTGATTAATTATTTTATGGAAGAAAAAAATGCTATTTTAATCAACTTGGCTCTATGTGAAAAGTGAATGTAGCTTAAACTCAATACCTGGCGGTGATAACGACTCTCATGCATTTGCGATTAATGGAAGTTAGTCTTTTACAACGTCACGGAAAAGTTTTTGCCCATTTGAACGGCCTCGATTATGCCATACAATAAGCTAAAACACCCAACATTTTTAGACGTGCTAGTGTTCTTTAGATTATTGTCCTGCTCAATAATCCAAGTGCGTTTATACTTAAAGTCACAATCTGACGGCCAATCAGTCAAAACCTGAATCCATAGTCCCACCGCCATATTTCACTGCCGGTGATAAAAAGGAAAAAAACAACAACAACAACAAAAAAACAAGAAATCTGTAAGGTGGAAACACTTCTTCACATCTACTACAATTTCATTCAAGCAGCTTTAAAGATGGATTTAGACATGGAGAATATTTCTAGCACTTTCCCTCCCCTTGTGTCTCAACCAAAGGCTCTGACATCCACACACAAAAGCACTCTTACGGTTTTGTGGAGTTGTTGCAACTCATTTCTTTGGGACAGCCCGAAGTTGTGGAAGCTGGTAGAGTAGTGCAAGAACTAAACTAGGTGGGGTTTTGTTTTGCAATGAGGGTGAAATGAGCCGAGACAGCTTGTACAAATTTACTGGGGAAAAAGCAGCAGAATGGCAGAGCAGAAGAGGATTAGCACTCACCTGGATCAATGTCAGGTCTTCAAGGTTGAGCCTGAAGAGGTGATTTCTGTAGGAAGCAAAGAAACGAGTGAGCAGATATAGACGTTTATTTCTTACATAAAGAAAATGTCAAGATGTTTCAGTATGTCCTACAACAGCATTTATCTGTCTATAGATAACCTTTTTCCTCTTAATTAATAGTGTAGTAGCACAGATGCGTGGTAGTTCTAGAGGTCTGATAACCCCACATGTTTCAAACATGTTTGTTTTTTAATCACTGTACAAGCAGTGGTATGCAGCCCCTGCTCAAGTTTTTTTCTTCTAATTTAGTTAAAAGTTTTTATCACAGAGAAATCTTGCAGAAGCTCTTGATTTTCAAACGGCTGACAGTTTGAAATAATTGCAGACTGAAATATACAACTCATTGAAAATAATAGATGGCCAGATTTGGCAAAAATATAATTAGGACACGCAAAAGGGGCTTGATTTCATGGTACAGTTGTAAAAACTACAATTAGATAAGAAAGCCAGAGAGATAACATTCCCAAATCCTTCAGAGCTCTCTAATTGACTTCTGGTATTTTCAAACAGCTTTTAGGAAATGTTACAGTCTAAGGAAGGATGTCTCAGAAGGAATACCGAACAATGTGATTTAGGTTGTTTACTAAGACAAGAATAATCACTAAAATTGAATAAAATCTGCTAATCAATTCTATAAAACAGAGATGTGGTAATGGTGGACCAGTGTTTTAACTGCATATCCAACATGTGTTACTCCAATAGCTACCTATGCTTGTTACCAAGGGATGTTGGTCACTTTGTACATTTGCCATTTAGTTCTGTTGGAGTTCTGGTCAATCTGCACCCAGCTTTTTTGATAAAAATAGTAACTTTCTGCAGAGTGTTGTTTTGTGATGACCATGCATAAAGTTATAGCGATCTTGGTGATGATGGACCCTAATTTTATATCTAATAAACTATCTGTTGCAAAAACACATAGTTTTGAGACTCTAATGAAGATTTTATGCTAACAGAAGGTTGTTCAAATTTATTTCTGATGGATTCGTGGTCATAATCTCTGGTATTTTAAGAGTCCACTGATCTTTGTGGAGATATTAAACATCGATAAATAGAAACAGGGCATAATATCGAGTGTTCAGAAACTAATATACAATTGGAATAAATTACGGTATGCATAAGATTTGAGCAACTTCTGGATTAGTAATATACATATATTCATAAAAAAACTAACGAAAAAAAATACCAGGAGAAAATAAGTGATATCCAAATACCGAGCACATAAGCAAATTTAGTTTTTTTATTTTTATTTATGCATCTATTTTTAATAAAATGTTTTACACCTACAACTTTGAAGGAGGTAACGTAGATACAAAAGCAATGCACAACTGGTAAAGAGGAAAACTGACTGGGAGCCATCACTAAATTCTGAAGCAGCCTGCAAATTATAAATTGATCTTTTTGGACGTGTTCAAGCAGGGAAACATCTAAACAGGGAGGACGCGGGCCCTCGAGAACTGACACTTCCAACCGTTCCAATAAACTGTCTACTATTAGTTGGAAAATCTTTTATTTGGTAAGTTTAGAGTAGTTTAACCCTTTTTTAAAACCTTTTGTGACCAGAACTATATTATTGCTACCTGCATTTATTTTTGATTACATGGTTGTAGAAATTCAACCCCCACAAATAATAAGCAACCAGTGAATGCTTCTGCTCCTTCTTCTAAGACAGTATTAACTTTCTGTTTCTGGTAGGGATTCAGTCTTACTTTGTGTTTTTGACAGTGCAACAACAGTTAATGGAAAAAACAAAAATTGAAGGCTAAATCCCATTTGTGCTGACAGGATGGTAATAGGATTGCTAAGTACGCCTAATAGAATACAACTTTTTTTCTGTGCTTAAAAAGTGTTTGGGGGGGGAAAAAGTGCCCATCTTTCATCTGAGCAATCATTGCTTTTTGTAAATCAAATATCTATTTTCAGAGTTAACGTCATGCTCAAACACACACTAGCACATGCCATACATATAAAACAGTTTGGCGGAGATCTATCAATCTCCAGAGGAGCGGCCATCAGAAAAGGTCTGTATGTGGCCGTGGCCCCCCATTTTACTGTATTGATATTTACATCGATCCTACTTTTCTTCTATTATCTCTCATACTTTGAACCCAGCTTGCTGCCATCAATCTTGGTGCATTACCCATCACTGTTAGACACTTAGCAGCTGTCGAGGTGGCACACCGAGTTTCACCACATCTCATATTTATGTTCTTTTTTTTTATTCGAGTAGCGCGAGAATGTGGAGACTGAACTGGCAAATTGTTGATATTGTGAAATGTTTGCAAAGAATCCTTTAAAAGCACTCAGATGCAGCTTTACAGATAAATGCTGCAATTATTCTATACTAAAATAGAACTCTTGTGTCTTCTTTATTTATCAAATGTTTGCAGATCAACTTCACTTAGACGCAAAGAATATGCATCAATGTCACAAGTGTACTTTAAACAGCAAAAACAGATCAAATACAACCCCACTGGGTCTATACCAAACTAAAAACCCAGTCCAAGTTTTCACCCTCTGCTTAATGGCTTTTATTGAGGGAAAGTGCTATTATCCATTAACTTGACAGTCACTGTAATGCTTAAAGGTAAACACATAATGAAAACTGTTGAGTCCTCATAACATAAGCAAGAAGTACATGCACACACCAACAGAGACACATCTGGCTGAGCTTCAAAAAGACAATGCAGTCCATCCTCCAAAGCAATTTTTCTTTGGCCTCTGAAGGCATCTATATGGAAGCTGATCATTACTCATGCAATGCAGCAGCTGAGAGGAAGAGAAATAAAATGAGGCCGATTGAAAAGAAAGAGAGAAAGATGAAGCCAGACTGAAGCAAAAGAGAATTAAGAAAAAATATATAATGGATGCAGGTTACCTGGCGCCGACAATCAGTTCATTCTGGCCAGGGTCAAAGGTCAGCTGTGAATAATCCACCGTGCCCTCTGCTTTGAACCTGAAGATCCATGGCTCCATCTCTGTGAAAAACACAAGAGAAAACAACAAAGTTGAACTATCAGGGTCACGGTGACTGCAGATGAAAGCAAAATCTGAATCTAAAGTCTAACCATTTTCAGGGCTCTATTAGGCCTGGCCCTTACGACCAGTAATGCTTAAATCTAAAACATTGTCTTTTCACTCTGTTAGTACAGCATACCTTCAAACTCAAAAACTTATGGCGTTCTTTATATATTAGTTGTAAAGTTTTCTTTGCCACTCAGCTTAAAGTATTTTTTGCCTTTCAAAAATCATTCATAACTACTGAACCTACATCCCTTCTTGAGAGGCACAAGTTGATCACCTGGTGACGGGTATCGGGTGATTATCAGATTGAACGGCCCTGACCCGCTATATCTAACCCCTCCTTGGTCAACAACACTCTTCAGCGTGGATGTTGTGACGAAGCAAAGACGAGTCAACGTTAGTTACTTTCACTGTGGTGGGAAAGGTAATTTCTGTCTTTCACCATTATATCCTTCTACAGAAAAGGACCCATGTGCTACAGTATTTCAATGTATACCTGCCTTAAGGATGTTTTTTTAGAATTTCAGACAAGTAAATTGGCCAAACTTTAGCAGATAAAAATAAGGCTGAACGTACTGTAGCCAAGTTGCTCTGTTCTACTCTCTTAAGCTTGATATGAACTCATATATGGTAGTGATAAATCTTTTAGGAGGAGACACCAGAGATTACCACAATGATAAACTTTACTTGAAAATAAACCCTTTTCACGGTTTCTTGACTATTGCTGAAACTTTTAACTCTGGTCAGTCTGGTCCATGTTCCTTTATCTGCATTTTTGGTCTCCTCCAGTGAAAGCCTTGTGAAATCATTATTTTGTACATAAACTGTGCCATTCTCTCCTGTCTTGTTCTTGTAGTGATACTCTTGTTTGTGTCACATGTGATTGGAATTTTCCACTGCGTATCTAAGCTGCCAGGCCTGTGACTTTGACAGGTATGACGAAATAATTTGATTGGATGAAGAATGACAAAATGCGCTGATTGGCCACGGGCGCAGAGAGCTTTGCCCCAAAGTGAATCTTTAAAGGATAAGCGACCACTAGGTGGGGCTTGAGCACTGTCTGTAGACCAATAAATACACACCAAAACAGCATCACATTTTGGAGGAACATGTCTAGTGAAGATGTATGTAACTCTCAACTTTATAATACTGTTAGTAAGAGAAAAGTTTGATCCGCTGGGCGTGCTCTGGGCCATTTTGCTGCTACGCTACACAGCTCTGCCGGTGGCATTTTATAGGCAGGGAGTGGCTAAGCCCTGAGTGGCAGCTGTTCACATGCATGTACATTCACGCACGTGCATGTACATGAACGTGCAGCGGGCCTGCTATGTAAACAGGAGACAGGAGAACAACACTGAGAGATGGTGTGTGATGTCATACCAGATTCCCTCTAAAAAGATAGTTAGTTTAGTTCTTCACAAAACTGTTTTCTAGTTCCATCTAAAACAATGAAATCTCGCTTACTGCTCCTTTAAGTAACCAATTAGAGACCAGCCCAAAGTCACATGGAAACCAAAAGGTAACCCAGAGACACAGACACTCATTTGTCTTGTGAACTGGAAAATAACTGAAAAGAAACCCAATAATGGAATGGGAACAACGAAAAATCAAAAGTCACACACATTTCATGGGTAGCGCTGTTGCCTTGCAGCAAGAAGGTCCTGGGTTTGAGTCCAATCCTGGCTGTTTGTCTCTGTGTTGCCCTGCGATAGACTGGCGACCTGTCCAGGGTGTACCCCGCCTCTCGCCCATTGACAGCTGGAGATAGGCACCAGCACACCTCGCGACCCCAGCAGGGATAAGTGTGTCCCCTATCGATAAGCCGCCACTGGTTCTGGCTTTGGAAATCTTGGCAATCTTTTAGAACTCTCCGAGGTAATAATTTACATTTTTTAGAAAACCCCCCACTGACTGATGTTTACAGTAAGAATTACTAACTGTGCTAATATTAGATTAGATTAATTAAATACCATTTAACATTTCCCCTCCAAATCAATTTGTCATTGTCTAAAGAGAGTAAAATCCTGCTTTCCAGTGATGGTTCACCATCTTGACCACTCAATGAATTACTAAAAAACTGCTCATAATTGGGAGACCAAAATAAAAATGTGTCAAAACAGGTTTTACCAAAAAACGTCCCTAAAATTCCTTATGATCAAACCTTTGCAAAAACGGGAGATGAAACATTTGGCACAAGTCTTTGATTGGTGTATCTCCAACCCTTTGATATGTTTTGGAGTTTTGTGAGGCACAATATTTTGCCTGAAAATGCAACATAATAATAAAGTTCTACAAAACCCTGCAAGGTCAGATTGTGTTTGTGTTGACAGAAACATGTCTCTCTGATCAAGCCACTGTTTATAATACATTTTTAACCAATATACAATAAGTCCTATTTCAGTCACAGCCAGAAACCAAAATCAAGTCACATCTAGAGCTCCTGCAATTGTGCCTTCCTCTGTATTTTGTTAAAAATATTGTCCAAAATACATATAAATAGCATTTCACTTTTTATTTGGAGGGGATCAGTGAAACAAATGGTACTCCCAAAAATGTTATCTGTTGACAAACTGTTTTTTAGGACAAACGAAAAAAACAGGCTAAATTTGGTCCACAGGTAAAACACTACTGAAGGTCCAAAACCTAGACTGGGATGTTAAACAGATATCTACATTAACCAATAAACACATGTGGCAGATCAAATTTACCATTTCTCCACCCCAAGTGCTGCTAGCAATAGACTGAGCTAACCAGTACAGCAAACATCATGTCACTCTCACAACATAAGATCTTGCTTGGGCTGTGATTGTACAGACCCAACAAACAAAATTGCATTGGCAGTACAACACCACAGAATCTGTCGATGCAACTTCAACACCATTAGTGGCCACGCTGATGCCAGAGCACAGCAGCTTGACTTCCAAGTACAATTTATTTTGTGTTTTAATCTGCGAGGACCATACGAATGCACATATAAATATCCACATAAATGAATGCTGTCTCCTGCCTGAATAAAGTCTATAACCAGAATAAGCAATTTTAAACACTTTGCACTATGAATCCTATTAGTCAGAATTCAATGACAATTTTGTGCGATTTAAAAACCTGAGTTATGTATCTAACATGTTGTTAGTTGTTTATTTTTCAAAACATTATGCTCATAAGGATTAATCTGCTGAGGTTATATGCCGAGAGATTGACAGAGAGATTCGGGTTTGTAAAATTGCATGTATAGTTCAGTGGGATGCTAAAATCATGCCGTATGCTGCTCTTTTCATCTGTTCATCACAGCATTAATTGTACAAGGACACTTATAAGAGATCTAAATAACTCTACATTCCTCACCTTGTAAAATATAGTAAAAAAGAGCACAAGTTACTTGAACACAAAAGTCATAAAACATTTCACTTTTTTAAAAATGAGAATGTGTGGGCTGCACACTGTGGCACAGTTGGTAGCACTGTTGCCTTGCAACAATAAGGTCCAGGCTTCAACCTCAGGGTTCGACCTGGGGTCTTTCTGCATGTTCTGCCTGTGGATGCGTGGGTTCTCTCTGTATGCTCTGGCTTCTTCCCACAGTCCAAAAACATGACAGTTAGGTTATGTTGACTCTACATTGCCCTTAGATGTGAGTCTGTGGTTGTTTGGCCTGTGTGGCTGTGTTGCCCTCCGATGGACTGGCGACCTGTACCCCGCCTCTCGCCCATTGACAGCTGGAGATAGGCACCAGCCCTGACGTGACCTTACATGGAAAAGCGGGTATAGAAAATGGATGGGTGGTTGAAATTAAATTAATATCTTTTAAAAAATAAATCCTAATAATAGGGAACACTAAATACAAAAAAACATTTATATTGGCCCTGGAGTTTTTTTTGTTTTTTTTTGTATGAAAGCACTTTACGTTAGTGATTCCCACACTCCCTATGCTAAAATTCACATCACAAAGGGACAGTGAAATATTTATACGTCACTTTCTGTGAGTGGTTATTTTCATTTTTAAATCCTGCTTTTGTTTGAGAGGTTTCAAGGAAATGTATACTTTGCGGTAGATGAGATTCAACATTTTTATGGAGCCTGAGGTTGGCCTCGTGCTGCAAGGAGAACATACAAACATAGCATGAGACAGAGACATCCCAGACAGAAAGAGACATCTTATCCACAACATGCCTGTTCTCTTGGCGCCCAACCCATTAACCCCTGACCAATCAAATCAAACGACGACAAGGGCCTGTCTACCGTCTGGTTACCCGATAGGTTTAGTCGAGCATGGTCAAAACAGTCATTGACGGTCGGTGTCATCCAGTCTTGGTATTACTTACATGGGGGGAAAATAACCTTACTGAAGTAACGTGATGTGGATAAGAATTTATAACTGCATTGTCCAAGAAACTGGAAATAATGGATTTATTAGTAATCACATTTATTTTTAAAAAAGACTCCTATCTAAGTCTTCAAACTATGTACAGACAATACCATTCAAAGGGACATTTTTTTTTTAACCAGAAGCTATCCTTCAGGGCCAGAACAGAGGGAGAGGACAGCTTGAACATCCTCCCCGAAACACATTATCTGCTTCTTCAGGCACACCTGTCAGACAGCGTTTCAAACACTTTCTCCCTCGACTGCATCAAAAGTGAGCACTTCCAGTTTTAGTGACAAACGTGGGATTTCTGAGCGCTTCAAAACGAAGACAAGCAGCGTGAAAGAAAACACACACACACACACACACACACACACACACAAAAAAAAACGAGGATCCTCCAAAGAACATCTGCTGCCTCCAACTCGCGCATAGGGAGCAAACCCCAGCTCTTGTGACAAAACAATATCATCTGCTGAGAGACGGCGCCATGTATGCGAAGGCACATTCCCTTGTCTTTCAATTCTCCAGAGAAAGATACCCAAACATGACAGAGGAGAGCAGCGAGTATGAAGCTAATAAATTTTAATTAGCCATATATCCAGGAGGTCATGACCATCTTCTCCCAAAAAACTTTCTGCTTATTTAAGATACATTGCTCTTCTCATTTTATGGGAAGAAACCAAGTTTTAGATGTGAAAATCCTTTTGCTCCACTATAGGCTTGTTTTTTTTTTAACACCACAGAGAAGATCCTCAGCATACAAATATAGCTGTGACATCCCCCCAGAGGGGGACACGGTACTCGACGAACCCCAGCTTTTCCTCATAAATCTCCCAGACTCAACAAGGGGGACTTGCTAGGTGATGAAGTGTGTGTTTGTCTGTCTGCATGCCTCTGTATAATGCATTGCAAAAGTATTCATACTCAACGAACCTCTTCATATTTTGTCACATTATATCCCAGAGACTGCAATACATTGTGTGGTGAATATATGACGTAGACAAACACCAAGCAAACTATGAATACTATGAGGTGCATTTGTATTCAGCTGCCCAGGTCTGTTGCATTTCACAAATATGACCTTTATTGAAGAGTGACTTTGAGGGTTTGTACAAATACAGACTGAAATGTTTGCCCATTTTTTTAATCATTATTATTATTTATTTTTTGCAAAAAAGCTTCAGTTCAGTCAGATTGGATGGCGGACATTTGTAAACAGCCACTGTCATCTCTTCCCACAGGTTCTCAATTGCACTTAGGTCTGGAGTTTGATTGGGTCATACTGACAAATTAACACGTCTTGGTCTTAACCCCCTCATGTCATGATTTGAGAAGTTATGGCTGGACCGAAGAGTAAACAGGAGCCTGGAGACGACATGATGATGATCAAATTTAATAAAATTAACAAAAAAAAAAACCTCAAGATCGGGGTAGCACAATGGAGGATCCGACAACAAGGGAAAGGAACGGGTGGTTTAAACAGAGAGGGAAGAACAAGTAATTAACGTGACAAGCAACATGTGAGCGACATGAAGGGGAAGACTGAAGGCATGCAGACAGGGAAACAGATCTAACAGAAAAAAAGATACAATTAACTAATATACAATCTATTAAAATAAACATGAAATGATGAGAAAACTGAAAGATGCATGATCCCAGGAATATAAAAAAACAATCAATAAACAATAACCTGAGGATCATGATATTTCATTGTAATACTGACTCCATGTATGTAAAGCTTTTAGCTTTGCAGGCTCTTACAGGGTTTCATGGGTTTTAGCTCCATCTTCCCATCAACTCTCATCAGCTCCCTGTCCCTGCTGAGAAGCTTCACCACAGCATGATACTGCCATCAATATGTTTTAACTGGTTTGGCCAGGGTGATCTCAGAGACCTTTATTCCACATGATTGAGGCGTATCCTACATGGCTTGTGGTAACCTTCAAAAATTACATCTTATGGTTTTCAGCAAAACCTTCTTTCTTCCTGCCACTTTTCCTTAGAGGCCCAGTTTATGGATTGCATGACTAATTGCTGTCCTGTGAAAATATTCTCCCACCTGAGTAGTGGATCTCTGCAGCTCCTCCAGAGTTACTATCAGCCTCGTGACTGGGGGTGAGATTATTTTTTGCAAAATTTCTGCATGTGTGTGAGACACACAAAGAAAGAATATTTCTAGTCTGTTTTCAAAAAAGGGGTGCAAAAAAGCTGAAATTGACCACAACAGCCTTCAAAGGTTTTTTTGGCCTTTGTGACGAGGCCAAAGAGGCATTTATAAACATTCATTACCAGAGCGGATGGGCCCTCCCAAGGCTGCACAGCTGAGTAAACAGAGCTTTCTATAGTCACATTCATTGGGGTTAATCCGATTGTACTTGGTTCAGCTCCTGGACTTCTGAAGTGTGGCAGAATTAGAAACATATTTTTGCAAAACCATAAATTAAGGAGTTTTTATACACACACGGCACTTTATATATATATATATATATATATATATATATATATATATATATATATATATATATATATATATATATATATATATATTCCAGCAGAAACAAAACTGTAGGACAACTCCCTCAGCCAGTATGTTCATAGTATGCCCCGTCTCACCTACCTAACATGCTTTGCATGTTACGTGGATTGCCATCATCTGCATGGTTAAATGAATGTGATATTGTAATCCCATCACGGCCATGACAGCGCAGCAGCTGAATGAATCAAGGGATTGGCTGCTGACGAGACGAAGGCGTGATCCCATGCAGACACATGGGCATACACACTAGGATTAGGGTGAATACTAACAGCGCAGCAAGGGTTCTGAGCCAAAAAGAAACCAGACAGCCCCCCCACCCACCCACCTACACACACTTGCGGTTTCAGGCTCATCCCCATAAGCCCTGTGTCTCCCACCTCCTCACAACACGACACCCCATCACTCACATACCATGTGTAATTCCCCGCTCTGATACAGAACCTGAGACAAAGACACAACGGCGGGGTGGACAAATATTTACAGTACGCATCAAAAGACACGCCAGTCTCCAGTCTGGCAGCCCTCAAAGTTATGGTGGACTGGCATCAATGGCAACATGGGGAACCAATTCAGAAACATGAATGGGTTTTCTGTGCGTGGTGTAAATACCACGTGGCAATACAAGCCAGTCCAATTTTAATGCGGCCCGGTGGTTATTTGGAGTTGCAGGATTAGCCACTGTTTCCTCAGAGTGATGTGAGGAAAAGAGCGGTTAAAAAAAAACAAATACCTGTTTGGCTTTAATAAATCAAAAAATAAATGCAATGTCACTTTAAATGTCACACACACAAAGCTGAACTCTAGTCAAAATTATGTCACGAATGAAAAAAAAAACAATCTTACAGGTAAAAAAGGTTGTGGCCTACAGCGTAGAAAGAATCACGTAAACCTAACCGCCATGGAGCCACAAATAGGTACTGTCACAACCTGGCTCTGGGATTGTGACAAAAAAGATGGAAAAGGACATGAGGACTTGATTTATAAATGTTTATTTTAAAGAGTGTGAAATAAATAATTTAAATGGATAAAATCAAGCCTGTCAAAAAAAAAACTGTTAAGTTGGCCAGACCAAAACCCAAGGAGAACAAGTTAGGGGAGGGATAGGCCTATTTGTACAACTATTAAGATAGTGTTCATAACACTAAGCAAAAAGGAAGTTCCCAGTGAACCCAAGGATGTACAAATTTAAACAACAATCTGTCAGTAAACCTCAAAAACACATATACATTCTCCGAAATTTAAAAAGGTTTGAGCTTAGCATCTGGATATCTGATGTTCTGTCCTTGAGCTACAGTGTGTCAGTTGTCAAATCCTCAACTTTTTCAGCATCTTCAGATGCTTCAGCATTTTAATTTCACTCATCACCCCTCAGCTATGCCATCACTACATGTATGAAATCCCACCATTCCTTTACTTTAAAACATTCAGAGGCACTTTAAATAGGACTGTAGACGTTGCTCCACTACATTAGTTAGAGGTTGTTGTTTTTTTTGTCATATACCGCACGTCACAAAAGAAAACCAAAAATAAACTGGAACAAGCAACTAACAAGCAACTGAATTAGCTTGAAACTACAGTCCCAGAACAAAAACATGTTTTACCTCAAACACAGTTACAACTGATGTAAAACTATGTAAAATATTATTGGTACAAATATCCATGCTGTCCGCTTTCATGAAAAGACGATTAATTGCATAGTTTACCCAACATAAAAACATAAAAATATTAGATGTTAATTGTTGTAACCAGTATTTATTTAGAAGTAATGGCAACATGTAATTCAGGTATATCACATTTATATCCTGTTGCTGTCCATATGTGTTTTTTCTTCTTTTTTTTTTGTGGACTAGCAGCGATTGAGTAACCTGGCAAGCCAGAATGTTCTGCACATTATCAATCTGGGACTGCTTCCATCAAATCCGTTTGGAGAAAGCAGGAACATGTAGTAGAACTCCCGAGCTGATTGGACTAAGCGACACCTAGTACCCGCCTTCCAAAGGTTGGATTTAGCCAGTCACGGTTTCAAACGTAAGCAGCAGGCCTCATGAGAACCCACAACAAAGTAAGCTAGTCAAGGCACTTCTTGTTTTTCTTTCAAAGATGAAACAGATGTGATAGCAGTAGCTGCGTCCTCCTGCGCTGCCATGTTTATTTTGGTGTGATTGTAGGCTCGGCAGCTATAGGCTATGTGCACAAGATGGCGCCCGCTAACTTCCGGCCAAGCGTGGTGATGGCATCCACTTCCTGTTGTAATAGAACTATTTTTGTCAGTGAGACAAAACTTGCTCAAATGTCTAGTTTGACAGATGTTTGACCTGGTTTAGTTCTGTTTTAGACCATTTTCATCCTTTTTAGGTTATCTTAAGTGATTTTCCACAAACTAATTTAGTTGTGAAATTATTAAAATGTGAACATAATAAACGATCCCGTCTCTGCCCCCTAGTGACTGAATTGAGAATTGTGCTTATTTCTTTTTTCCCCTTGTGAAGTTTACTTGTTTGTAAAGGCCACAAATGAAATACTTTATAAAACCAATACTTCTTAATTACTGATTACATTAAAACACTGTTTTGGGGAAATCTACATTAATAAACAAACTGGAATACTCAAACAACAAACTTTTATTGTGCTGTTTAAATTCTTGGCATCGTTTTTCTTACATTTGCAAGATACCTTAGCAAAACATGGGTTTTTAAAAAAACTCTTAAAAGCTACTAAATCCACAACATGGCATATAGTGGTAAGATGTTAGAACAGAATTAACTAAATAGGACAATAGAAAATTAGTGTACTAAACCATTACTAAGCCATACATAACATAACAAAATACATAGTAACAAGCTCAGACAGTAAGTAATAGCAGTAATAGTAATAGCATTTTTATTGTCATTGAAACATACATTGAAACATACATTACAATGAAATTTGTTCTCTGCTTTTAACCCATCCCCTTGGGGAGCAGTGGGCTGCCATGTGCGGCGCCCGGGGAGTAATCTGGGGGTTAAGGGTCTTGCTCAGGGACCCAGAGTGCAGGCGCTGGGGATCAAACCGGGTACTTGCATCCTTCTCTGAGTGCAAGCGCACTGCTCTAACCACTAGGCCAACACTCTCCCGTTTGACAACCAAACAAACCAAAATTAGTTTGACCTGCAACCTTGACATTTTGGAATCTACACTTTTTTAAATAGCGACAATCCATATAACTCTTAGTATTGGGACATTTTATCTCCAACAAACCAAATTTTGGCCTCTCAGTCGGGTCAAAAACAACACCATCTGGAGAAGAGCCCAACCATGGAGCATCAGGGTGAATGATGAACCCACAGGGCCAAAAGTTGGTGTTTTTGATCCTGCAGTATTCCTGGATAGCTGATGGTTCAAGTGCTAGGCCCCTTTTCATGGCGGCTGTGGCTGCTGTTGCCTTCTTGATGCGCTGCGCTAAGCACAAAGCAGAAGTGGTTCATCTCACATGACATACTTCCCAGAATCGAGAAGAAGTAATACAGGGCCTCCTGACATCATGCCATTGAACTGTTGCGCTCTGCTCCCTGGTGGCATCTTCAATTTGACGGGACTGTTCCAGCGTTGTCACAAGACACTCCAGTTCAAGTTGTTGCTGTTGGCTGCAGACAAACTGGACACAGGTGGGCTCGAGATGGTGGTGGTCAAGAGGCAGTGACGGCGGTGGAGGGGCATCCACATGACGAATTATTACCCGACTGACTGGTAGTGGGTGCTGAAAAGCGAACGGACTGCCTTCCTGGGGTCCGTTCTTCGTACGTTGCTTAAAACATTCGAGATCAAATGAGACATCCAAGATGATTTCATCCGGCTAATCATGATCCGGCTAATTGGGTTCTTCGAACACACCTGTTTTTTAGGATTAGTATGGCTGGATTGAGTTATCTGAGACAACTGCGCGTTCATGCGTTTGTTTAAAAGGGGAAATGTATCGATAGTAGAAACAATGATCAGCAACGCTGCTATTGGCTGTTCAGCATGGCCAAAGAACGCCCACACTTTTTCTCCCAAGCAGAACAAGAGCTTTTAATGGAAGGTTATGCCGAATTTGAGTCATTAATTAAAACACCTCAAAATCTGTTAAAGTCAGGAGAGAGGGCTGGCAAAAAGCAGCAGACAAATTAATGCGTAAATACTGTCCATGGTAGATGTTTCTATCACTTTCTACAGTATGAATTTTTGCATTTTAATAATTTCATATTTACTTTGTTCTTTTATGTCAGAGCCTCCACGGGACCCACTAGAACATGGGGAAAAAGTGAAGTACCAGAATATTCTACAAAATGGTAGCCTTTAATTATTATACTTTATTTTAAGAAGCCACTTTCTATGGCAAAAGATCCAATATCGGTGTCATTCCTTAGACACTGGAAGTAAAGGACGTGCAAACTGGGAATTTTAACAATCCATCCATAGTTTTTTTCTAATGCAACATACGGCTCGACAGGAAGCAAGCCTTTCAAAGTAAAACTAAACTTCACAATAAAATGGCCTGAACAAATCTTCTTACTGAATATGATAAAAAATAAAAAGCAAACCATCATACAAATAACTTACATATTTTAGATTTATGGCTCCAACACCACCTTTTCCTCTTTAAAAGCCACTGTTAAATGATGTGTTTGTCTGTTTATAACAGCCACCAAGAAAAATCTCTCTACAATTAAACTGTCGCGCTGCACTAAAGGATCCTGCCTATTGCACAATACACCATTCCGCAAATAGTTGCCGTCATAAAAATGGACAAGACATGGCTACGACAGACTTCCCTATCTCCTCCGCTTATAAAGCTGCGATCTAATCTTGTTTACATGAAATAAGCCTGCTCGCTAGCAGGTTTAAGCTTGCGCACATGTTGCTATGACAGCAAGTCCAGGATGAGTTTCGAAGAACCAAACGATCCAAGATCATGCCAAATCAATAATAATCAAATCCAGCTGAGTTAGCGACGTACGAAGAAGGGACCCCTGGACTTTACCAAAGGCCGATTCAACTAAAGGGACATCAGCACTGATTGCCGTGGTAGTAATGAGAGGTGCAAGGTCTGCTGAAAGTCCTGATACACCTCTGCTACTCTGAGAACATCAGGGTCTGGTGTGTCTCCTCGCACGGCCTTGTAACGTTTGCTCCTTCAAAAAAAAAAAAAAAAACAAGACATCCAATTAATACATGTTAACCAAAATAAGTATTCAAAGAACATATTCAGTTACTTCAACCTTACATTTACAATAATTACCTTACACCATTTCCAACTGTGCGCTGCTGTTTTGGTGTTGCAGATATAAAAACCATGTCACGCACGCGGCCTGGTTTAACACCCTGTAAAACAATTAAATGAAATGCTTAAAAATAATAACATTGATGATAAAAACCAGAAAAGGTACAAACCCAGGAAAGCTCCATCAACCTTCACAGAGTTCAGAGAGCACGTGTTCTTTTTTTAACACTTACGGTTTTTGTAAAAAGTTGGTTCAATAATGGGTTGTGTTTGAATCCATTTATCTAAAAATAGGTCATTAAGCAACAACATAAAATGGCCAGGGCTGCACTTAAAATGTATATTTTGATTGTCATAATTTTTTAGCAAGCCGAAAAAAGACTGGAAGAAAGTGCAGGACAAAAATGTGCTTATTTTTTTAAACCTTAGCCGATTTATGCTCACGTCTGTTCTGAAAGATGAATGAATGCACTTTGGGTTGACATCCCAATTCTTTTTTATAACTATTTGCAAAGATACAAATGAAAGTTTGCAGTTGTCTACAGAGTAAGAACTATCTCTGCAGCACAATGCTTTTAATCAATTTCAAGCTTTTTTATGCATCACAAAGCGTCTAAAACTACAACTTTGAGCAGGCTTATACGAACGAATGTGAAATCATCACGTCAGTGACTTTGGTAGGCACCATGCATATTTTAATAAGTAATAGTACAATGAAGAAACTTTGTTTACAAAAAATAATGCTTCCCTGGCGTCATAACTTAAATAAGAAGCACATTTCTGAACATATTTGCCAACCAAACGCACGCAACGTAAACAACAGACGTCGCTCACATAGAAACTGCACACCGCGGTGAAGTTGGTTTGATATTGGACATTCAAACTCTAGCTCACGGTTGATCCGGTTGAAGCACTCCGATTTCGGCCAGCGTCTCAACAAATCTTTGAACCAAGCACTCTTGAGAAACAAAAATCAATAAATTCCTTATCTTGTGACCAGTTAATATGAAACTAATATAAATTGATCCCGCTGAGTCCGCGGAGCTTGAATGTCCAATATCAAACCAACTTCACCGCGGTAAACTGCACTGTGTTCCAGTCTTTAAATTAAGTAAAAAGAAGCAAAAGAGCAGAATGAACAGGCCTAGGAATTGGCCTTAGCATTAACAGAGTCATATATATTTGAACTTACAATATAACAAAAATCTGCAGTCATAACAGACTAGCTTCTGGGGCTCTCGTGTAGCTAAGCTAATGCTAAAGTTAGCAACTTATATGTGCGCTACTACTCCAACACACAACAGCTATAAATACTTACAACTTACGCTGCACAGGAGCTACACCAGACCCCCAAAATATAGTCCTCTTTGCATAGAACAGATCATTTTATGTGATTTCAGCCTACTCTGAGTTCATGAGGCTTATCATTTTTGCGCACCGATCTATAACAGACCGCCCTGACGCTCACTATCCCTGACGAGTCTTTGTTGGACACTGTGGTTAAAACATTAAAACAGAATCTGAAACAATGGCTTTGAAGTTATGTTAAAACAAATATATTATAAGTCAAAACGAGACAGTATATGTATGTACAGAATAAAAAACACTACCTAGGTAGTCAACATTGGTTCAGCAGTGACCGACTGGTACATTACTTACCTTCAAAGTTTTCAATGTAGTTCGACACGTAAAACTTGAAGTCTTTCTCTTTTTTACTCCGTGGACCAGATGATAAGGTTCGTATAACCCGGAGGACGTCGTTAATTGTTATTTTTGGAAGGTCCTGCAGGCAGCGTGTAGAACGCCATTGCTTGCCGTGGGTGAACAGCCTAGCCGGAAGTATGCTCCCTTACCCCTTTCAGTTAGCGGAAGTTGCGTAGCAACATCGTGCACATAGCCTATTGCTTTTGTCACAGGGGTATTAAACCATAATACAACAACATGATTGGCCCGAACTGTTTTTGGTTCGGTCAGAAACGACTGAAGCCGGAGAGGTAAAAGATGGATTTTCGTGTGTTTGTGAATGTACAAACACTGCGAGAATTCAGCTTGCAGGCAAGGTTACCGATTCAGTTGTGGGTGCCAGTGTAGGGAGTGACAATCTACAGTCCAAAAATGTGTATCTACATTTTTACTTTCACAACAAAGCATCTGGTATCGTCAAGCATTTCCTTCACTATAAAAAGTATTTTTTTTTAAAAAGCAGGAAATGTACTAGTCCACATGCATACTCTGAAGCATACTGTAGAATAGCATTCAGTTTAATGGACATGGAGCTGTTGCTGAGCTATGCCTGAAAAAACAGAGCCTGACGACAACGCTAACAAGCTCACAGCTTTGCTGTCTTCTGTTCATATTTAGAGCATGTGACAAGATGCAGGTCTTTTTCTCTCTCGCAGAGATGATTAAGCTCTAAGAGGGATGAAATTGGATAAACCATTCCAACTCAGTTCAATTTTATTCATATAGCGGCAATTCACAATGCATGTCATCTCAAGGAACTTTACTGTCAATTCAATAAAATAATACAAGCAGATTAGTTAAAAAGTTTCCTATCTAAGAAAACTCAGTAGATCACAATCAAGTCTTGACAAGCAGCATTCACTTCTCCTGAAAGAGCGTAGAGCCACAGTGGATAGTTGTCTGCATTGTCCATGGCTTTGCAGCAATCCCTCATACCGAGCATGCATGAAGTGGAGAGGAATTCTCCCCTTTAACAGAAAGAAACCTCCAGCAGAACCAGGATCAGTGTGAACGGAAATCTGCCACGACCGACTGAGGGTTTGAGAAGACAGAGCAGAGTCACAAAAAAGAACACAGAATCATTGATTCAAGAATATTTTCTATGTTATCTATGTGGGAAAGCGGTTAATGAGAAGGACGACGCCACAACAAACCTGTATCCCTGTAACTACCGTCTGCAGTCATTCTACTTTTTGGGCAAAGACAGGTTAATCATTTGTTTTATCCATCCGTTCATCCAATGGCGGCGGGAGTGGGGGTGCCTGGGGGGGTCTTAAGACCCTCTTGAATACGGCTGTGCCCCTCCCCTCTCGAGTTCAGCTTCATGATTATAGGTTCATATTTTGTGGTGGGTTGTTTATCAGATCCAAAGTCAGATCAAATCACGACTTTCATGGCTGCTCTGCATGCTCACGTCTGTCAAACTGGCCCTAGATCTGCGCCACACGTTTAGTAGCAAAACACCATTACCATGGACCTGCAGCTCCTTTATCGTGCAATTTGATTGGTTGGACTACAGACTGTGTTACTCGGGCCGCAGGCCAGGCTCTAGCTACAAGCCACTGGGAAGAGTGAACAAAATGGTCGCAACTACGCACGGTCACTCACAGGCTGGGATGGACTGGTGGTCCTGGGCTGTCAGCCTGTCTCGTTCAGCGGCCCGCCAGGCTAATAATACGCTGGGGGGACACCCTGTAAGACAAATGATGAGGGTCCAAGGAAGATCCAGGATGATGTTATGTTTTCCACTCTGGTAAAGAGGTTTCCTGTGGTTTGTTTTGACTTAGTTTGAGCTTCTTGTTTGATATTTGTTGAATCATTAAAAGAAGTTAGGTAGCATGCATTTCATAATTTTTACCCATTATATCCTGGGATCAGTATATCCTTTATAACGGTATTACTATTATTGGCTGCGTCCTTTGCTCCCCCACACCTAGTTCTCTGGTGCTGCCACTGGATCTATCTTTATCCGTACAGGGACAAAATAGTCCTGGCCTTGTTTTGGTCTGACAAAACTACGTTTGATTGAAGTAGATCTTTTTTAAATAACCAAATAGTCGACTTTATAATTGTTTTAAAAATCTATACATTAAAAGCTACTTATTTGATGCCAGAGCATAATTAACTAGTCTAAGCCAGGTCTAGTTTCAATCAAAATTTTAAATAATTATAATCATTATTTAAGCAATGAATCATGACTCATACTTTAAAAAAGAATGTAAGCAGAAGGTCTTCGATTTATTATTTATGTTGTTTTGCTGTTTAAATTGTGAAAATATAACACTCTCAAGCACAGAAAGTTACATTTTGACTGAATAAAGAGCCTGTTTGAAGTCAGTTTAACATATTTTCTCTAACCCTTGAAAACAGTAGGTCAGCTAGATATTGCTATAAAAAGGCGTTGAACATTATGTCAATACCCAAAACAGCTGAACAGCATGAGTTGTGGTTCCGACTAAGTATCAACATAAACTTGCTATTAAGAAAAAGACAAAGAATATTATAATACCATTTTTTTTGTCATTTTTAAACACCCCCATATACCATAATGTCACCTGTATCCACACCCATAAAAGAGAATTGAATAGCTGTCCACTTTAGCGACCACTATGCATAAAAGGTTTAATCTGTGCCTGTAGTTCTTCCAGGACGTTTAAATCCATAAATATAAAAAGCCTGCATTCCTTCCACTTGCATCTTGACATCAATTCAAATAAAACATGACAAGAACATAGCTGACCTGGGACAATAATAGAAGGAGGCTTTTTTGGTTTCGGAAATCAAGCTCAAAGACCTCGGATGCCTTTAAATTTAAATGAATCATCCCCAAATGCCTAATTAAAGCATCCCTGATTCCAGCTACATCTTGTTGCTTTCATGAATACTGTGAGCCCATTTGTTAATTCTCTCATCATCCTAAGGAAGTGTTTGCCATTCAGGGAAGATAAAGACAGAACTATGCTTGTTGCGTGGCTGTAAAACAAGTCTACCCGTCACACCCCTGAGAGATATGGCCCTTAGCATGGCTTGTAAAGTCATTGTTTACACCGCACTTTATACCCTTTAAAAGCCTTCAAGCTCGCAGGTAAGGACACTTGTTAAAATTACTGTTGCTGTTTACTATAGGAGGCAGAATAACAATGAAATGCATTTTGTGAAAAGGCTTTTGCCGAGGCTCAGCCAGTCAAAGACCTTCATAGAAATGGCCCACATTTACACTACAACCAAGCTGAAACTAGATTCAGCTCTGTTTTGATTATGAAAGTGAAGAAACTGTATCCTTTGGGCAACCATTTGGACTATACTGCCGTTAAACCGTACAGTGAACTCTCCTTTCTGAAACCCTACATTTTTGAAACCACCACACAAAGCTGAAAGCTGTCTTTAGACTACACCATCCTCACACCACAGTTACAGTTCTGTCAGCCAAGTGTTGTGCCAAGTCAGAAAACCACCGGCCCGAGCGAGGTCAAGCCTATGTGAGGCACACCCTTCCACTGTCAGGCCACAATCACACAGACAAGAAAAACGCTGTCACTGGAAGCCACTTGGATAAACCTTGACCTTGGCTTCTGACGATGGGAAACAACCACTCTTTGGTCTATATTTTATCTATTTCACCAGATGGCAGCTTTGTTTTTTAACTTAAACTTTCAAAAAACTTTATTTTTTGAAAAAATATTTTTTATCATGCAGATGTTCACCAACATAAGATTCTTTTGGCTTTTTATAACAACAAAAAACTACGTATGTACTGTGCATATATTTTGCAAATGGAGACATATTGCAAAATAGTTTTTGAAGCAACTTCCATTAATCCATTCTTGGTGGAAACCTTTTGGGCTAACAAATAACACTAGCAGAAGAGCAAAATATGCAGATCCTTCATGGTCCCGATGACCTGGCTTTATAATCTCCATAGTCCAACACAGCAGCATCATAAAAATACTTTTACAAAAACCTCAGAACTTACATTTAATTAATTAATTAGGGATACGTATATTATTACACGCTGTAAATGATGTCAAAATCCAAAATCCTGAATCTTTTAGAGAACTAGAGATTTATGTAAGAGGGTTCACAGTGGGTGCTAATATGTTGTCAGACTCAAGCTCTAACGCATGCCTTTAATATTAGTTCAGCCTTGCAAGTTCAGTTTTACAAAGATCCATCGCATCATACATTCCAAATGAAATTCGTCTTCTCCGTTTAACCCATCCCTCAGGGAGCAGTGGGCTGCCGCTGTGCTGTGCCCCTGGGAACATTCTGGGGTTAAAGGTCTTGCTCAGAGACCCAGAGTGACAGTCTTAGGGAGCCGAACTGGGAACCTTGCAGTCTCTCCATGATGCATTCCAGGCACCTGGAATGCAAGCACCTTTATTCTACTTTTCAAGAATCCTCAGTTCTATTAAAAACATCACTGAAGGATATAAAAATCTAGTATATATGTATCTAATCTGTCTATGTTTCTATAAATCTAGCTTGCTCTATGTCAAGCTCTGGCTCTTGCACCATTATTCTGATGCTCCCTTGGCTCCAGCTAGAAGCTTGGACAGGTAAAAGGAGCTGTAAGCCGGGTCATGGAAGACAACAACAGTCAAGATATTCTAAGAACCATGTTCAAAAATACGGAATTAGTTTAATTTTTGAATTAATTAAATATAATACAAAAACTATAAAAACACACCTTTTCATTAAAAAGGTGTGTTGTTTATTTGGTGCAAACAGCATTTTCCTTACAGAGTTTAAGGAGGTCAATAAAGAGCACAGAGTTGTGCCCCTAGCTGCTTTTTTTGGCTTTATCCATAAACCACATTTTCAACGCTATTATTGTTTTAATATTAAAATTTATAGTCACATACATGGGGCCACGTAGGTTGGGACCGGTGCTTTTATAGAACCAGTTAAGAACTGGCCTTGGTACCATCTCTGGTTAGGCAATAGAACAAATTCAGTGAAACAACCCTAAGTGTGTCTTTAGTTGTGAGTAGGGTGGAGTGGAGGGTGGGGGGCAGAAATTGGGGCTTGCCCAGGGCACCATTTGTCCTAGAACCTCCAAGGCAGATATACTTATTGGTAGAAGCTAAAGAAATGAGCACATTCAGTGAACATGGTATCTAATCAAAACTGTTTATTCTGTCTATGAGTTGGACTTGGGTACACTATTCAAATCAGGTCATTTTGCATTACGCTGTTGGTAATGTTTACCCAGACACAGGTAGTTAACTCCGACAAAGAGAAACAAAACACATTTCTCTCTTATTATGACAATATAAGCATTGACATGTTTTGATTTCCTAGGCTAAATCAGTGAATGATTAATTTTTAGCAAACAGTCAAACAAAGTTTCCAAAAATAAAGCAAAGTCTTAACAATTCTTAAGACATTAGTGAAATGGACTCTTCATGTAGGCCCTTACTACAAATTTGTGACCAAGTCTCAGCGTTTATTTGTATTTGTGTCAAAAAAAAGATAATGTTAGTCTGAGCAGATTGGGAGCACTTGTTTTCTGCGCTCCATTGGGGTATTCTAATGCGTTTGTAGTCCTCCCAGCTTGGCCAAAGAAGAATCATGGCAGCCTCACACTGCACATTTCCAACACCAAAGGATTACAATACATTATATGGAGCACAATGACTCACAAAGAAGAATAATTGGTTTAACGAGTGGTTTTTCTTCCCTCAGACAGGGATTCTGCATACGTGTAATTATTCCCGCCTATGTTTATCTCTGGATATTCCGAAATGACTCAACTTATTGTATTTTCACTGCAAAAACCATGGAAGTACAACACTCCCATCTTTGTAAAGCGTCTGTGACCTTCCAACTCCGAGCAATAGTTTGGTTTTCAACAGCATAGTGACTTTAAAAAAAAAACTGTACTGAGCATAAAATTTTAAAACATAAATGAGAAGACAGGGATACATCAATTCTTCAGGAGACCTTGTGAGTTAAGACATGATTCATTTATGATGTAAGAATGAATATGATCGAGATAGAAGTGATAACTCAAAAGAAAAGTAGAGAAAAAAAAGAATAAATGTAAAATAATTGTGTCCTAAAAAATCTCTGAAAAAGGAGAAAATTATAGCTAGGGGATTAAGAATTAAAATGATACTGTTTTGAAAACACTTCAAAGGTGCATACATTGCATTAGGTAAGTACTGAACAACTCAATGTTTTCCTTAGTTTAAATATTTCTAATGAGGTCTTTGACATAAAATTCTCATTATCTGTTGGAAACAACCTAACTAATCCACACATATAGAGAAAGAAACAGGGATGGCTTTTTCAGAAATACAATGATCCCAAAGACAGGGCCCAGTAAATCACTTGACTTAAATCAAATTGAAAATCCATGAAAACAACTGAAGATCAGAGCCTGAGGAACCAAAAATGTTTTATTTGTCATTACCAAAACAAGCTTTTCTATTAAGGCAGGACAAAAAAAAGAACAGAAATCAGTAATTAAGTTGAACACTTCTTTTCCGTGGCATTCCCCTTTATCAAATATACCCTGATTTATGAACTAATTAGTTGATTTTTCATTGTATGGGTGGATTACTTGGGTTGTTATCAACATTGTGTACAAATTACGGTCTAATTAGTAATACATTTACTAAGAAAATTTTTTGAAGTATTCAGCACTTATATTCTCCATTGTATAATGCACTTGTGCTTTGATTAATGTAATCGCATTTTTTAGGAATTTAGCCCAATTTTATTCAGCTCAGACAGTTTGAGATTAGATGCTTTGGGGGAAGATTTACCTTCATTTTCCAAAAGCGAAACCAGTTTTCCATTAGAATAAGAATGTGCAACTTGTCTATGTTTTTTTTTATTAACTTTCTATGATACATGTTGTATAGAGACATAATTTAAGTGAATATCCTAACAACAAAAGTCATGGATTTTCATGTCTAAATACAAAAAAATAAATAAAACATTATATGCATATTGAGCCACATATCATTCAGGCTGCTTTTAGAAATAAATGTAATCATTGCGATTGATTGGTCAGACCAAAACAGTCTCTTGCGCCGTACAGCAGGCTCTGTGAACCATGTTCAAGTACTAACGGAAATGCCAGACTTCTTTATCAGAGCTCTTAAAGCGTTAAACCATGAGGGCTGAATGTGCCAATCTGGTACGCAAACTTGCTGACCAGTGTTGACCCTCGGTCCGGCAACTGCGCCCAACACACTGCTGGAATGTATCACATTAGCCGGGCAGTTAGTCATCATCACTGCCACTCAGTTGGCGAAGAGAGCTGAGTGCCACTCCAGCCGTAACGCTGAATTGATAGAGACCGGCAAGACAAACACAAGTGGGGTTACAGCGGAGAGTGCTTCTGTCTGTGATGGGTAGGCTATATTAAAAGGGAGTTTCTGAATGCCTTTGAACCATACGTACGCCGTGACCTTGGTTCTCAAGTCAGTTTCACCCAAACAGCATGCTATGTAATTATCTGGCTTGGGTTCGGCTGCACCGAAAACAGCTCAATGACATTTTACTACTTTGCTGTGAGTAGACAGGACCGCATTGATTGCCACTAGAACTGTTTGTCGACTGAGTCTTACTGCATTTCATCAGAGTTAAACTGTGGTGGAGGAAATAAAGCCTGATGCAGTCTCTAAAAAAATGCAGAGCAATGTGGAGACAGTAAGAATAGAAGACTGCGTTTGCACTTTTGTATCTGAAAACCCATCAGGTCGATCAAGTACAGAAATAACTGTTTTTACCACAGTTACAGGGCTTTGCTGAAGAACTTATTCACATTTTGTCATTTTACAACCAAAACCTTCAATGGAAATTACTGAGGGTTTATGTGATAGAATAACAAAGCGTAGTAGATCACTGTAAAAAGAGAAGGAAACTGATAGGTGAC
Organism: Fundulus diaphanus; assembly: GCA_037039145.1. Taxonomy (NCBI): domain Eukaryota; kingdom Metazoa; phylum Chordata; class Actinopteri; order Cyprinodontiformes; family Fundulidae; genus Fundulus; species Fundulus diaphanus. The sequence continues at coordinate 25,969,581 of CM073137.1, read as the reverse complement.
TTTCAAATGTTTTTTTTTTACAAAGAAAAATATGAAAGCGTGTAGTTTTATTGAGTCCTCTGAAACTGTTCAACAATATAACAAACAGTTGTGCAATACACAAATGGAGAGGCCTTAATAGGAGCCATACGAAGCTAATGGACTTGATGGTTAAAAAAGGACTTGATGATCCCTGAGACTTTAGGAAAAATATTCAGTGGACTGGTGAGTCAACAGGAACTTTCTGGAAGGTGTGTGTCTTGTTACATCTGACCTAAAACCAAGAGAGCTTCCCAGAATCAGTCCATCAAACTGACGGTCAAAAATAGTGGTGGCAGTGTGACGCTTTGGGGCTGCTTTGCTTCCTCCAGACCTGGACGACCGACCATAATCGATGGAATCATGAATTTTGATCTCTACCAGAAAATCCTGCAGGAGAATGACCAGCCGTCAATCTTAAGCTCCATCAAGCTTTGCTTATGGAGCAGGACAATGATCACATTGCAGCAGCAAGGCCACCTCTAAATGTCTCCGGAAAAAAGTTTGGAGTGGCCTAATTAAAGTCTTGACTTAAATCCAAGTTAGATACTGTAGTATGACCTTGGATGTGCTATTCATGTTGGAAAAAATCCTCAATGTGGCTGAATTAAAAATATTCTGCAAAGAACTTAATGCAAGTTATCGCAAACTCTTGATGTCAGTTGTTGCTGCTAAGAGTGGCACAACTAGTTATTGGGTTTAGGGGGCAATTACATTTTCACAAAGGTCTAGGTTGGTTTAAGTTATTATCGTTTGACAACTGCTTTTTGCATTTAATCAGGTTATTTTTAATTGTGACAAAAAAGAAACAGCAGAAGAAATCTTTTAAGGGGGCAAACTGGTAAGAGCAGCAGAGACTGTGGCAAAAGTTTATCCCCCGTTAGGAAAACGGTCCAAAACATACAGCTACAAAAACAATAGAAGAATTAATTTGTCAGAACGGTCCAAAGTCAAAAACCAAAGCAAACTGGACATCAATGACGTGTCTTGAAAACTGCTGTTTGTAGAAACTTTGCATCTAATCTGAGCTGATCTTAAACTATTTTGCAAAGAAGGGACACAAATTTTAATCTGTATATGTGCAAAGGTGGCAGAGATGCATCCCAAAATACCTGCAGTTTTGTTGAAGCATAAATATCATGTATTCTTTTTTTCTTCCATACATCCATCCATCCATCCTTTTTTTCTTTCACTTTACAATTACACACTGCTCTGTGTCAGTTTATCACCTAAAATATAAATAAAGTGGTGGTGTTAGACCTTGTGCTAACATATATACTTTTACACTACGTGGCTAAACTATTTCTGACTGCAAAGAAATTAGCACTAGAAAACAAATGAAATGGAAGTGTGATGATACCTTGTTAAACCTATTGATACATTTTGCACATACCTGCAGATTCAAATGCATAACAAGAATGTGCCTTAATGCAACTCATACAGTATATCAGCAAGAAAATGTGTCATCCCCAAAGTAGAATCCTAAAAGCAAATTTTGACTATATTTTAATTTATTTTGTAAAAAGTTATGGGTTTGAGCCATTAAAAAGCTAAAGTTCTAAGCACTCATTGTAAAAATACGGCTTTATATTGAGTTTGAAAAACTATTGAGTTTCTATTGAAAAACAACAACAAAAAAAGTAAAAAAAAAACTGCGGCACTTTTACATTAAAAGGGGAAGAAAAGTTTAATGGATAATCTGAGTCTAATTACAGCTGCTGAGAACTAATTAAATGCTCGCTGTATGAGGGCCTTTTAGGGAACAATCACTTCTTATTAAATGGCCTTATTTTGAATAAAACAAGCGGGATGGCCTCATTTTGAGTTAAGCAAGTACAGTAGATTCGCGTTTGGAGTAGCGTTCCTGCGATTTATAGTTTATCACTCACAGACTTCTTTAAATTGAACCTTAATGTTGTCATCTGGTACACGGTTGTCAGTACTGAGAGCATCTTGTCAAATAAAAAAAACCACTTACAGCAACTGCAGTCACACAAAACTTGCTAAACATTCAGAAATATCCAAAAATGTCTTTTCAGTGCATCTAACCATAAATAAATCATGCCCATCTTTGGTCTTCTCATGTCCATGAAGTAGGTGAGTCATTTAAGATGCTCCAGCAGTTTAGTTACAGCCTGTATATTATGATCAAGGGTATAACATTTACAGTCTGTTACGGTGTAACGACAGAAATAAACTACTTTTGCCATGACTTCGCAAACTCGTTTTTCTTTTTGTTCCTACTTTATGATTGCCTGAGCACCAAGAGATGAAATTTAAATGCTGGATACGCCATCTATGAGTGCAATAATGTGCCCTTTCTTAATCAGAAAAGGGTCAGACTGCAGCACGTTTTGGCCACCTCAAGCATACGTGTAAACTGAACAATTTGTATGCTGGAGCATGAGATGAAGCAATTTTTTTTATTGGGTCATTGCTGCAACATTTGACATCTGCAGCCGTCGGCCTTAGTCTGAAGTCAATTGGTACAGTTTCAGAAGGAAAGGTGATGCTGGAAAGTTATTTGCTTCCAGCCACATATCTTCATTAGGGTGTAAATCATCAGCTTTGTCACGATATGATGTTATATTGATTTGTTTGGATGGCGATATTTGCCGATATAACAAAGTCTGTTACGATTTCCGATCGATGCAACCGATATGACGCAATATTATCTGCCCATCTAACACTATTATTTACATTGATAAAAACTCACAGAAATGTGATTTGACCATTTGTGTCTAAGCTCTTACAGGTATCAGGCATTAAAAAAACATTCTTCTAATTTTAAAATGATAATAATAATACATGACCTGTTCATTATAGTGTTTTGCCTGAATTTCTAAATAAAGGCAGATCTTAAAAATGATGATATGGATTGATATTTTCATTTTGTATAGATGTAACTGGATCATTAATCACTGAATCAATATATCGATGTGGATCGATGTTTTGCTACACCCCTAATCTTTATATGCTATGAAAAATCATGGTAGATTTGCAAATATTGCAACATGGGTTGATAAATAAAGAATAACATTTTATAGTTTGGCAGGGAAGAGAAAAAGGTTTTGGTAAAGTGTTAATTTTCACAGTTATTTTTTGTTGAGAAGCCCCAATTTGCTGATTGCCTAACAGAAGAAAGTGATAAAATCAAAGTGTGATGACAACACCGCTGAATACGAATACACTGCGCTGATACCTGCTGGGGAAAATGCATTGCAAGAATGTCCCAGAATTCAAAATAAACAATAATATATACACAACTTATAACTTATCAGTTTGAAAAAACATACCCCACTGTAACTATATAAGTTAATCTGTTTATAGCAGAGAATTTCTTGTCAATTAGAACATTTTAGAACCTGTAACTTTAAACAGAATATGTTACCTGCTTTGGAAAATACAGTTTTCCCAAACATTGTTTGTTAAAGGGCATGTTACCGTCTCACCCTGAATATATTCTCATAGAAACACAAAGGGCACAAAGCTACACACAAAAAGTGTGCTGGCCACAAAATGCAAGGTAAGCACATTACAAACAATGCGAGAGGCACAAAAGATTAAATTACGTTTTCTAAGAAAAGCTACCTCTTTGCTTTATCTGAGATCATCAGTTTACGTAGAACAACGAGCAGAAATTTGAGCACTGCTGTTTATGTCTCTTAGCAAGTGTGAAACGTTAAGAAGTTAAGAGTAGATGTATGCAGAGACCCTGAGACAGATATAGTTGCTAGAACTGAAAAAAACACTCCATAGTGGAGTAGCATTTAAATAAAAACAGAGCAGATATGTTTTTTTTTGATGAGGGCAATATGGCCTTTCTCCCAGAGCGTCGTTCAGAAGGAGGGCAGCCCAGGTTCGCCAACTTTTATGTCGTTTACTCAAACGCCCATTCAATGGGGACTGGAGGACCCAACGCTGTGGAAATGTTATGCACTGTATAATTATATGACTGTAGACTGCAGCTAGCTAATTATATGATATGGCATGTCATCAAAATATTCTAATATATTTATTATATATTTAGAAACTGCATAATCGCTGTTGGAAGAGCTTGCCAACAGATCCATTCATGAGGGCTGCATGTGTGTTTCTTTGACAGCTCACCTGAGTTTGGGATGAGGGGGTGCTCCGTCTTGTGGCAGGGAGACTCAGGCAGCAGCACCGGCCCTCTCCTACTGGCCACACCGCAAGGGCGGAGGACCAACATGCACTGCAGCAGCAGCAGTGCATGTTGGGTAAAAGGGCGTCCCATGGGGGCCTGGGCTTGACTTGTTTCTCTTCAGGCCTCAGAGGCCAAGAGCGAGACGAGACACCTGGTAGGACAGAAGGAGAAAAGGACAGATTTGGGTTTAGGGAATGGCGCCATTTGCAAACAGTTTCCGTTTGGACACAAGCTGTTTCGATCATTTGCTACATCCCCTAAAGATTTAGGTCAGAAAATCAGAAGCAGCAACAAACAATACAATAATAACTATACCAACCTAGGAACAGGGGTGTGAAGAGGAGAGAATGTGAGAAGAGGAACAGACAATTTTCCACAGATTTTGCCAGCACTGTGTGAACTTCTCACTGGCACAGGGAACTTTTCACCTCTGACACGGAGTGCATGAATCACACACGGTCTGCACTACCTGATTCACCTGCATCTGGATTATTTAGTGATTGGATTATGCTCCATTTACAGACTTTTTTTTTTTGGTTCCTAGGGAAGTTATACCTTGTTCGGAAGACGTGCAAAAATGACTCTCTGCATATTGTCTATTCATGTGTTTTACATTATTAATAGTCTATTACCTTTTGTGAGCCAATGAGTGAAATGTGTACCATGTAGAGCTTCACCTGCTTCCCCACGGGTCAATTGGACGCTTTGGCTGCTGTAAATCTGTGTTCTTTATTTATTTATGACTGTACCCCTCCGATTGCTGAATGAGATTGTTAGGTTACGGATCCAGCAGATTTATGCTGGATGGAAAATTCAGTCGCTGCAAGAAAAACAAAGGAGTTTGCACAGCTCAGTTGTTCATAATTTCTTTCTTTGTGGGGGTGAATTGATGAGCTGTCTAGACCACCTACATCATTAATTTTTAATCATTAACATGATGCTATTACCAGGAATGATTCATGCTGTGAGCAGCAGAAGCAGGAGCTCCGCTGACTCGCATGCCTCATCACAGCCAGCGTTTTTGGTGACGTAAAGTAAAGAAAGTGGAGATGATAACGGAAATCTTTTGTTTCATTTTTACAAAATGCATTCCAGCTCAAGATTAGGAACATTCCTATTTTCTTTATTTCAAGTAAACTCGGGCTTCCATTTCTTATGCTGATGAAAGAAGAAGAAAAAAAAGAAGAACAAACTGTACTCCCTTCCCTGGCAGACGCACGATGTAGGTTGCAAATAAGGAACAAAATAATAATTTGGTTTTCTTCTGTGAAGGTAGCAAAAACATGAGAGAATCAACTTACAGACTAAAAAAACAAAAACAAAGCCCGACGCTCTCTGCAGGCAAACTTCGTCTCCACTCTTCTCTGAAGTGTGGATCCTCCTTCAAGCTTGAACTGACTGTGGGGTGCAACATGAGACGCCTTTCTGTTCAAAGTCTCAAATGAAAACCACTATGGTGAGAGTTTATTTCCATTTTTGCTTGAATTTAAAGTTTAAATTGAGCTTGCACGATCTCAGGGCGTACTCCTGGTACAGGCAGTGGAGATTTAATGCGAAACACCTGTCATCTATGGCGCGGAACGCAAAAGACGGTTTCTTTTTTCACTCAAGGCCATCGCCCTTTTGTCTTGGTGGTTCCCTCATCAGCTTCTCTGCTCCTTTCCTTTCAATTTAGGCATTTCAAAGTCCATTTTCCTCTCCCGCTAGTTGCCTTGACAGTCTATAACAACATTTTCCTCACCAAAATCCCATCTCACCCGTTAGACTGCTAGCTTCGACATTCTTCCACCCGTTTGTCACACAATCCAGTCATCTTTTATGTCTGCGTTCACTTAAAGAACATATTTCACAATCCGCAGGGCAAAGGAGAGGTTGACTCAGGAAATAAGATTAACGTTTTCTTTTTTTAGAGCCCTATGTGAATGTGTATGTGAGCAGATATTTGAGGTGTCTCTGGTATTCACAGGTATTACTATAAGCAAATGTGCATGTTCCCAAGACGCATTCAGACATGCGATGAGTTTGCAGGACGGAGCTTAGGCCCAGGTAAAAAATCTTTTGAAATCTTACTCTCTCAGTGACAACCCCACAAAAAAAGTCATATAGGTGTTCAAGCGTGCCTAAATAAAGCATGCCTAAATAAACGTGGATTCTTGATTAGAAAGTGTCACCACCTCTGCTCTTCTGAAATAGGAGAGGACTGTAATGGCATTACAAAGCCATAGATGACTCAGACTGCACCTTGACACTGAATGTCAATCAGGACATGGAGACTCTTTGCAGGAACACGGGGATATATGAGTTTATTTCACTGTTTGGAACGTGAAAGAAGCTGTGGTAAAAGGAGAGTGGTTCGTATTTGTGGTGGCAACAGGTCTGGGTGCTTGCCATGCTGATCTCATGCCAAGGCTACAACCTTATCACACTTGAACTGGGCTGACAGCGGTCCAACCAACTCATTGTAATGCTCTCAGTGGCACAGCTGCTCTGCACATCCTGGTGTTCTCCAAGCTTGCGAGCTGGGAAATCAAATGATGTTTAAGGCTTTTCAGGCTGCATTTTAAATGCAAAATGTATTTGTCAAGCCTTTAAAAGAGATGTCCTGGCCCTATGTTTAGCAATGAAGAGACAGATGGAGGAGAAGGGTTAAGAAGACGAATCAGGATGAGCTATAATTGCCAAGTTGGTTCATCCATCAAGAAAGTTGACTCTGATTCCGCTTCACTCCCAACTAAGACATTTTACTACAAATAAACAAAAAATAGAAAATATTTTAAAATGGGTAAATTGGATGTATTGGTTTCTAATACAATCTGCCAAATCCTTCTTATGATTGCAGAGCAGCTTTTTGCACGTTTCCACATTTGGTGATGAGGTTTTCTCTAAATCAGTCACAGAGATCCTGGACAGCACAAGGCAGCCTTAATCCAACATATACAGACATTAATAGACGATTATGCCATCATATTTAGACTTCCATTCAATAAATTTGAATATTATCAAAAAGTCCATTTGTCTCAGTAACCCGATTAACGAAGGTAAACATATTATATAGATTAATTACTCACAGACTAATGTTTTAAAGCCCTTATTTCTGTTAATAACAAAGATTTTATTCTTACATATAATGAACGCACAACATTTAAGATTAGAACACTACATTAAACTGATAAAAAAGATGTAGGTTTAATTAAAAGTATGTTTAATACTTGCTTAAAGGTTGTTATTTTCAAAAGGCACTTTAATCCGGACAGGTCAACCTCATTGGAATGCATATTCTAATTTATTGAATATTTCTGTATATTTAAGTCTGCCTGGTGGGTAATTTTTTTCACAAGGAGGAATATAAAGTATTGTAATTTAAGGAGCAGTTATTCTAAACAGTCTAGTGAAAGTATGCAAGTCAAAACATTTCATTATGCTGAATTTGTATAGTTGGGCACTGCAACTTAAACTGCTGATAAACCAAACAACTTTCACGCTCTTCATGGATTTTGAAAATACTTGGTGTTCACAATAACAAGACTAATTTTCACAGCTTTTTTTAGACTAAAGGACAGAGGATCACCCACCTAACAAGCAGACCTGCTGAACGATTAAAGTCCAGTTTAGTACACTTGATGGAACACGCTAAAACGAACTGAACGCATCAGATTCTTGTGACAACTCTGACGACGGACCAATCATTCCTGTAGGTGGCGTTAAAAGACGATATTCTCACAACACCAGATATTTATGTGCTACTTTCCTTTAAAATGGAAGCAACGCAGCTTAAAAGTTTTAATTTATGTAGCGAGTTAATATCATTTGGATAGCATGAACTGTGTATGTTTTTTTCATATTCACATTGAGAGTTTAGAACATTTAGCTTTTTTAAGCGGTCAATTGTGAGTTTTCAAATGGCCTTCAACATTGGCTTGATTCTAAAAATTCAAAATATATAAAAAAAAATCAGACAAGAATAATGTGCAGGCTGGATTACTGTCCCACTGTCCCCAACTACTGCAGGCCGATGGAGATTTTCCCCAACAGGGAATTGGCGTTCGAATCTGACAAAAAATAAAAAAAATAAAAATCATGCAGCGTGGTCCCGGCTTAACTGAACTGTGACACCAACTGAACACATGTGAACGTTTTTTTCTTTGCTTCGCCTTCTACATCTGGATTCAATGAAAACTTATAAATCACTATTGATGTAAGAAACGGCCAACCGAGAGAGAGAGAGAGAGAGAGAGAGAGAGAGAGAGAGAGAGAGAGAGAGAGAGAGAAAAACATTGCAGGGGGAATCAATTAAGACATCTAAAGACATTTATTAGCCATACATTTCAATAAATGTCTTTGGGAGACCCGCAGATGGCATGATTTATGCGTTCACGTTTGTTTGCATCATATTTTCCTAATAATTCAACACAGACTGCAATAGTTACACACTGAATCATCTGACTTGTTGCATCATTGCAATACAGAGATCTCTAGTACATCCTCTTCTCTTAACTCACCACAAGCCTCCAACCAGTCCTGTGGGAAAGAGTGGGAAAAGCTTTCTGTGCTGTTTGGCAATTTAATACTAAATCATCTCCGGGGTATTAGTACAGGCCTCCCCACCTTCACCTACTTCTGCTCACTCTGGCATAGATGAACACATGGACAGCACAGGCGTATTCACGGTAAACACTCTAATATCACCTAGGGACCTTGTGATGGATAACATCCAAGCACAGCCAAGGTACAGAGCACTGCCACTAGCCACATGTGAAAATTATTGCATAGTAAAGACTGCAGTCATTGGATGTCATATTCAATAAATGAGAATAGAATAGAAAAGTTCATTTTGTTTCCATAACAAAAAATTACTAAATGAAAAATAATAGATATACACACAGACTAATGTTGTAATTATATTTTTCCTCTCACAACCTCCGCAGACCATAATAAAAATGTATACATAAATGTGTGCTTGATGAACACCTGCTTTAGAATTGTTGTTTATTTTTTTTCAAAAGATACTTTTAATATGGCAAAATTACCCTCATCAGAATGCATATTCTACTTTACTGAATATGACATTATGACAGGTCAGTTTAACTTTTAAAGAAGGCAGGATTTCTAAAGAAATACATGTTAACATTGGTTTCTTATGGTGCACCAGCAGAATGATGATGCACCTATTTCCCCTTGATTGATGACTGTGTTCCAGGAACAGCAGCGGGAAAGGGTGTCATTGTTTTAGCCCTTAGGCTACAATTTACAGGATACCTACAACTGCCTGCCCTCTTTGCTGTACTTGTTATTAGGACTGTATCCAACCTGAGGCGATGACAGAAGATGGACAACCTTAACAGTAGGTCGGAGGTTGAGGTGGCGGCTAGCACTTTTATCTAATCTATGTATGTGTCTACTGAAAAGTAAAGCTACTTAGTGCTTGATTCAGGTTCTGTGAGGCTGCGTTTTCAGAAGAAATAACAATACGTTAGACAAATGTCTCTAAAGTAATGAGTGAATCACCTGCTGACTTAGACTAAGGACCCACCATGGCAAAAACATCCTTTCAATGGAAATGTGGCCTAACACCCCTACTCCCCTGGGTTTAGAATGCACATTTCTTGAAAACTTAATTTTGAGTTCTAAAGCAAAACTTTCCACCTTCTTTTGCTCTTTAATGTTTGGCCTTCAAATATAATTGCATCACTTTAGCACTTCATTAAAAGCCACATACAGGACTTAAATAGTTCACATTGCATGCTCACAGGCACACTAGAAATAAACCTTTCCGGCAGCGCAGTGTGAAAAGATGGCGCCGATATTCTGGGTAGTTCAGACCCAAAATTAGACAAATATATGCAATACGCATCCTGTTGTTGCACGTTTTCCTCGCTGTTCTCTCTCACGTTATTGCATCCAATTTTTTCTGCGATCTTTAGCGTTGACACTTTCTGTGACAGGATGTGAACATCCATCCAAACAGATTGAATGTCTTACTGGAATGAAAAGTGGAAATTCGTGACACATTGAAATGAACAACCAACAGATATTGGAATCCTAACTGATACAGTTATGATAGTATATTTATGATATAATGAGCAGCACTTATACTGACTGGAGTAAAGTAGGCTAGTTCGTGAAAGTATGCCATTGAAAGAATACTTTGCCTTGGTTTGTCATTTACTGGCAGGTTATTAGGGCACAGCCTGGCAAAATATGCATGCATATTACTAGAAAAAAACTCTTAATATGGTGAGTATTTCCCCCCCATAACAATGTAACATCTTCTGAAAAACTTAGTTTGATAAATGGAGGATTAATAAACAGTTTTATGAAGTAATGGTTCACTGGAGTTTTAAATTGCTTCTTCTCTAACTTCCTGTAATGGCTGCTGGTGTTACATTCCTCATCCTAGATTGCACGCAAACAGGACAAAAAAACAGAACATCCAAGATTCAATTGCTTTGTTATTCTATGCCCTCCACTATATTGTTTCAAGCAACACGATTTTTAATATTGTCTCTGCTTATAAAGAAATACAACATACTTTGTTCTGCTTCTGTAAAGTTAGCGAAGACATAGCCCTCTGTCTCTTCCAGCCATCACAAGTGAGGGGGGTACTCCCCTGATAGTTTATGCATGTTGGTTTTAGCCTCATAACTTCCTCCACACAGATATATAGAGTCTTTCAGAATCTGAATGGCACATGGATTTCCTGAACACAGTTTCTTCTGCACACAGCTTTGGACGTTTGTCCCTGGAAGGACATGAGGCATCCAGTCGTCTGCCTCTCATTGCTTTGTAAGAGACACCTCATGTTGCTGTTACATGCATCCTGTCTCCCCCCTGGTGTCTTTTTTACAGCTTTTCCTGAGCCTGCCATGTTGTTTGCAAAGAAGCAGGTGGAGAGATGCTCGCTTCCCGGAGGAAACGGCTCAAAGCTTCTGCGTGCAGCATTACTCACACAAAGTGACTCACACTATACTTTTCTCACTCTTCTAATGTTATGGTACATTTCTGACATTTTTTAAGCTCAGACCGAAGCAAATGTCGACTGAGCGCTTTCCTCTTAACTGCAAGCAGAAACAATGGAGTGAGTGCTGCCAGTGTTTTCCAAATGCATGCCCTTTAGGCTACGTAGGTGACAAAAATGTCCTACAGTGGTGAGAAGCCTATGATTTATTTCCTGAAGTCTTTATGAAAGTCATGTATCTTCTTAGCACCAAACCAGTGGTGTTTGAACAAGTGTATTCTCTTATTGCCAACAGGCTCTAGTACGTACTGCCCAATACTAATACCAAAAAACGTTAACAGTTTAGACAAATCATTTAATGCTTCGGAAAACAGTCTCTCACTTGCCAGTAAATTTAGCCTAAGATAACTTAATTTACCTAATCCTTAAATCACTATTTAAGATTGAGCATAATATGACATCTTAGATTAATAAACTGATTAAATAAATTCATCAACATTCTAGCATCATCTCTGTAAATGTGAAGACTTGACTTGAACGACTTGAAGTCTTGATGTTTCATAAGTTCATCTTTTTGTGTTTGACAGCCTTGAAACGTATTAACTTTGAAAAGGCACTGCAGTGAAATCAGATCATGACTAATTCAGCTTCATACACGCAGTACAACACAGTACACACTCACGGGTCAAGTGGAGGTGTCAGCTAACTAATCTATTGAATTCTACCTGCAGTAACGAGTGGAGAGAGGATCATATCAACACCGCTATTGATTTCGTCTTAGAGGGACTTCATGATGGTCGACTTGCATCATACATAATGAAAAGGCTCCCAAATAAATCCTGCCTTTGTGTTTGTCACAGTAACACGTAGGTGCCACCACCACACACATACACACGCTAGGCTTCCATGCAACAACCGCATTTGTCAACTGAGAGTGATGCAGCGATGATCCATCTGTCCAAACACAGTCAGGGGAGTGTGAGATGGGGGTCACACCACAGTGCTGATAGATGCTTTTTCCTCTTTCCTCACTTTCTCTGTGGCCAGACAGAACAAGCACACTCACACAGAGAAACACACACAACTAGGTGTATAATCCACCCAGACTTTGCTCTGGACCAGAGCACACAAAGACATGACTTATCTGCTTCTTAACGATGTGTGCCTGGGATGCAGAGTGTCGATTTCTGTGTGTTTGGTTGTAATTGATTGGGTGTTTGTCACGATGTCTATTAGGCAGGTTATTCCCAATTTTTGTTTATTCTGTCTCTCTGCTAGTTTTTTTTCTTTTTCATTTTTAACAGAAATCAATTATTGCTATGTAGATGTTTTACCTTATAAAAGGACACATGAATGTCTAATATTATAAACGTCACATTGTCTCCTTGGTTTATGATCACATTGAAAGATTAAATGTTGTTCATATCACCTGCCTAGCTAAGTGGATGGTCAGAGGGAAACCAACAAGATAGCCAAGTGATCTGTCAGAAAAAAAGAAAAACGCACAAAGGAACAAAGCAGGTGTCTGACTTACAGAGAGGCTGCAGAGGCTGCTGCACAAAACACAATATGATTGACAGAGCAGTCAGGTTTTTCTGCTCCTTTCGCTTTCTCCACAACTAATTCTGTGCCATGTGGGGAGATTTTTCAGTCTGTTAATGTTATCTGTCATCATCCCCACTCTGTCTACCTTTTATTGACCTTTGCCCCTGGATGTTTATGCCTTTAGAGCACCTTAGTCTCCTGGGTGTCTCAAAGGTTCGGCGAAGCTGAAAGACTGATGAAGTGATGATTTTGTCATCAAATGCTCAACGCCGCCCAGCAAGACCATTTCCGCTCCGTGACCCCCAGATCAGAGGATAGATTAATTCCACGGAAAGAAATGTTTGCGACTCTGAAAAAGTGGGATGGAAAGTGTGTTCGGGTCTGATGGCTTGTTTGTTTCAAAACCTTATCTGCAGTGCACAGTCTGACCTTTGGGGCACAAATCAAAGGTGCACATATACGATTAGTCTTTCTCTTTCTCCATATTTCGTGTTCTTACACAGTCCCAGAATGTTTGGCCCACTATGGCTTCCTGATTCTCCATGGAGTTTTTTTTCATTAGTCGCCACCCATTTCTTTTCCTTCATCCTATTGAAATAGACCAAATAATATGATCTAAATAAATGTTGGACATTGTTTCCATTTATTTATCTATTTTTATGGTTTATAGTCACATGTGTTTTTGTTTTGATTTTAAAACGTAAAGATAAATTGGATTGCTGTTGCAGTAAGATAAAGTTCAGGCCATTACAATACTGTGTATGCCATAGTCCAGTATTACAGTGAAATTTGCCTGTATTCTTTCATAATAATTTCTACAAAATGAATGCAGCCTCATTCTGTACCCCTGTAAGGAAGTTAAAAAAATCCCACACCACATCCATCTCATTCAGATATCTGTCTTGGTACTGTCACGCCTACTGTCCACATCCTTCTTGCACTTCTTCTCATCAAACTCCACTTTTGCTAGAAAAGTATGTGTGTGACTCATAATTTTCACCACTACCTACCTATTATCTTCTAACTTTACTATGCTTTGCAAAATTGTTTATATACCAGACACGGCTCCAGTCCATAGCTTCACTTACACCTTTCTGGACTAAGCTCTTCTTGCCGACAAGATTACGCATCATTACAGAAACTGTTGCAAGGAGTGCCACAGGGTTCAGGATTAGGACCAGTTTTGTTCATTTTACAAAACTGGCTGTAGTTTAAGATTTTAAAATGCCCTTTATGCAGATGATCTGTGTTTTATTGCTCAATCAAGCCTCTAAATCCTTGGTGTTAGTCTGCTATATGTTTGGGTTCATCATTCTAGATGAATAATAAAGAGTTGCTATAAAGAGAAATAAAGAGAAAAAATCTCTATGTTTCAAGGTCTTAATTTAAAAAAAATTAGTTGAAGATGATTGTTCAGTCTTTTATTGCTTCTCACCTGAACTACTGCAAAACCATTTCTACCCGTTTTATTCAGTCCAGAATGCTGCTGCAAGGCTTTCCAAGAACACAAGAACATGACAAGAAAAACCCATTTTAGACTCTTTGCACAGGCTGCCATTACATTGTAGAATCCCTTTAAATACTATAATCCCCACTTTTAAAGTCTTGGTAGGTCTCTGCAGCTATTCACATCTTTGAGCTATTATAATTTATAAATTCTCTTTCAGTCAGATTACCTGGTCAGAAGTTGCTAGTAGTGTCATGGAGTCACTTTCAAAATCAGAGGAGACTGTCCTTTTAATGCAATCTTCACAGGTCTGGAATACCTAGCCTCCATCTTTATTTTCTCTTTTAAGCCTTTTAAAAAGCAACTAAGGATTTCTTTTTTCCCTATTTGTTGGTTTCGAAAAACCTTTAATTTGGCAGGGTCTTCATTTTTATACATTTTGAATGTTTTATCCAGTTTTTATATTATGTATGTTTTATGTGGCTTTTTAGTTTAAGGTGTGCTTTTTTTCCATCTCTTTTTAGTTTTATGAAACAATGTCAGTTTTTTTTTGTCGTTGAACAGTGCCATATAAATTAATCTTACTTGCTGCTTACTTACTATTTAAAGAACAAGAACGCTTTCTGTTTGCTTTCTTCTTCAGGAAATGGAGGAAAAAGAGAAGCTTAATAAAACCCAGACCTTGGGGATCTGAAGCAGAACTTTTCTGTCGGTGATCTGTTTTATCCCTGACTCTCTACTTAATTACAGCAGATTTGGTTTCCTAAAACAGCTGTTAAAACTTCTTCAGTAGATTATCTTTGGGTCAATTTAGGATATTACCCCATTCCAGTTTGTCCTCTTTAATTTTTTTTCATGCTAAAGAGCGCAGTAACTCCAAAACACTCCAAATGCTTTGTGCTGTATTTTTGGAAGGCCTTTTCAAGCAGCCTCAGTGACAAGTCTGACCACAACCATAGCTTTAGTGCAGATAAATCTGGGACATAGATCGCACACATTCGCACACACTCACTGAATCGCATAAACACACAAAGATACACTGACTCGCCCAGCTGTGTTGTTCAAAAACACACCCAGCAATTTTAACCAAGTCCCACCCTGTCTACCAAAGATAGTTAATTTAGCACTCAGCCAGATGCTTCATCACATAGTCTGTAAAACTCTATAAACCACACCAACTACAAATGAGACAGACTACATTAAAAAACACTTTGGGGGTGTAGATGACTTCATTCTCGATCGGAACAACATTCTTCCAGTGGAATAAGTCAAAAAATATTTGTCAGCACATCAAGCTGTGTTGATGTTGCTGCCCCTGTGATAACTGTAGGCAATTTCAGAGGACCTGTAGGTCAAAAGCATAATGTAAAATCTAGCAAGGTGGATTTTACAGTTCACAACAAAAGCTGTTTACTTCAAGATTGAGGTCAAGGTAAAGTAAAGTCTGGTCACAGCAAAGTTCTGGCTGTGTATAATTTTATTACAGGTGTTGAAGAACATTCTTTTTAATAAAAAAAAAAAGCTGTGGGATGTTTTTTATTAAAAACGTCCACCACAAGACCCACATGAACACTGTATCTATATTTAACTCTTCATGCTTTGCATTATGATGCCAGCTAGGAAATAAATGCCTGGAGTGTTTTTTTTAGAATAGACCACATACTCTTAGTCAAAATAAATTAGTATTTTTTTTTCTTGTAGGCAAAAGTGTACAATAAAGGTTACAGTGCATGTAAATGTAAAATATTAAAAGGAACTCTTAACAAGAATTAACACATTTTCTTCCCTTTAAAGAATAAATTCCTCTAAAAAAGAACAGGGTAGCTATCACGCCGCCTTTTTCTATTCTATGCTTGATTAGAGATACCTGTCTCCGTCGCTTCACCTGCATTGCCTTCCTCTTAATCACGGCTCTGCCTTTCTTCCTTTTGGGTCTCACTTGACATCTTAATCATTGTTTAATTTTAATTCACCTACATTGTGCCCAACAGAAAGTGTGATTTCAACATTGTTCCTGTGTGGAATACAGAATGAGGCTGGATGCATTGTGTAGATTATAAGAATATATATTGTGTACAGAAACATCTGTTCAGAATACCAACTGGAGACCCCCAGGTCAAAATGGGAGTCACCTCCCAAGGTGGTGGAGAACGACAGAGCTAAGATCCTGTGGGACTTCCAGACACAAACAGACAAAATGGTAATGGCAGAGCAACCGGACACTGTGATCACTGATAAGCAGCAGAGGACAGCAGTTGTGATCGATGTGGCCATCCTGAGTGATGGGATATCAGGAAAAAAGAACACGAGAAACTGGAGAAATACCAAGGGCTCAGGGAAGAACTAGATAGAGCCTGGAAGGTGACGACAACAGTAGTGCCCATGATCATCGGAGCACTCGGGGCAGCAACCCCCACTCTACGTAGAAAAGTGGCTCCAACAGATACCTGGAGAAACATCAGACGTCTCATTCAGGAAGAGCACAATCTTAGGAACAGCTAAGATCCTAAGAAGGATCCTCAAGCTCCCAGGCCTGTGGTAGAGGACCCAAGTTTGAGAGCTGGAGAACCACCTACCCTGCTCAGGAGTATGAGGGGTGGGGGAGAGAGCAGTTTATATATATATATATATATATATATATATATATATATACTTTTTTTATGAAATAAAAAAAATAACCTGGCAGGATATATCAGTTTATTATACAAGGCAGTTTGGTTTTTAATCACTTATTTCAGAAAGTAATGCCTATTTATTATATAAATCATTACAAAAAGAATGAATATATCAAGCCTTCCTTGTCATTTTGATGATTTAACTGATAATTACCCAAAATTCAGAGCATTTTCAATGTATAAATGTAATATAATGGCTAGAAGTGGATAGTGACTAGTTACATTTACTCAGTTACATTTAGGATAAAGAGTAGTTTTACTGTACTGTACTTCTTACTTTTACTTGAGTAAATATTATGAAGAAGTATTGCTACTCTTACTTGAGTAAAATGTCTTGCTATTCTATCCGCTGTGAGTAAAAAACAAACTTGTTTCAACCAAAAATGCACTAGAGAGACACACATGTACAGCTAATATTAAGGTGAGACTTCTTGTTTCTACACAAGCTTTGTTGTTTTAATGGTAATTCTATCTGCTGAGGTCATTGACCCATTTACAGGTCAAGTAACAATACAGTAAACAGCAGATATTGTTATTGGAAGTACTTTGCACTGTCCTAACTTGTTGTATACACATTAACTGCTTGGTTTCATATGTTTTGTGTTGAAAAACATTGTTTAGAAAAGTGTTTGGTTTTTTTTGCCTGAATTAGGGTTAGAATTTGTACATAATTTCATATTTTTGCCTGACAAATTGCATAATTCTTAAATATTAAATCATTTGTTATAAATATTTACTCTGTACTTGAGTAGCCTTCTTACCAAATACTTTTTTACCCTTATTTGAGTAATTTCTTGGTTGAGCACTTGTTACTGTGACATGAGTAAAAATATGTTGAAGTAGCACTACTCTTACATGAGTAAAATTTCTGGTTACTCTACCCACCTCTGGTAATGGCTGTATTATACACTACAAACATGGGGAGGGCTGCTGACTTGAAAGATGTCCAACAGACAGTCATTGATTCCCTCCCCAAGGAGTGTGAGCCACAGAGAAGCTAAAGAAGCTGGTTGTTCACATACTGCTGTATACAAGCATATTCACAGCCAGCTCAGTAAAAGGAAATAGCGTAGTAGGCAAGAGGTGCAGCAGGAATAACCACAGCCTTGAGAGGATTGTAAAGCAAAATCCATTCAAAGATTTGGGGGGGCTTCACAAGGAGTGGATTGAGGTTTGAATCCTACACATGGGCTACAAATGTCACATTCCTCATGTAAAGCCATTGCTGAACCAGAGACAAAATCAGAAGTATCTTTTAAATAGCAGGCCCCAGATTACTTATCTGATCTTCTAACCACATATATTGCTCCTTTGCTCAGAGGTTCAGAATCTTCTAGTTGTTCCGCTTACTAGACTTAGAAGCAAGGAGGACCGGGCCTTTCAGATCACACCACCAAGGCTGTGGAACTGTCCACCTCCATAGCTACGCTTGGTTGACTCAGTGGACTCGTTTAAAATGTAGTTAATACAATTGTTGTTTCAACAAGCTCTGTGTTGAATGTTTATTTTCATTGTGAATTTCTTGTGTCTTATTTCATCTTTCTATCGGCTCTTAATTTTTATAGTTATTTTATTGGATGAGTGGAGTCCACTGTGAAGTTTCCACCCTCCATGTCATCTGCTGGTGTTGGTCCACCGGGTTTTCTGAAGTCCAGAGTCAACACAGCCATCTACCAGGAATTTTTGGAGCACTTAATCCCTTCTACTGCTAACAAGCTTTATGGAGATGCTGATTTCATTTTCCAGCAGGACGTGGCTCCTGCCCACACAGCCAAAGGTACCAAAAGCTGGTTCAGTGACCATAGTGTTAACATTTCTTAATTGGCCAGCAAACTTCCCTGACCTGAACCTCAGAGCGAATCTATGAGGTATTGGCAAGAAGTCGATGAAAGACACCAGACCCAACACCGCAGATGACCTGAAGGCTGCTTCCAAAGAAACCAGGGCTTCCAAACACCCAAGCAGAGCCTCAGGCTGATTTCCTTCATGCCACGCTGCATTGATGCAGTAATTCAAGAAAAAGGAGACCAAGCTAAATATTGAGTGCACAGAAATTAAAAATTTTTAGAAGCCTGATATTTCGGTTTAAAATACCCTTTTTTTATTGATCTTGTGTAATATTCAAATGTTCAGATACACTGAATTTTGGGTTTCTATGATCTGTAAGCTCCAATCATCAAAATATTTAATTTTCATAAGCATATAATATATAACAATATTTCACTCTGTGTAATGAATCAATACAATATATTAGTTTCTCTTTCTGAAATTAATCACAAAAATATTTCACCTTTTCATGATATAAGACCCTACACATTTGACACCCTTCTTCTATCTTTGAAAGATGAAAAATAAGTAACGAAATTAGCATTACAGCTACCCTAGATTGAAAGCATCATAAAAACCACAGAATATAGACAATCAAACACGCACCTGGATATCTTATACTGAATAGTTTATTTAAAAATAAATAGTTCTTAGTGTCCAGTTCAGAGACAGCTTAATAAGAGGTTTAGATTTTCAAGTAAGGAAATTTAAACACCTTACTTCCCTGATAAAAAGCAAAACAAAACAAAAAAAACAACATACCCAATCACATGCAGAACACTAATGGTAATAATATTAGCTAATAGGATCTGTGTGCAGAACACACTCACTTCTTGTGCATTAATTACCATGATTCCCCAGCCTTTGAACTTGTCTAATTTACTATGACCTGTCTGCTGCTACTGCTGAGAGATGTCTGTATAACACGATCCATCAAAAAAAAAGAGAAGAAAAATCTGTTTCTGACCCTGGCACTGATAGGCTGTTGAGACAGTGGCTCTGACACATCCTCCAGACCCCGAGGCGACTGTCTGAGCTGCTCAAAGTGTCAGAAAATGGTGTTTGCAGGGAACAAGTTGTCACAACGTTAGTCTTTTAAACCTAAGTGACAAAACCTAGTTTGTCACTACGGTCTCAGGCTACATCTCACTGAAGGTTGGAGGGGCTTTCAGCCAACACTGAACATCAACACACACATATAATATGAAAGCTGATATGTGAAGGTGAGGATAAATGCAATCGCCTTGTTGATGGTTGACACATTTTGTGTCATTTTCCCAACTTTTAACCGCTGGAGTAATGCATTGGCATCAAAGATTTCTCACACCTCAAAGCCTTTGTTCTCTCTGTACTTGATTACTGAGGCCGATCCTTAAGAGAGGAGCTTTTTCATCTAATGTCTGATCAAAGATCCACGGCGAAGATGGCTGCAACTCTCAGGGACTCGTCGAGAAATAATTCTCCATACGTGTAGCAAAAACATAAACCTGCAAATGAACATTCACTTGTTACTGTTCTGATAGGAAGCAGGAAGCCTCTCACCGAGGACTGGTGACATTTTTAATGCTTTAATTACATGGTTGGTTAATGGGTAGCCAGGACTTGCTGAGTGCAAAATTATACTATCTGTGACTACAGCTGTGAGCACATGCAAAGTCTTTGCTTTCAGAAAAACCACGCATGAACTTCTGAAGCGGAAAAACAGTAGACGCGCTGACTGCTCCTCCAATATCGAGGCTAACGACTAACCACAGTCCCGACCCATTGATCTGCGCTGACAAAAGGTCATAGGAATGCTACCTTGACGTTTGTCCGACTACAAATGAAAAGAAAATTACAGCCACCCAAGGGTAAATTCCTCTCATTCAGCTGTAAGTGTGAAATCACTGAGCCCAGATGTGTTTTTTTCCCCTTCTTCTTCTTCTTCTTCAGGAGACTGCAGTTTCAAATCATCCAATTACTAATATCGCAATCAATCATAAGCTTTAGCACTGACACAGTATGAGTCGGGAATGATGGATGAAATCTTTTCCAGATTATACAGGGACGGCTGGGTCCCTTTGGTTGCACTCACTGTGAATAATCAGAAGTTTTTTTTTTTTTTCTTTAACAGTTTGCAGCCGGAGCTTCTTAGACAAATGTGCAAATAAAATACTAAATTTACTCCTGTCAAAACGTATTCCTGTGGATTACAGAACAGAATTTAGAACGGTTTACTATACAATTTATAATGAACCTAAATCTTTGAAAATTTCTTTGCGTGTATAATTAGATTGTGTTTTTAATTAGGCTGCTGTGATTTTAAAAAACAACAAAAAAACAACAACACAACAATTAAAATTAGGTTAATAAAAGGGACCGCTTCAGATGAAATTAGGTTTATAGTTTATGTACCGATCATTTCCCTGCATTCATGTATTACCCTGATAATTTTTGTTTAAATAGAAAGAGAACGAGAAAGAAAGCTGCATTAAAGCAAGATCAAATTTAAATGTTAATAAATGCACTGAGAACAATTCTCTTGTAGTTCCTTGACAATGTCTTGGGGGAGATGTACAGAGAAGCCAGTAGTTATTAGTGGAAATAGAGGTAGGAGGTGGCACACCACCAATGATGTTCTTTTGTGAACCTGAGAATGGAACACGCTCAGAAGATCAGTGTACTTGGATTACAAATTGAATAGGAAGGGTAAATGTAGACAGAAGTACAGGAAATGTATGAGCTAAGTTGATCTAAAATGTTATAAAATGGAAACCGAAGCAAGAAAGTTGCGGAAAAAACTGAAAATTCCAACTTCAAAGGATTGAGGAATAGTCTGGTTGACAAACACAGAATTATCAGCTCAAAGATGCTCAAAGAAAGATCGAGAGTCAATTTAGCTCCTGCTTAGCTTTTTATGATTAAAGAGTTACTCTTTGCAAATAAAAATGCAGACACGCCTGCTTTTTTTAAATAGTCATTTTTTTTATTTGAGTAATAACACACTTGATATTTTTATACTCTATTTTCTGATTTGGATTAAAATGTGTAGTGTTTCCAAAACATTTGCAGATATGGAAATTAAAGCAATTATAAGAGCTGTTGGCTTTCATTTTTAATTTTTTTAAACAAGCTATTAATATTTTGAACACAACTGTCTGCCACATTGTCGCTAACTGATTAAAATAAATTTTTGAAAATTTGCCCTCACTGAATTTTTCCCCTTCCTTTCAGTTTGCTATAGTCTAGCCATGTCTCCTGATACAGCTACAGCACGATATGTTATAACGGTAAAAGGTCTCCACAAAAATCAGGAACACCATAACACCACCATAACTTTATATTTCCATTTCAAGCGAGATTTTTCACCAAAAGGTTGACATTGTTATTTACCATGCTCAGACCTGGTTTGCCCCATCTATGGTCTAGTTTTAAAGCCTGTACCTCCACGGAAGAAAGCATGCTAATATGGTCTCATTAGCAGAGTATGCAGAGCAAAGCAAGCAGCAAAACAAACTGTGATTTACCATGTTTCATCTTCCCTTCTTTAACATGTAAATTCAGCAGAATGCAGTGATTAAATAGGCTACGAGGAACCAAGCACTGTTAGATATGTCCCTTCTGTGGGAGATAATTAGCATCAAAGATGGTTGCAAAAAAACATCATGTGTTATATGTGAAGTTGTGTATCGAGAAAGATAAAAGATGGTTGGCTAAATGTTAATTTTATCAGAGGTGGGTAATCCCGCTTCAGAAAGTAAAAAGCCAGCTCAGGGATTAGTTCCAACCATTTGCATTTCCACGGCATAGACAGGGGCCAGAATCACCTGGTTAAGGGAACAGGATGAAGGAAAAAACCAAGCAGGGTTTTTACTTTCCAGAAACCAGATTTCCCACCTCTGCATTTTTACGGCATTCTTTCTGTATCATTTAAAAATATCTTGAGTTATTTTAATTGGCAGTCTTAAATTACAAATAACTCAACTTTATGACCATTTTTTCACCTCCTTTATACCGTTTGCATTTTAAAGTAGCAGTAGGTAATTTTGGAGTGGCGCTCCCCCTACAGTACCTTTTGAAAATAGCACGGTCGTAAACACTGGCTGCCCTCCGCGTGCCCCGCAGCTACAGCTCACTGTCACTCTGGAAGACGTATATCACGCTGAAATATCTGAAGAGGTGGGAAGTATTGTAGATGACAGACCCCTCAATCGTCTTATAAACACCTAGATTACCATCACAGGGACTTAGAAGAGGATATATAAGGTAATGATAAGGTAAAAATGTTACTTAGTGATGTTTAAAGCTTCTTTTCAAACTAAATTGGTGGTGAAATAGGCGAGAATAAGTCTGCTACAGTCAAACCATCCAATATAACAAGTTGAATGGGCTGGCAGCTTCTACAACGCAGTAATTATAAGGCTGGAAAAACAACAACAGGAACCTTTTTTTGCTGAAATAAACAAACCAAGCACATACACTTTGATTCACATCGGGGAACTATAGATAGGAAGAAAGCCATAAGGAAGCTGCCTACAGATGAGTCATCTTTCTGCATTTGAAGAAATGTGGTCTGAGTGATAGTAAATTCGCGCTTGGCTCCTCTGGAACTAATTAATTACCCGACTGTGTGTGTCCGCGGAGAGGCTGGCCTTCCTATTTGTCCTCTCAAAAATCACGGACACGCACAATAGCATTAAAGAAATGGTAGCAGTTTTTCATGCAGCAAGGATTAAGCTGCGGTAGTTGCCGTGTGTTTGTGTGAATGCGTGTGCCAGCCTGCCCAGGCCTTCGCCTCCCTGAACCTGTCTCCCAAGGGTGAGCTGGAACAGCAGAGGAGCAGAATTGGAGATGGAGCCTGCAGGCATCCGATCATGTCTCCACTAGACGAAGCAAGAAATCTATCTCTCTCTCACTTGGCTCTCTTTCTTTCTTTCCGCCTTTTTTAACTCTGTGCCACTGAGAAGTATGAAGGGTTGTATTTCACTGAGAGCCGAACGGACTAGTCCGCTTTGACAGTTCGCTTCCTCAAAAATAGCGACACCAGAGATTTCTAACCATTGTCAGAGCCAACCCGTGAACCCTCGCCCCAGGCAGCTGTGTGAAAGCTAAAACTTCAACCTCACTACAGAACATGTTTTTTTTTTTTTTTTACATTTTACTTATTTACTTTTAGGGGAAAGGAGCAAGTGAGGAAAAGTTTTTGTTGAGTGCCTGTCTATCGTTTGATATCCAAATGATGAATTTAACCGTTATGCTCTTCAGAAGTAAAGATCTTAATACATTTTGCCTTTTCCATTATCTAAGGGCTACATTTGCTCCACATTACTTTTTGCACTACTATGTAACTATAAAAAATAACGCTGGCTCTAGATTAAACTGGAGAGGTTTTACGTCTTTTCAAGTCGGGTGTTCATTGTTTTCCCAAGAGTCTGTGCAACACCTTGAACTAACTTCTTTTCATCTTGGATAGCACAACCCAAAAACTGGCAGGAGGCAAATTAACCCAAAACCCAACAAGCAACACAAAATTTGTGATTATTTGAGGCTACAGCCTTCTTACCCCACTATAATTATACACTCATGGCTTTATAAGCCACATTAGATACCTTACTTATTGCCTAACTAGGTATACATTTTGAATTGCTTGTTAACATAAATAACAAATCAGCCAATCACATGGCAGCAACTGAGACTACAATTTGCAAAACCTCAGCGAGAGATTGGAAAAAATGTAGCTTGGTCCCAAAAAGTTTCCGTTTCAGCTGCGGCAGAGTTGTTAGGGTCAGAATTTTAACCTTGCACCAGTGGTTCAGACTACTGGTGTAATGTTGTATTAAGGGGAATATTTTCTTGACACACTTTGAGCTTCTTGTTACCATTTCAGCAATGTTTGAATGCCCCAGCCTACTAGAGTATTGTTGCTGACCTTGTCCATCCATTTATGATCAAAGTTTACGAATCCTCAGATGGTTATTTCCCATTAAATAATGTCACAAAGACCGAGTCATCACAAACTGGCTTGTGGAACATAAAAATGAGTTTACGGTTCTCCAATGGCCTCCACAGCTGTCAGATCTTAATCCAAAATAGCATTTTTGGGAGGCAGGGGAACATGAGATCCCAGGCATGCAGAATACCATCTTTGAATGCAAAAGATGTTGAACTCTGAAGGAGATTGGCTACAGCAGCAGAAGACCACACTGGATTACACCCCTGTCAGATAACAACTAGAAACTGAGGCTCCAATTTGTACAAACTCTTTAAAAATGGCTAAAAAAGTTAGTAAAATTTAGTTTGTTCCAAAAATTCTCAGTTTCAGCTTCAACATTCAAATGGCATGGTCACAATTTGAACCAAGAATTTGAATGGATTGTTCGTTGTTCACATGCTTGTACTTCAGTGGTCCCCGCTTTGACCAGATCTCAATCGGACAAAGCCTCTTTGGGATGGGGTAGTACATAAATTCACACCATGGGTGTGGACCCAAGAACTTTGCAATTGTGGTGAGGGTTAGGGTTACACATAATTATTAAAAAAGGGGTTGCTACCTACAACTAGGAAGGTGTACCTAATAAGATGGCCATGGTCCAGTATATTGGAGTTTTTTGGAATTTTTATTTTATTCTTTCTTACTTTGCTGTCATTTCTGTAGCACTGTACAGCACTTTGGTCAGACTTTGGTTGATTTTACGTGCAACATACAAATATATGAATGCCAAATTCCTTTGCAGAAGACTAAACATCCAAATGTGTCTGTTATGTAATTAGTTCAAGAGGACTGCCTAAGTTGAAAACCTATACTGTAGCGATGTTTTACATGTACAAAATTTCAAGATCAGATTAAAATGTATTTGAATTAAATTAAAAGATTCAAAGATTCTTTATTATTAAATAATCAAATTGTACCGTTTATATGGACACACAATCAATCCGATGGTAATGTGTATGTGTATATGCACCTGGCCTTATTCAGAATAGAACCACTCTAACATGGGCTGTTATCAAATTCCCCTAAAAAACACAGAAGAAGTACTTCCGTCTTTGCTAAACTGCAAAAATAGTAAACAAAGCCACTATTACACAAGTTTATTTGCCTTCCGAGCGCCCAGGCTGGACTAATTACGGTTAAAACATTACTGAGTAAGCAACAATTTTGAGCTCTTTAATTTTTTCAAACAGAAAGGTTGTATCGGGAGCCCCGACAGTTTTGTGACGTGGAAATATGTCACATTTACGTCTGTCGCACATGCACACTTGGGTCAATTTGCCACATAGGGAATAACTTAAGTTGGACAAGCATTTACATGCAGCATAAACCACCCCTTTCATTCGGATTACAATTTCATTCTGATTGAGCTTAATCCGATCATCATATTCCGATTGTCTTGTTTACACGAATGACTCCTTTTCATTTAGATCGGCCCTTTACGTTTGTCCATGTAAACATAGCTTGTGTGCAAACTCATATTCACAATCACTTTATGGAACCACATCAATTACTCTTGCTGATGCACTGCTAAATCTAAATTCCCATTAAAAATCTTTGTAGTACATGAAATGTCTGAAATGAATTAATAGAAGCATAACAGCTTATGTTGAAACAAAAATGAACTATATTAGGATCAAAAATATGTATCCATTTATTATAAAATGTCGTTATGATTAATTGCCCGTTCAACGTTGTCTTATTTTCTTCTAGGTGGTTGCACTAAAAATGCATTTTCTTGCTACTAATCATAATAATGTGATGCTTTAAGATTTTGAGCCAGGGTGTTTAAAACCAGTCTGTTCCTATCTATCAAAAAATAATATTAAAAAACCAGCATCAGTGTGTAAAAACTGACACATAACAGCAAATGGATGTAGGCAAAGAAAAGATGAACTCTCTCACACTGGTGTCTTTTTAGTATTGAGTAGTTTTAAGACGTGCTTTGTCAAACAAGATCAGTCTTCTACTGGAACAGGCCTCATAACGGGAGCGACTATAAATAAACACACACAACAAATGTGTTTATTTTTTTAAGCTCACTGTAGGAAAAAAGTTTGGAATAAATGCATTTATTGTAATCAGATTAATTTCTCTGGAAAGTCTTTAGCGACTCTGCTTTAATAAAATCAGTGCTCTTTTTTTAAGGTCGTAGGAAGCCTCACATTAATAATGGCTGCTTAATAAGCCTGTTTACATTCGCCAAAGATGTGGGTGACTGAATCAAATGATCTGTGCCGTTTCTTTGAAATTAAAAGGGATCCTTCTTAATACAGGGACCTAGTTCCTGGGGGTTTTGCATCATAGCAATCGACCCCAACCCCATCTCCATCTCCCCCACCCCCTACATTATCTGCATCAGTGTCCACATTATGATGCTCATCTGGATCACTTCACCTTCTTAAAGAAAATAAGTACTGCCTGTTTAAACATTGCTTCACTGAAACGGCAAAAACATCCATCAAACACCATGATGTGTTCAATAACCTCTATTTATCCTCTTATCTCTGTCCCCACGTGTGCATTACTTTTTTTTCCCCAAAAAACAGCTATTACCCTTAATACCAAGCGCCTTTGTGAAGGATGAATAGATACAAATCGCTCTCCATTCATAAAGTGTTGAAGATGACACATGCGGAAGTCACATCCAGGATTGTTACTGCAAGGTGGAGGAGCTTAAGACCCCACACATCATTATCTCACCCACATCAATAGATGTCATTATCCACATGCTTGCAGGACCTAGGGCCTAACGACCAGGTTGTCCTTCACCGTGTGCTCATTAACCACTGTCACAAAGCCTTTTGTGGAGGTAGATTTTTTCAACAAATTCCCCTTGGAGCATTGCGAAAAGCAGTGAATTAGAGCACAAGTTGAAAGAAAGAAAAAACACCTAAGAAATGCGGGATTAATGAGAGTTCAGCCCTCATAAATAAACACCTGCGGTGATGTGGATAATAGTAGTACTTGTTAGAAAAAATGTTACTTGAACTCCTGGTTGAACGCAACCCCTTTGTAGATGCTGCATGCACATGGAGATGAGGAAAGACAGTGCTTGAGTAGCTCGTGTCACAGAAAAACAGCACACCAAACTTACTGAGAGAAGCAGGAAACTACAGTTCAATAAAAAAAATTGTTTTGGTGTCATTAAAGCTGCTGCCACATTTTTATGAGACACGTGTGATGGGTCCAAACGTGAACATGTGCAGTCTTTGGTGCAGGTGTATAAGGATGGTGTTAAAATGTAGTCTACTGCTGTGTAATGATAGGGCAAGTTGCTTTTTTGCATTGTGTACAAAACATGTCTTTCTTGTTCTAGATGTAATATTCATCTAATTCCTACTATTTGGTCTCCCTGACAGCAGAGGCTGAGTGATCAATGTTGTCATCTGTACCTGCCCACTAGGGTCCGCTAGGACTCTCCTTTGATGCCTGCAGGCAACCATGATGTTTGCAACAACAATGGAGAAACAGCAACACTCCCAGTCAGAGAGTGGCGCCAAACTCACAGCAGGTAAAGGTCAGATCACGAGTAGAGGAGCGAAAATAATTGATGGTTTTTAGGGGGGGGGGGGGAAATAACGAGAAGAATGTGTGGTTTATACATCCTAGTGTCTGACTTAGCTGGAGATCACATCACATATGCTTTGGTATCAGGTATCTTAGCAAAGCGGTGCTGGAGCGTAATTTACTGATCCTAACAGCATGGTTACCTCATCATGTTGAGCTTTATTCTAAGTCATCAGGTTTCCCTATTTGTATTTCGGATCTGTAAAACTCTGCTCTGCTTCTGAAGGGCAAACTTTATGAATTATCTTTTGCTAAAACATCAACAAAAGAAGAAGAATGTTGGGAGGCCAAGATTAGATCATAGCTTTTAATAGAGTCTTTTTTAAGACATTCCCCTGAAAAGGTCTTTGACAGGGATGCACATGTCTGATTTATCAGCTCAGTCTCAGCCTCCATATTCACCATATTCAACCAGATCCAATGGATCCACATTAAACGCAGTAAATCATGGGCTTTGAGTGCAGTTTAATGTGAACGTATGGCCCCTTGCAGTGCAATGGGAACTGCTGACAATGCTTTTTGCAGTAAGCTCATATTACTAAGGATGGACTCCATAGATCTTATTAACAATGGACTTTTTGCAGCTAAAGAAGAAATAAAAACACTAGGGAGCTGTGCTGAATTAATTTAGCATTCCACTTTCAGTTTTTTTGCAGAAAAAGCAGAGAACACAAAGCTACACACAGAGGTGAGCTTGAGAAATCACTGCAGAAGTATATAATTAGGCTAAGGAATGCATAAAGAGCCCGATTTATGAAGGTGTTTGTTGTGGTTTAGATACACTGGATGTCAGTTGGTAAATGTGATGCATTTTGCCATTGGTATATATAACGCTTTCGAAAAAGCATTTAGTGAACAGTAACGTCACCGCCAGCAGTAACTGAGTGTGTTGCATGACAGTAAACACACTAGAAGATCTAAACCAAGAGGAAACTTCTGGATTCAAAAAACTCACTGTCTGCAGAGCTCTTCTCAGCTATGGACTTGTTTCTTAAATTCATTATGCAAAGCACAACATTTAGCCATGGAAGCTGCCCTATGATCTGGTCAGGTCAGAGGTTCGGCCACGTTCCTACAATCTCCTCTATAGGAGCCCAAGCAAATCGTCCTGCAGTGAGTCTTTGTGTATTAAACCGTTTGAAGGTACCAAAATGGTTTAATCATCTCAAAGGCTGTTTGAACAATATTATGGCAAGTTTTAAATGTATAAGCCATGATATTAGCTTGATACTCGTTGGGAGCGTACTAACTTCAGGCATCAGAGGCATTTCGGAAAAAAACAATATCTTTCTTGAATAAGTGTCAGACACATTGCACAGTGCATTTTTACATTTTGTTATTTTTACACCCACAATATCGACTCACTATCCTTTTTTTTACCTGTAATATTGAGATGCATCAGGGCATTACACCCACAATGTTTTTCTTCTGGATTTTATTCAATAGATCAAGGTAAAGTAGCCCATTTCTGTGAAGTAGAAGTAAAATGATCAACGAATTTCAAAATTTGAAACACATAAAAATCTGAACAGTGTGAAGTGCATTTATTATTCAACCTGTTTTCCTATGATAACCCTAAAACCCCCCACTGTGGAGCGTATTGTCTTCAGAAGTCACTAAATTGGTAAATAGAGTCTGCCTGTGTGAAACTGAATCTTAGTATAAATATGTCTCTTCTATGAAGGCCTTAGAGGTTTGTCAAAAACACATTATTAACCAAACAGCATCATAAAGACAGAGGAGCACAGCAGACCAGACAGGGATAAAGTTGTGGTGAAGTTTAAAACATGCCAATCGAGTAAAGCCGGGCATACACTGTACGAGTTTTTCAGTCGTGGTACTTATACACATCTCAAACTGTGCGACGGAACCGTGGGGTTTAAAAAGTTCACCGCTCACGATCTGTGCAGCGCGACGCTCGGACGCGACCGGACTGCTCACACTATACATCGTGCCCCTCTGGGACCGCTCGCTGTGGAGGCAGGCGAGCGACGGTGGGTGACAGGGACCCAGAGCAGGGGGTCGAGCCCAGCTCTGGCACCGGGCGTCGGGGGAACGGAGCGGAGAGAGGAGGGGACGAGACGCATCGGCGGCCGCGCAGCACGGCAGGTCGCCCGGCCCGCACCCCCCCACCGCGAGCGGAGGAGTGCCGAAACGGGCGGCCAGCGCAGTGCGCGGACCGGAGCGTTGGCCTCTCCGCGGGTCCCGGGCCAGGCGGAGGTCGCTTCGGGGACACCCGCTCCCCTCCCTCCGCTGGTGGGGACGGAGAGGAGGGGAGGGCGCCCCCTCGTAGCTCTGCTTGAACAGCAGGATGCGCTCACGACAACCTCACGACAGCCGACTGAATTTCAAACATGTTTGATTTTCACCGACCGTCCGATTCCTGATCGGGAGGTAGTCGTGAGAAGCCAGTCCCCCCTCCTCCCCCCCTGTACGATCAAGCTGAAATTCGGCCCGATTCAAAAAATGCTCGCACGACTGAAGAATCGTCCCGAAAAGGGGAAAAACTCGTACAGTGTACGCCCGGCTTAACAGAAAACTAATTGGCATTATGTCGGGGTAAACTGCAAACATGTGGAAAATTATGCTCTGGTCAAATTAGACCATAATAAAACTGTTTGGTGTACACAGAAAACTAATAATGCATACTATGAACACTATGAAACGTGATAGTGGCAGGATTATGCTGTGCTGATTTTCCTGGATGCATGTGGAAAGGTGAACAGATGTAAATACGGGTCGACCCTGGAAGAAAACCTGTTAGAGTCTTGAGCAGAAGCTCGTCTTCCAGTAGGACCATGGTCTTAAACATAAGCACCAGATTTACAGTGAAACAGTTAAGATTAAATTATGTCCATTTGTTTGAATAGTTGAGCCAGAATTGAAAGTCTGAGTCAGGGACTGAAAATCGCTGTTCACAGACGCTCTCCATCCAAATTGACTGAGCTTGACCTACTGTAATTGGTTAAAAAGAACTAGCAGAAATTTTTCTCTTCAGATGCGCCAAGCTCGTAGAGACATACCTCCAAAACACTTACAGTTGTAATTGCAGTGAAAAGTGGATCTACAAAGAATTGACTCAAGGATGCTGAATCAGAATCAGAATCAGAAATACTTTAATAATCCCAGAGGGAAATTGCTGTTTCAGTACAACCGCCATAACATAACAAACAAACATCACAAACATTTCAGGGGTGGACGATTTACTGAGGCCTTGCTGCCAAGGGACCGCGGTGCCCACGGGGCGCTGCCATTACTCTGTGGAAAAATAGAGGCCACAAAAAAAGGAAAGTGGGAGGGAAAAAAACATAACTCATACTTTATCCTATAACAGGATACAGTTTGAGATATCAAAAACCTCTTGCACAAAAAGCACAAATAAGACGAGAGAGACCATAGTATATACCTTCTGTCACTTTTTGATTGATGGATGATTAATGACCCTTATCAAAACCTTATCAAACCCCGCCCCTTTTTAATTGACCTTTAGGTGACCCCTCTCACAAGACCCTCACGTGACCCCACTCGTGACCCTCATGTGACCCCCCCCCCTCCCGTGACCTCAATATGACCCCACCACGTGACCCCCACAAAAAAAAAGAAAAGTCCCTCCCACCCTCGCCCCGCCCCCACTTCCGGAATTCACACCCCTCCCCCACCCCAGGAGTTCCGGACAGCCTGAACGAGACTGACACAGATTCAACAAATAGGATCTTCTCAGCCACATTGTAATCAAAGACGGGGCTTACCGGCCGATGGTTTTTCCGCTGAGATACGCTCAAGATAAAACAACTCCGGTTATTTGCGTGCTCGACTATTATAATGCAGACTGCGGCGTGTTCAGACCCTTGTTAACCATTCCCTTCTACGCATGACGTGACAAGATGACTGCGACAGCAGACCGGATGTCAACGCTGTTTCGCGACTGTTTCAGTTTTACCTGCAAATACAATTTTGCAGCCCGTGAGTAATTTTCGCTTGACCGTTCTGCCTTGGTGGGGCGAAAAAGTTTAGACACCACCAATCTAAGGGGAGGGTGGTAACTCAGAAAGCTGCTTAACATATAACAAATACACGGTGCTCCTAGCTGGCCATTTGGAGTTTCAAAACACTGTTAGAAACAAGAATGATGAGTGGTGCCATGTTAGTTCCCACGTCATGGCTGTAACAGATGTTTCTTTTCTAGTTGAAAGAAAAGTGTAGAAGGAATGCGGTTGGGTTTTATATTTTTTTTTTATTAACATTCATTTAATATATCACAAACCCATTGTAAAAAAACAATCATTTCATATAAAAAAGACATTCTTTTAATACAATGTCATAAACTAATTGTAGAAAACAATCATTTCATATATCACAAGCTAGTTGTAGAAAACAATAATTTCATATATCACAAGCTAATTGTAGAAAACACTAATTTAATATATCACAAGCTAGTTGTAGAAAACAATCATTTCATATATCACAAGCTAGTTGTAGAAAACAGTCCTTTCATATATCACAAGCTAATTGTAGAAAACACTCATTTAATATATCACAGACTCATTGTAGAAAAAGTTTATTTCAAATTTAGAGAAAAAGATTCATTTTAATACGATGTCACAAACTAATTGGAGAAAATACGACTTTAATATATCACAAACTCAATGTAAAAAAAAACACTCATTTAATATATCACAAACTCATTGTAGAAAAAGTTCATTTCATATTTAGAGAAAGAGATTAATTTTAATACGATGTCACCAACTAATTGGAGAAAATACTACTTTAATATATCACAAACTAATTGTAGAAAACACTCATTTAATATATATTAAAGAAAGATATGAGAAAACATGTATGCACTGGTTTTCAGCATCCCCTCCAGTACTGCGAGGCGGCTAGAAGCTGATCTCTGAATTCAGCGCTTTCTTGAACGACCTGACCACACACCGCGTCAATGGGGTCATACACCTGCTTGACCAACGTCAATTCGTACAAGTAAGCTTGTGCGACCGCGCTGACTGTGTCATTGTCTTTATGGATGTTGCGTGCAGCTAAAAACTGTTGAATGGCTCCGATGAAACGTCCATTACAAAGCACTGGCATTACACGATAGTAATTGCTTTCAAAGAACCTGTCCTCAACATGGTCAAAGCATTCATGGTCTCTCAAACTCGTTAATACACCCGTAACATTTATACTCCACATACTTGTTGATGGCATGGTACATAAGATGATGCACCACGGTTTTCACCGCTTTGATGAAGCCGAAGCGAATCCACCCGTCGTATTCATCGCAGCCCTCGTCACTGTCTGGTTGTCCGGAGGGAAGTTCTGAGTCCTGGGATACCCCCGGGGAGGCTGGATCTCCTTGGCCTGAGGGTAGTTGTGAGTCCTGGGATACCCCCGGGGAGGCAGGAAGATTCACAGCTTGTGAATCTTCCTCCCGGGTCACTGACAGAGACGGCATGGCTGGAAGCCTGGCTGGAACCATGGCTGGAAGCGCGGAATTCTCATCCTGTAAAACAAAGTACTCGTGGCGTACTTGCACACCTCCGTGGGCATTGGCCCAGTCGTCGATACGCCTCTGCAGCCCCGTCAGAAGACTCTCGCTGTCGCTTTCGGAAGAAGAGGATTCAGGGGTTGGCGAGGGTGAAGCAGGGTGGTACGGTCCCGGGAAGAATTTGTCGCTCTCCAGGGAACTATGCTGCGGTGATGTTGAAGCGGTAGTTCCTTCAATCACGTAGTTGCTCATGGTTTCAGATGCTAAAAGTCTGAAGTTGCATGGAGGTCCTGATCGGCCTGCCTGTTTGTTTTTTATATTTTGAAGGGGTGTGGTTAACGTTGAAGGGGGCGGTATCAGCTGTTGTGAGAGGGCGGGTCTAAAAAGCCAGCGCTTTCTTGACCCCCAAAACGTCTCTCCAGTTGCGACAGTCGCGAAACAGCGTTGACATCCGGTCTGCTGTCGCAGTCATCTTGTCACGTCATGCGTAGAAGGGAATGGTTAACAAGGGTCTGAACACGCCGCAGTCTGCATTATAATAGTCGAGCACGCAAATAACCGGAGTTGTTTTATCTTGAGCGTATCTCAGCGGAAAAACCATCGGCCGGTAAGCCCCGTCTTTGATTACAATGTGGCTGAGAAGATCCTATTTGTTGAATCTGTGTCAGTCTCGTTCAGGCTGTCCGGAACTCCTGGGGTGGGGGAGTGGTGTGAATTCCGGAAGTGGGGGCGGGGCGAGGGTGGGAGGGACTTTTCTTTTTTTTTGTGGGGGTCACGTGGTGGGGTCATATTGAGGTCACGGGAGGGGGGGTCACATGAGGGTCACGAGTAGGGTCACGTGAGGGTCATGTGAGAGGGGTCACCTAAAGGTCAATTAAAAAGGGGCGGGGTTTGATAAGGTTTTGATAAGGGTCATTAATCATCCATCAATCAAAAAGTGACAGAAGGTATATACTATGGTCTCTGACGAGACACATATAGCAGAAGGTAAACATTAGAGACTAGTCGCGTATAAGTTCATCAGTTTATATGAGCATCAGTTATGTGTGTCTGTTTGGGTGAAAGTGTTTATGTTTCCGTGAACACTCTGCAGAGGCCATTGTCCTTGATGTTATCAGCCGGCCAACAGTTCAGAAAGCATCCGCAGATGTCAGCGGGGGAGGAGAAAGCGGGAGAGAGTTCTGAGCATTCTCCGCCATAACAATCCAGGAGTAGATATAGGGAGGGCATAACCGAATATGTTATTTGTTATGATACAAGCTGCACTGACTTTCCTGTCAGCTTTAAGTCTTTTGCTGGCTCCAAACGGTGAAATCCAATATTCCAAATTGTTGGGCTTTTCCGCGCTTCACTTCCAGATTTTATCCCAAATTCCCCTTGAGTTCAAACCACCGAAGCCAGTCTGCGTACCAGCACATCCAGCTTTTCGGCTCTGCTCCTCCACCTTCCAGAACTGTCCGTTCCCCGCCTTAGTGAGCGCGTCATATGCAGCCGGTAGACTGATCAAGGCCAAATGGCTACCGACATCCGCTTTATTTGCTGATACATCAAAAATCCACTAAATCCAATAAGTAGAAATCCAAGTATCCTGAATCCAAACATGCAAACGTTTCAAACGTCCAGGAATGACAAAGTCGAAAGACACGGCGTTATCCATCCAAGAAAATAGGGTGTATCCCACAAAATGAGTCAAATCAGGTCCCCCTTTCGTTGCCTACCCGTCGAAAAAAATTGATCAATAGCATTGAGAGACCAGCTTACCAGATCCATGTTTTTCTGAGTTCGGTTGATATGAAGAAAGTGCTCAGAAAGACAAGACATAGCAGCAGAAGCAGGAGATGGGAAGGGGGGGGGGTGAACAATACAAATGTATGGCAAGCTTGTTTCTATTTATAAAAGGATTTTCTTCCACTTCACAATATTACTCTACATTGTGTTTATCTGACTGATGAAATCTAAAAAAAAATACATTTAAGTTTGTAGTTTTAATATGTCAAAATGGCAAAAAGGTTAATACTTTTTAAAGGCCTGAAGATGTAGTCATCTGCAGCTTCATTGGTTTGGGTTTGTTCAATGAAGCTGCTTAAATTAAGATGTGGAGAGACAAAGCTTTGTCTCCTTTATTTTTTTTATATGGGAGTGTTTCTCATTTTGAGCAAAGGAAGGGCTTATTGTCCTGCTGGGGAGGTCAGCTCGCCTTCTGTCATCTTTGCTTGCACTGAATTAAGCACTGAATTAGTCTGGGCTTTCAGGAAGAAACAAAGGCCCACTTCTGCATGTGTTGCAGTAACAATTAATGGCGGTCATTTAAGACTCTTTTGTTGGCTGGTGAATATGATACCAGATCAAAAGCTTTATCTATGTCCAATTTCCACCTGCTGAATGAGGCGGCACTCAATACAAACTTCTCAGAAAAAATAAGATCGCTGAAGCCAAACATAATAGGACACGATGGGTTTCACATATTTACTTGTGCAAAGCTCATTGCTACATGTTCCTCGTGTTAAAATCTTATACACACTCAAATTTGTGTTGCTTTCGGTCATTTTAAGCACCATAAGCAAATATAAAAGCATAACTTGAGCTGAAAATATAGGCAGAATTTCTACAGTGGCAATGCTTTATACATGAAACCTGCAAAAACCATAGACTCTAATGAAGAATGGATGTATACAGTATATTGACAGAAAAAGTCTAATTAATAGTCAAACAGATCATTAGTTTTGAAAAGAACTTGATTAAAAAAAAAATCAAGTATCGACAACTGTTGAAGTGTGAACTGGACTCTGCATCATATTTGCATCTTTATTTGGCACTACAAATGTGGCTGAACTTTCATTATCCATTTTTCCTTTTTGCACCATTATTTTTTGCACATAAACAATGGCTGAACATTCTTCTGTATACTGTTCTTGCACACCGTTTTTCTCCTGTAGTGTTACATTCTGATCACTGCTGCACTTTATATTGAAATGCTGCCTTATTCCACCTACAATCCCATTACACTGTCGTAAGCTGTATGCAACAAAATTTTGTTCTGTATGCACTCTGTACATACAAAATGACAGTAAAGTTGTCTAAGTCTAAGTCTAAGTCTAAGTGTAAGATGCCTTTCACAAATAGAAACGGATCAGGGTGTTTTTCACGGTGTGCTTTTGCTCTATGGTGTTTTTTGAAAATTACACATAATTATGCTTTAAATTTAGCCTTAAAACCAAGATGACTGTCTTCAGTTAATTTCCTCACTGGTTCCAACCGTGGCAGCTAAACACGTCAGTGTTGAAGCTCTTCATAACAAACATTTGTGACTATCTGAGGATGCCACACTCTGACAGATAATTGCAAGCCTTCAGGGCGCCGTGTCACTTTGTCCCCCAAAACACTGACAACACATAATGAGTTTCCCCTAATTGACCCAAATGAGCCTTGTAGCAGACAGAAATCACTTTGATAGTGTGTCATCACTTCCCTCTGAAAAAGAAAATGATGGCGCACAGGAAATTAGATGCTACAAAAGTGTGACGATGCACATCCTGACTGTCTGCAAACCTAAAAGGAATGTGTGCGATCAAAATTGCCGTGTTCCAGGACAAATCACGCATCAAACCGACTTATAAAGCTGTAGATTGATGCTTAACAGCACTGTCTTTAATATTTTTGTAAACTACAAAAGCAGGATGATCAAACAATTATGCCAGTGAGGAAGCAGGCAGATGGCCTGTGATTGTTACAGGAATGCGTGTGTCAGCAAACACAGAGCAGGAGTGTGTGGTTTAGGACTACAAGTTTAAAGAATTTTGTGGGGTAAACTTCAATATTTCAGAAAGAGAGCTTCAGAAAGACCTGCAAATTATTTCCATGAAAACAGTTAGCAATGCAATCAGTCACAATGGGCTTTATGGACACCCTCTGAACTAGACTTCTCTGCTGAGGAAAAAGCCAAATGAAGTTTGTTTTAGGTTTCCTTGTTAGCTTTGAACAAGTCAGTAAAAATACTGGGAGAATGTAGTCTGTACAGAAACATCATTAGTTTAAGTTTGTAGTCCAACTGTTTTTAATATTTGCTTCTCGTTTCCATTTTCCCCTGTTTTATTTTGTTTCAATTTTTTCTACATTTTATTCCAACTTGCTTTTATTCTGTTTTTATTTTCCTATGTTTTAATGTCTTTGCACTGAAATGTGCTACACAAATAAATGTGCCTTGCCTTTGCCTGGTCAAATGAGACCAAAAAAATAATAAAATAATGGACATATTTGGATGTCCTTTCATATATTCTGCATATCACCCCCAAAACACCAACAATGACGTTTGCAGGTAGGAATATCATGGGGTATTGTGGTTTTAGCCAATGGTATTGGTTTAATGCAAAGTCTTGAAGGATGCATGAGTGAATGAAATTCCCAGAAATATTCTTAATAAGTTTGTGAAGATGAAACAATTGTGTACAACGATGATTCCAAATGCAGAGCCAAGAAAAATTTAAAAGACTCCCTGGATCCTACCTAAGCAATGACTACTTTTTTCTCAGTAGTATTTTTTTTTAAACATCCCTATTAGAAATATATCTTGCGTTCGATATTATGTTTGCCCATGGTATACTTTTTTTTTACCTGCTACCACAGTGCCTCTTAGACTACAGAGACAATACTGTCTCAGCATCAACAACAGCTCCATCAACTTGACAGACAAAGGGAGACACAAGAAGGCAAGGCATGCGTCCGCAGCCATGACAGGTCTAATTTAGGCCCACAGCTAAATATACATTACAGTGCAGCACTGCCCCTCTGAACTGTGCAGTTTCATGATACCTTTGATGGCTCAACATCAAAGCAAAATCTCAGCCCTTTTAACTCTAATACACTAATTCATATTCTATGTTTAGGTTCAGCCTCATATTTGCAGCCGACATGAAAAAAAAGGGTAAGCTTGCCCTCACAATGCATACTCATTGGATATGTGCACAGACCCACAGATATGTGTTAACAACACTCAGGAGGCTAACAAGACATTGAGCTCTTAAGACTGAATGAAATTTCCCCCGAATTACGGCATATATTAATTCGGAAAGGCCTTCCTGTGTAATTATGATAGCAATTACAGGTTGTGGTCTTGCTTAATACCCCCTCGCTGCTCTAAATCCCTAGGAATCAGTCTCGGGAGCACAGCGCATATTTAATGTGTGGTCTCCACTTTTGTTGACACACCACCCCTTGGGGTCCATCTGGGTTTTATGGTAGGGCCTGAAACAGATGTCTCTAACTGTGTTTCGTGTGTTTGTGTGGATGGGTGTGTGAGTGATTGTTTTACCTCTTTAAAGTCTTTGAATGAAATATATTCATGTCGTCACGGCTGTCTCCCTGACCCAATTATATCCATTACTGGTGAAACGCCCCTTTGTCGGTGTCTACCTGACCCACTTCTATCATGAGCATGGTCCCATTTTTAGGTTGAATCGGTAAGGAGACTTTTTGTTTTTAAAAGTAGCTGCTCTGCTTTTTTATTTGACAACATTAAAGCATTTGAAGTTCCTTCAAGTACAAGCAAATGGTAGTCATCCAAAAAAAAAAGAAAAGAAAAAAGAAAATGACTCAAGAAAGAGTGTAATAGTGTTTGGTAAAAAGAGTTCTCACGTACTCGGTTTGATCATAACATCTGAGTTAATTTGTGCAAAATGATGTAATAAGACAGACAATATGAAGTTATGTGAAAAGTATAGTATTTAAAAAGTAATAAAAATAGAAAATAAAATAACATCATTACAAAACAAAGTCAGGTGGAAGAAACGCGTTTCCAAATGTGTTCCAAAAGCTTTAATAGAAAAACTCCAAATTAATCTTGCTTGAACAAAGTATGTGGATATCTATGAGGTGCAAACTTCTTGCATGGACTTTTAACAGTACGTTTTACTTTTCAACTTGTGTAGGCTGATTTAATGAATATTTCGTCAGAAAAAAAACTTAAGTTTTTTTTGAAAGAACCCTCATTCAGTCAGATCTTTGTGATTCTACCTGTGTAGTCTGCAGCTTTGTTGATCTTTCCAGGAGCCAAATTTAGCTGCCTGCAACTTCCCTTTTCAGGGAAAACTGATAAAAGTGATTAAAGAAGAGATAGTTGGTGCATCGTGATATTGAAATGTGTTGCAATAGTACACAGAAATATGGAAATTCTCAAAACTGATTTCACGCTGTTGATTGTTTCATTTATATGGGTATGCATCTAAAAAACGTGTTACATCAATGCAAATGTCAAAAAAGATGAACAGCGTTTAGAAACAAATCAAGTCCTGTTTGTTCTATGAAATCTGTTTATGATGCAGAAATTTAGTATATTGTGTGTAAACCGTGAATACGGGTATAAAACATAGTGTACTGCTCCGTAAAAATAGTAAGGTGCTTTTCGCTGTAGATTTGGTTTTAAGCATGCTTACTGCTTGCCCGACCACCTCAAGGCTACGTACATAGTCTATCAGTGGTTGAAAACCATTGGCCAAAATAATCAGAAAATAAGTATCAAGATCTTCATCAGTGCAGATGAAGAGTCTGAACAGAGGAGTAGGAGAGAAGTAACATTATTTTTAGAGTATTGCTTTAACATCTGCATAGCAGTTATATCTTTTTGGAAGGTGATGGATACTGAGTGCACTCTAATTGTGTGACATCTCAAAAGTGCAACAATCACGCTAAGGAATGCTGCCGATCACATTGCATATAATGTATGATGGTATCAGATGGTGGAAAGGTATTTAGAGGAGCTAGATCCTTTACCGTCATACAGTGGGGAAATTCATAATGTTGCTTACTTAATGTTATGTACGTATGAACATCATTAACATGCAAGTTAAATATACAATAGTGTGAGAGAAAAAAATTGCAATTACAACTGGCACAATTAATTTATGCATCCGTGTAAAGTAAAACTGCTTCTTCTTCATGCATTTGCATTAACTCGGTCTCTTCCATACTTCCATACTCAGGCACGTCATCATGAGTGCCAGGATTTAATATTTAGCATTGACAAAAATCACATTTATTTTTTTGCAGCAAAAAAAAAATTAATCTTTGGAATTGTTATTGATACTTTTCAAATGTATGTGTGATCATATACTGATGTAGTAAAATACTAGCGCAGAGTTTTTCAGACTTCAAGCCTTCTGTGAGATAACCAAAGTCCCCTCCACCAAGCACATTAAGCATGTTTAAATTGGCCTGTTTAAGTCAATTGAAAAAAAGAAGAAGTTTGCACATGCATGACAATGATGAAAAACTGCTTATAAGTCTTCAGGTAAATGCTCGTGTGAGTTTTCCTGGATGCTTGCATCCATCAAACTCTCTGAACACAGTTTTCCATTCAGCTTAGCAGCAGAAGCGAATGTGTAAATGTCCATAATGATAAATGAATTTCCATGTATGTCAGTCGGCGAATAATTTATTGGAGGCACTGAGCTGCAAGACTGAAACTGAACGAAGGAACGGCTTTCATCCTTCACACCGGGCTGCTCTTCAAGGACGCAAA
Source organism: Fundulus diaphanus (assembly GCA_037039145.1). Classification (NCBI taxonomy): domain Eukaryota; kingdom Metazoa; phylum Chordata; class Actinopteri; order Cyprinodontiformes; family Fundulidae; genus Fundulus; species Fundulus diaphanus. Next base: position 25,928,410 of record CM073137.1, on the reverse strand, counting down.
CTAAAAGGTGGAGCGAGAAAGTCAAGTTTAGGGTCACTTAAAGCAGATTGAAGAAGTCAGGTAATAATGAAAAGAATTGAGGAGGAAAACATGGAGGGGAAGATGATGAGTAGAGGTTGGATGAAGTGAAAGAGAGCAGTGATGTGGAGGCTTGAGCAGGTTATAGTAAAGAGGAGAGAGGGTGTTAAAGAGGTCAAGCAGGAACAAAAGGAGCGATGAGTAAGGAGGAGAATGGAGAGGATTACCAGAACATGGATTTTAGAGGGAAAGAAAGACAACTCTAAGAGCACTTCAGAAAAAAACCCTTGGAGTTAAAGAAGTTGGATGGATTGGTGTTGAAGTGTGGTTTGGCTGTGAAGAGAAGCTTGGGGGCTCCCCATAAATAACACTCCACATTCTAAAAAAAAGTGCACTTCTTCACATTTCTGTAGCTCAGTGTGCATATGTCAGTGGACCAGTCCCACAGAGGTAATTGAATCAGGACATGAAAATAACAGCAGGACAGATTTGGGGTGAAATGGCCGGGCACAGCTGGAAAAGCAACACCCCCTTGAAACCTTTAAAGAAAAATAAAAGGAAACACCGGGGGGAAACGGCGGCGCTGTGAGCATCTGAGACTGCAATGTCCAGAGAGCAGACTCTGAGTGGCCTTTCACAAGAGCCACAGCTCCAGGTGCAATACAAAGTGGGTCTGTTTAACGTCTAATCTGATGCCTCACCTACTTTTATTTCAAGACCTAAATACCTCTGCTTCCAGAGTCTTTGTTTAAACACGACTGCAATCATCCACAACTGGGTAAAATTACGCCAGAACAGGTGAAAATTGATTCAGGTTCACCCTGTCACAAAAAGCATACTCGGCGTGAAATAAACCAACTTGCTCCACATCCCCACAACGCTCAGCGTGCTTTTACAGGTTATAGAAAAGAAACTGCAAAGGAAGACGGCAAAATTGATTTAGCCCGGGCACAAAGTGCTCAGTTTGTGGCACACTTTTAACTGAGCACATCCAGCAAACTATCAGTATTCTAAAGGGGAAATTGCCTGTAAAAACTTCCCACTCTGCTACTGCATACCTCAAACAAGAGCAAATGTGAGGGGGATTCTTGGGAGCAACGTGTAAATAAACCCAAATAAGGTGCAAACAATCCCGACGGGGGAAAGGAGAGGGTTGGAGGGAAAAATATAAGGTGGGCGAGTGTTCGCTGCAGCTGCCCAAGACTGTTAATGTCTGCACTTTTTCTGTTAGACACAACCCCTTGGGCTACCTCGAACAATTATGCTATTCTTCTGGGGCTAAAAGTGCGGGTGTCTGCGTCGCGAGACTGCGTCTGGAGGTGATAAAACAGCAGTGAGCACATAAATAATGACTTAATGATCCCCTTCACCTTAAGCTGTAATGATGACTTTGGCGTTTTCCTACCCCGGACGCCAGTGGGGTGGGCGGGATAATCCACATGTGGCCTCCAGGTGTGCTTTTACTCCAACTTCTTAGCATAAGAAACCTCAGAAATCCTATATGTGCTTTGTTCAGTTTCGGATTTTCTCGCTTAGCAGTGCTGCACATTTTCCATGAAAGCCTTCCTGTAACAGCATTTGTCACGCTGTATAGATATAAACCTTGGGCTAAACATGTGTCCTTTCAAGCGAATAATACACCTGGATAATCTGCATCAATCATTCCGTCAATTCACATTCTTTTGCATGACAAGAGCGCATGGAAAGGTGTGCGAGCGTTTGAGTGACAGCCTTACACCTAATCAGGTGTGCAGCTAAATTATAGTCCAGCTACTGAGGCAGAAATAAAATTTCTATAGGTACTGTGTGACATTGTTGTTTAAGAACAATACTTGCAGTTGACACACAAATGTACCCTGAATTAAGACCCCTGACCTTTCTTTCTGGTAATTATGTTCTTTGGCTAAATATGGATCTATTAGAAACATGTTTTTTTAGAAAGCTATTTTTACTTATTTTGCCAACACTTAATTACTTTTTGCAGCTTCTCAAAAGTTAATTGGGGATTCTGAATGTCATCGATTCCCACTGTAGCAATAAAAACTGAGAACCAGAGATAACATACATATTGACTGTTTTATGCCAATGACTTCAACAGGTTGAGCAAAACCTGCCAGACTCTGGAGATTTGAGAAGGTACAAAATTACACTGTGGGTATGTAGTAAGGGATACAAAAAGAAAACACTGGTTAAAATTATAGCAAGGCTCAAAAGAAACAAGGAGTTGTTTGTTTTAGCTCATGGGGCTGAAGAAGGCAGACATAAGGAGTTGGCATGATTGTAACGTTATGCTGATGACAATGATATGTTCCTGCAAGACTCTCTTTATGCTCAGAGAAGTGCCCCTGCAACAGTGAGAGGCAAAAGAACTGAAACTGCTACTGTAAAAACCGTGACTGATTGAGGCCATTACCTGGGTTGTTACCACCTCTGGGTAATTTACTACATTCAGTGTCTACCCTCTGATCTTCTCAAATGAAAAAAATAAGACAATCTTTTATGGAAATCAAAAGCAGTGGCAGTTTTTGCATGAATCCAACCCTGGCGGAGCCACTCCTTGTGCTGCTTTTTTTTTTTTTTTTTTTGATAAGTTGATGCACCAATCCAAGCTATTCTAAAGATCCTAGAATAAATGTAAAACAACGAAGTTCCAAGTTTGATTAGTGTAGGAATTTTGGACTTTGGATAAAAGATGATAAAATCCAGTTTGAATACCTTAAAAAAAGTTAAGGATTTTATGCTAAATGGGAATTCCAAAACAGGAATAAAACTTTACCCATTACCCTGATATGGTGTGGCGGGGTAAGTATTTTGTTGTAATTGCTTTCTGTGCAACTCCTCACTGATTGGGCATGCATAAAAGAGCCATATTGCCTACTGATCAAACATTCGATTTTTAATTAACATCACAAATTATTTTTTTTTGGAATTGGAAACCTATATCTACAGTTACGGTGTCACTTAAAAGAAGGGGAAAAATATCCATGAGTTGAAAAGAAGAAATAAAGAGAAACTGGAAGTCTTCTGTTGATTTTTGTAACCAGCAGACATTAAAGAACCAAACAAAGAGTAGTTGCACAATTACCTCCTGAGAGTCAGCTCCTTGATGGTCCCGTGCATCGGTTTTGGCTTCATGCGATGTGTTACATCTCTTTTTTGATGTTTTTTCTAAAAGTTAACAAAAAGACGCCAAAGCTGCAGGAAAGAATCCCCCCTTGCCCTGGCCCTTAACCATAAAAATAAGGCGAGTGCTTTTCCAACTTGAAGGCCCTAAGGGAGCAGTGTGGAGTACAAAATAGAACAGGATGCTACAGGGCACTGGTTTCATAAGGGCAGAGGTCTATTTTTAATGACAACAAGAGCACAGCAATACCATGCTGTGTATAGGGCAAGCCAAGGGGAGAAGGATGTTATGCGTAGGAGTTGTTTCCTTCACTATGGCTGTCTGGAAAGTTCTGCAGAGGCTTTAAGTCAAAAAATATTGTGCAAGTTTCCTGCAACATAATTCCCCACACAAATGACTTCTTTTCATTGATCCCAGATTATCACTGAGGATGATAAACTAGTTTTCTTCTTTTGGGTCCCTGTTTTCAAGTTAAAGTTAAAATAATAGCACATTCATGAGTTTCTGCAAATCTGCTTCTCCCTAGCATACCTGAATCTCCATAACAGTGCAGAGAGAAAGTCGGGGGTCAGCATGGAGGTGAATAGGGTCAAGCTGGGGTCAACGAGCTGGAGCAAAACCCTTATGAGAATGTGAAAGTGGAGACTTTCCATTCAGTGGAAGTCCGACCCGCTGACCCCCTGAAGCCCTGACACATGCATCTGAGCTGGATGTGAAACAAACAGAAATACAAATATACTTCCTGTATGTCTACAGAGTTATTTTTGTTACTGTCTGAGCTCCCTCTGGTGTGCTTGAGGATTCATTTGCTGATTCCACTACAATCACTATCCAGCAGTCTCTGTTTCACTTTATCAGAAGAATCTCTGCCAACACTGGGGAATGCTGGAGGCTGTAAAGCTTCTCTAAACAACATAACACGATACAGACCTTAAGACCAGTACAACTGTGATTTTTTCATACAATTTTAAAAATTAAAGTTTATTTATTTATTAACAATCAACCTTGGTTCTGACATATATATAAATAAAATATCTACAGTCAAAAAAGAATAAGAAAAAGCATAAATGGCTCAGTAAATACTTGTCTTGCCAATATAGCTGTAAGAATTATATGAAAGTAAATTTAGGAAATAATTCATATAAAAATAGTTTGTTCTTTTGCTTACATACTTAAGTTGAATACCTTGGTCATAATTACAAATAGAAATATATATAAATAGAAATAATAAATATTGTATTTAAAATCAGAAATATGTTATTATTAGCTCTGCCGCACAGCTAACTGTTACAAGAGGTTTAAGACCGAAATAGGGTATTGCTTAAAAGCTGGCAGGTTGTTTACGATGATTGATTTTTACTTCGTGGCTAAGAAGCATCCTTCCAGTAAGGTCTTCACATTTTAAAACAGATCTTGTTTGAATAAAATAGCACCAGAGTGTGTTCCAAAAGCAAAGACATTAAATAAAAAAAAAATTAAAACTGGTGGGGTTTATGGATTTTTACAACTTTAATGTCACTTTAATAAATGTGATTTATGGTCCCCACGATAAATGTTTGTCCAGCAATCATTCAAAGGCTTTCAGTGTTTTTGTAAGCATCTGTGACATGCAAAATGGTGTTATTTCATACAACTGTAGCTTTAAAAGTAATAAAAGCCTATGAGTGTTTTAGTGCGATCCCTGTTAATAATACTACTGCATTTAAACTATTCAAAACATACGTCACATTCATTCTTTTGTGAATTTAAGTCTCGTGTTTCCAAAATGTACATGCTAAAAAAACAAATCACTGGAGGAAAGTTGATCCGGTCAGATGAACAGCCAATCATACCCATCCCTCCGCCTGCCAGAAATGATGGCATTTCAGCCAAAGGGGGCATTAAACATGAAAAAGAGACACAACCACAGCCCTCCAGATGTTCCTAAATGTTAATTGTAACCTCAGAGACTTTAAACCACAGGCCATCTCTTCCATGTTTCAGTACAATAACAGGGGAAAAGGGAGATTATGCCTTGCCTGTACAAAGAGCCATGGCATCATCCCCCTTTATTTAGGTCTAACAAAGGAACAAACAGCTGGTAACAAAGAATGCACCGATATAAGAGCAAGCGCTCTGGCAGCTCTCCGGTTTGAGGCATTCAGGTGTGTGTTAACTCAACAACAGCTACCTAAGACATCATTCGGGAGTTTGGAGAAGCAGCTGAATAGTCCATCTGTCTGGCCTAAATGGAAAAGTTGCATACTTTATGAACTTGAGTTAGCCTGTTAAATGGTCACGTTTACAGCAGTACAATCATAAAAAAGACCAATAGAGTTTGGCTGGGCATATTATCGTTAAAAGATGCCTTTTCTCTCTGGGAACAAAACAGAATACTTAAGGAACAATGCAGTTTCTAAACGTTGTGGCCAGCAAGGTTATGTATGGCCGTAGCAAACGTCCCTACAGCTCACAGCAACTCTAAAACACGATGGTGGGTGGCTGATAATTCGGGCTTATTTTGCAGCCAAAGCACCTTGGATACAGTGAGTGAAATAAGAGCTCCTCCGTGCACATAAGAGTGAGGAAGGTAGGAAAGGACAGATTAAAAGAGAAAGGTAAAACTGCAAAGGCAGCAGCAGATACGCATCAAGATTTGTGGGGAATAAACAAGAATTAAGGTGCAGCAATGAAATTGTGTGCAGAACTGGTTGGAATGCAAAAACTGCAACAACTTCAGGGGATTAAAAATAACATAGGAATAATGGGGGGAAATTCAGTTTGAATCATGCACAGGATTTTAATCTGATTTATGTTTTTTTCACAAAGCCACTTTGTGAAAAAACTTTTAGTTTTAGTTTTCATTTTTGTCACATTGTGAGTTTAGAGTGATCTGCATTGTACTTTTCAGCTATTTCTGTATTTTCACAGATCAATAATCTGCATAACATCTGATCGAAGTTCATGTCTCCGGGTGATTTTAGCAACTCTACAGAGTTCGAGCAAAAGAACATAAACTTTCTGTCGAACAGCATGGCAACACCACTACATTAACCAACCCTGTATTGTGTTTCGAAACAAGGGGATCTCTAGCAATGCCTAAAGGTTTATTGTATTGTTTTCTGCAGCAGCTTATATCCTTATCGCTGCAACCCAGTACCTGGCTAGACTTAATTTCCCATAACATAATATCCCTTGAAACAAAACTCCCACTTGAGCACAACAGTATTCGGGTCCAAATGATCGCTTACTGTCATGCACACATAAAAGTCAAGTCAGGCATAAATGTAGAGAACAGGAAGCTTAATGTTAGTAGCAAGCCACATAGTCCGCAACTGGTAGTCATTTTTCCCTGTCCGTTTATTTAAGGAAGACTGAAAGGATATTTAGAGGGAATAATGAACACTTTATTATTCACTGTCGGCAGTTTAGATCAGACAGCACATCCACTGTGTGGTTTCACCTTCAGAACTGAGGCAGCATTGTGTCTTGGAGTCGCCAGACCACACAATCATTCTGGTGCTGAACACAGTCTGGCAAAGAGCATGACTCTTGAGAGTCTCATGTCGGGAGAGCACGTCGTGATTGCAGCAAAGGTTGTGGAAATCAATGGGTGAATGGAAAGGAGTGCTCTGCCTGGCGCTTTCTTGTTTTTTCCTCAATTTCACTTAAAGTGCATGTCCTGAAAAATATCTCTTTGTGTAATTAAAGCCGTGCTTCAGCCTCCCGTGTTATTCCCGTATTTGCCACCTTTGCTAACTAGTAATTGGTGCACCAAATTTGCATGATTTAAGCAGAGCCTTACCAGGGAATAAATATGGAAAATATGTATCTGTAAGTATGCAGAGAATGAGGCAGAACTTATTCATAGTCATTGGATATGACCTATTCCATCACCATCAAAAACTAACATATTTCATAACCTTTCCACTGGAGAAGCCTTTACAAAATGTAAACGATGTGGCCTATATTCAGACTCCTAATTTTAAAGCCAACATAGACAAAGCTCCACTGTCTTGCAAATTCATTTCATGTATCTTCAAGGTATTTTGGCATTTTATATGGTAGAAACACAATATGCCACATAATTATAAAGTGGAAGAATTTCATGTTTTTTGTTAAGATTCTTTAGTGATAAATATCTGAAAAGTGTGTTTGCCCACTGCCATGGCAGGTACAAATCCTTTGACATATTTCATTCTTATTTGCAACATTTCTCGAGGTGCGTCAAAATGTTTGGAGAATGTCAGATTTTCAAATCTTGCCGCAGACTCTACTGGATGAAGGTCTGAACTTTTGGCCAATCTAACACATGAAAACGCTTTGATCTGAACCACTTCCTCATAGCATATGCCGATGGTTGTTGTCCCAACGGCAAGTTTTTCGAAGTCTCAAATAGGTTTTGGTTCAGGATTGCCCAGCATTTAGCTCCAGCCCACGTCTTCCAGATTGTTACAAGCTTATTTGTGTAATTAAAGCCGTGCTTCATGCTTGCTCAGTATGAGGGATTGCTGCAAAGCCATGGACAATGCAGACGACTGTCCCTGTGGCTCTACGCTTCTCCAGGAGTGAATGCTGCTTCTCGGGACTTTGATGCAATCAACTTCCCTTATATGCGGTAAGGCGTATTGCATCACTTCCTGTTTTCACTGCGTGAGCAACGGTTTGTTGCTCCAGATTCTCTCGCTTTTATCTTTAATCTCTTTGCTGTAACATCTGTTTCTAACACATAAGCACTTTTAAAACATTTTCTGTTGCTGCACATCACGCTTGGGAACTCCTCGTGTTTCACGGTTTGCTCTCTTGGCGTGGTAGAAGGGCGCTAGCCTAGCTTTAGCCTAGCCTAGCTTTAGCTCCACAATGGCTTCCTCTCCTACTGTTACTTCAGCTTCTCCGTCTCTTACTAAGTCTCCCCTTATCTCCTGCTCTCTGTGTCAGATGTTTAGCTATTCCTCTGCCTCCTTTAGTGATAATGGTACTTGTAATAAATGTAGTGTTTTTGTAGCTTTGGAGGCGAGGGTGTCAGAATTAGAGACCCGGCTCCGTGCTATGGAAAGACCAGCTGATAGCCGCCCCTTTGCTAGCGCGGAGCCACATAGACCTAGCGTTACTTCACTTAGTGGTCCTCCAGAAGCACCCGAGCAGCCGGGTAAGCAGGCCGGCTGGGTGACAGTTCGTAGGAAGCATAGCTCTAGATTTCAGCCCCCAGTTCACCACCAACCCGTCTGCGTTTCTAACAAATTTTCCCCACTCAGCGACACACCCGCTGAGAAGCCGACTCTGGTGATTGGGAGCTCAATAGTCAGAAACGTGGCACTAGAGACACCAGGGACCATAGTTAAATGCCTGCCAGGGGCCAGAACGGGCGACATAGAATCTTACCTAAAACTGCTGGCTAAGGATAAGCGTAAATACAGTAAGATTGTTATTCACGCTGGCGGTAATGACACCCGGTCACGCCGATCGGAGGTCACTAAAGTTGGTGTTGCTTCGGTGTGTGAGTTTGCTAAAACAATGTCGGACTCCGTAATTTTCTCTGGTCCCCTGCCTGATCTGACCAGTGATGACATGTTTAGCCGCATGTCATCATTCAACCGCTGGTTGTCTAGGTGGTGTCCTGAAAACGACGTGGGCTACATTGATAACTGGCGAACTTTCTGGGGAAAACCTGGTCTGATCCGGAGAGACGGCATCCATCCCACTTTGGATGGTGCAGCTCTTCTTTCTAGAAATCTGGCCGGTTTTATTAGTTCTCCTAAATGCTGACAACCCAGGGTCCAGACCAGGAAGCAGAGCCGTAGTTTAACACACCTCTCTGCAGCTTCTGTACTGTTACCCACCCATTATCCTATTGAGACGGTGTCTTTCCCACGGCCAAAACTTAACAGATCAAAAACTTATCTAAAAGGAACAAATCATAAAAACCTAATAAAAATCAATACGGTTCACCTTGAACCTAAAAATAAAACAATTAAATGTGGTCTATTAAATATAAGGTCTCTCCCTCCAAAGACTTTGTTAGTTAACGAATTGATTTCTGATAAACAGATTGATTTGTTTTGTCTCACAGAAACCTGGCTACAAGAGGACTACGTTAGTATAAATGAGTCAACTCCCTCCAATTATTCAAATTTCCACATTCCCAGATCTGTGGGAAGAGGAGGAGGAGTGGCAGCCATCTTTCAGTCTGATTTATTAATTAGTCCCAGGCCAATTAATAACTACAGTTCTTTTGAACATTTAACCCTCAGTTTCCCTCATCCAAACTGCAAAGCAATAAAACCTCTTCTGTTTATTGTTTTGTATCGTCCACCAGGCCCTTGCACTCAGTTTTTGGATCAGCTGTCAGACTTCTTATCTGATTTGGTGTTAAATACTGATAAGGTTATTATAGTGGGTGATTTTAACATCCATGTTGACACAGAATGTGATAACCTTAGTGTAGCCTTTAAAACTATCCTAGATTCAATTGGTTTTGCTCAAAATGTGCATAAGCCAACGCACTCTCGGCTCCATACTTTAGACCTTGTGCTGACATATGGCATTGATTGTGAAGAATTAACAGTATTTCCTCACAACCCTGTCCTATCTGATCATTTTTTAATAACATTTGAGTTTAATCTAACGGAGTTCTCCACCCCCAAAAGAGGGTTCCATTATAGTAGATCTTTATCGGATAATGCTGTATCAAAACTTAAAGAGTCTGTCCCCTTTTTAATATCCTCCGTATTGCAGAAATGCCCTGTAGATGGCAGCAATGTTGTTTCTTCCAATTCACAAATAGATGTCTTTGTAAACGGTATGACTTTGTCATTGCGTTCTGCATTAGACAATGTAGCTCCCTTGAAAAATAAGGTGATTATTCACAGGAAGCTGGCTCCTTGGTTTAATTCAGAGCTGCATTCCTTGAAGCACAATGTTAGGAAATTGGAGAGAAAATGGCGCTCTACACACCAAGAGGAATCCTACCTAATCTGGAGGGACAGTCTATTGTTGTATAACAAGACCATTCGCAGAGTTAGAGCAGCATATTTTTCATCATTAATTGAGGAGAATAAGAATAATCCTAGATTTCTCTTCAATACAGTTGCCAAACTTACCCAGAGCCACAGCTCTGTTGATCCAGCCATCCCCTTAGCTCTTAGCAGTAATGATTTTATGGGATTCTTCATAAATAAAATTGATTCCATTAAAAATAAAATAATTGGCATCCTCCCAAACATGATTACCTCGTCCTCAGTAAGTGAGGCAGCATTGGAGGAATCCTTAGAACCTGCGCAGTGTCTGAACTGTTTAAAAGCAGTAGAGCTTTCTGAGCTATCTAAAATTTTAGCTTCATCTAAACCTTCTACCTGTATGTTAGACCCAATCCCAACCAAGTTGTTTAAGGAGGTATTCCCTCTGATCAGTGGTCCTATTTTAGACATGATTAATCTATCCTTAGTAAATGGATATGTACCAAAGGCTTTTAAAGTAGCTGTTATTAAACCTTTACTTAAGAAACCTTCTCTTGATCAAGATGAGCTAGTAAACTACAGACCTATATCTAATCTTCTTTTCTTATCTAAAATTCTTGAGAAAGTAGTTGCTAATCAACTTTGTGAACATTTACAAAGTAATGACCTACTTGAGGAGTTTCAGTCAGGCTTTAGAGCTCATCATAGCACTGAAACAGCTCTGGTGAAGGTCACCAATGATATTCTCATGGCCTCAGATAATGGACTTGTGTCTGTACTTGTCCTGTTAGATCTCAGTGCTGCATTTGACACAGTTGATCACATTATTCTCCTACAAAGACTTGAGCATACTGTAGGGATTAAGGGGAAAGCATTAGGCTGGTTTAAATCTTATCTGTCGGACAGATTCCAGTTTGTTCATGTTAATAATAAATCTTCTTCAAACTCTAGGGTCACCTGTGGAGTACCACAGGGTTCAGTCCTTGGACCAATTCTATTTACTATATATATGCTTCCGGTTGGCAAAATTATCAGACAGCATGGGATTAATTTCCACTGTTATGCTGATGACACTCAGCTATATTTATCCATAAATCCTGATGAATCCAATCAGTTACTTCGACTGCAGTCATGTCTTGATGACATCAAAAGCTGGATGACTTTAAATTTCCTGCATTTAAATTCTGACAAGACAGAAGTTGTAATCTTTGGGCCAGAGTCCTCAAAAAATAAACTTCTTAATCAATCACTGAATCTGGATGGCATTAACTTGGCCTCTGGTAATAAAGTAAAAAATCTTGGTGTTATTTTTGACCAAGACATGTCATTTAAATCCCATATTAAACAGGTTTCCAGAGTTTCCTTTTTTCACCTCCGGAATATCGCCAAAATTAGAAACATTCTGTCCAGGGGTGATGCTGAAAAACTAGTGCATGCATTTGTTACTTCAAGGCTGGACTATTGTAATTCTTTACTATCAGGAAGTCCACAAAATGCAGTTCGAAGTCTTCAGCTGATCCAAAATGCTGCGGCAAGAGTTCTGATGAAAATCAACAAGAGGGATCATATTTCTCCAATTTTAGCTTCCCTTCATTGGCTTCCTGTTAAATCAAGAATAGAATTTAAAATTCTTCTTCTAACGTATAAAGCCCTTAATAATCAAGCTCCATCATATATCAGAGCTCTGATTACTCCGTATGTTCCTAACAGAGCACTTCGCTCTCAGACTGCAGGTCTGCTGGTGGTTCCTAGAGTCTCTAAAAGTAGAATGGGAGGCAGATCCTTTAGCTATCAGGCTCCTCTCCTGTGGAACCAACTCCCAGTTTTGGTCCGTGAGGCAGACACCCTGTCTACTTTTAAGACTAATCTTAAAACATTCCTTTTTGACAAAGCTTATAGTTAGAGTGGCTCATGTTACCCTGAGCTACCTCTATAGTTATGCTGCTATAGGCTTAGGCTACTGGAGGACATCAGGGTCTAATTTTCTCACTCTACTGATTTCTACTGTTCTTCATTCTACGGTTCTCCAGTTTTGTATTGTATTACATTGAAATGACTGTCGTCATTTCAGCTTTTAACTTTTTGCTCTCTCTCTTTTTCTTCATAGTAGGTACACCTGGTCTGGCGTTCTGTTAACTTTGACATCATCCAGAGAAGACGGCTCACCCGTTACTACCATCTAATGTAGAACAGATTACTAGATCAATGTGTGCTTCTGTGCTTTTTTGTCTCTCTTGTTGTGTCTCTGCTCTGTCTTCTGTAACCCCAGTCGGTCGAGGCAGATGACCGTTCATACTGAGCCCGGTTCTGCCGGAGGTTTTTTTTCCCGTTAATGGGTGGTTTTTCTTCCCACTGTCGCTTCATGCTTGCTCAGTATGAGGGATTGCAGCAAAACCATGTACAATGCAGACGACTCTCCCTGTGGCTCTACGGTTCCCCAGGAGTGAATGCTGCTTGTCAAGACTTTGATGCAATCAACTGGTTTCCTTATATAGGACATTTTGACCAATCTGTATAATCTGACCCAATCTGTATAATATGATTGAACTTGATTTTGTAAAGTGCCTTGAGATGACATGTTTCATGATTTGGCGCTATATAAATAAAATTGAATTGAATTGAATTGAATATAGGACATTTTTCACCAATCTGTATAATATGATTGAATTTGACTTTGTAAAGTGCCTTGAGATGACATGTTTCATGAATTGGCGCTATATAAATAAAATTGAATTGAATTGAATTGAATAGTGCCACTGATGACCGAGCTTCTCACCATATCTCTAAGGGAGAGCCCACACACCCTGCAGAGAAAACTCATTTCAACCGCTTGTATCCATGATCTTGTTCTTTCGGTCATGACCCAAAGCTCATGACCATAGATGAGGGTGGGAACGTAGACTGACCAGTAAATCTAGGGCTTTGCCTTTTGACTCAGCTCTTTCTTCACCATGACAGACGGGTACAGCGTCCGCTTCACCGCAGACGCAGCACCAGTCCGCCTATCGATTTAGCACTCCATTTTTTTCCCCCTCATTCATGAAAAAGACCCCAAGATACTTAAACTCCTCCGCTTGGGCCAGGACAACTCATGTGAAGTAAACACAGCAACATGGTGGAGGATCAGACACAAACAAAGCGCATGTTCAACGTGACTGTAATGTTGGTTGGCAGGGGAGAGACCATGTAGAGCGGGCTTATTAAAATGGAAGAGTCTGAGGACACTACTAACAGCCATACCAAAGGCAATTATTTGCCTTGGCGTGAAAACAACTCCGGACAATGCCGTGTTTGTTGTTATTTGTGAGAGTGAGGCGCATATGGGTTACGAAGAGAGATGAAGCTACGACGTCATCGTTTAACAGAAGAACCGGGCATCTTGAACTTTTCCCACTCTGGGACCCAGTTTCAGCAATGATTGTTTGCAGTCTCCCAAAACGCTGGGTCCGTTTGAAGCCACAACCTAAATGCTAAAATACCTTTGCAGATACACCTAATCTCATCTTCGTGTGGACTAAGTTTTCAATCAGTCATGGTGTTTTAAATTTAGATACAGTGCTCCGTGAAATGTCCAAAACCCGAGAAATCATTTTATAACATAAACCTGCTTTAAACCTCACCCTAACATGTACCCTGACTTGTCTGTTTTGTTTCTTGGTCTTCATTATGCTGGCTGCTCACTAATATTGTCTAAAAACCTCTGAGACCTACACAGGACATTTGCATTCATGCTGACATTAAATTGCATAAATGTGGACTCCATGTAGTACTTAGTTGACCTCTGAAGGAAACTGATTATAATGGGTTTTATTTAGGACATCATCGTATAGAAGGCTGAATACACACCAAACTTTTCTAAATTGTTTTTGTAAAAATAATTAAAAAACACAAATTTTTCCACAGCACAGTTGTGTACCACTTTAGATTGTTCCTTCATATACAGTCACAGTAAAGTACTGTACATTGACTTTTGTGTTTGGAAAGGGACAAAATGTAAAAAAAGGTTTATGGGGCATGAATGTTTTGCAATGCACCAGATAGTATTCATAGCCAACATGAGGAAAAGAAGAATAAAAAAAAAAAATTGAGGTGATAAAGGCAGCCTTTATCTGTTAAAATGTATTTGTTAAGTATTATTTTGGAGCAAACTTTGACAACGAGGCAGCTTCTTTTAAACGTTACAAATCATCCAGCCTCAGCTTTCCAAAGGGTCAGTACAAAAGCCTGATGGGTCACAAGATTATTAACAGCGTAGGAAAGAGGTTCTGTGGCGCCAAAGTCTTATCAGTTTTAAGACTGGTCTGTAATCTTCATATGCGCAGAAGTTTAGTGGGAAGATGGGAACGGTCTCTCTCAAAAGCCAGAATGATCATATGAAACACTCGTTTAATTCTTAAACTATACAGTGTGTGATTTTTTTAAGTTCAAGGTTAATTTAAAAAGTGGCCATGTTTCTTTTGAAAAGAAAGAAAGAAATATTAACTATATCTCTGTTGAAGCATGGTCAAGAATTAACAAGAAAGTTAAAATCTGCACTACTTTCAGCTGCCTAAGGGGCGAAATCCAAAGCGGAAAATAGTCTGCAAAGCACCTGAGGGTCAGTCAGGAGAGTCAAGGGAGTAAATCCAAGAGAGCACATTTTCTTAGATTTGACCGTTAGTGTGTAGAAAACTGGGAATATCTTGTTGAGTGAGCATACAGAACATAGTCAAGTAAAAAGGGCTTAGAAAATTGGTATTTCTCTCATGCCCTGCTTATACTCATGCCCTGTAATACCAAACGCTGCCTATCTGTCCTTTTCCCTTTTTAAGGTCCCCTACCACTGACAGCTGAATCCAACTGACCAGCACATCCAGGAACCTATGAGGTGGGTGCCTCTTGTACAATTACTTGCCTGAAACCTGCTCCTTCTGGTGCCTACTTATCACTTCCTATATTTCATCTCTATCTCCTCGATTTTCTTCCTCCTGCCCTTTATTTTTCTTTTCAAGAATCAGATATTTCCCCTTTTTGTCTTGGAAACTGAAGTTCTTATCTTTTTGCCTTCGCATCTCCCCTCTCATCTCCCTCAGTATCTCTTTTTTGCATGGCTAAAATGCCTTTAGTGGACTGCTTTATCTTTTTGATGTTATCACCAACTTTCGCATGAGGTTGGATAAGGGAATTTGGCATGCTCTGCGATTTTACTTTCACATTCATCTGCTGGGTAAAGGATCCTCTTGAAAGTCTTTTCTTTTTTTTCTAGGATATTGCTCTGATAAGCCCTCTGTAATATTTCAAAGCATAGATAAATGTTTTCATTTGCTGAAGATTAAAGGACTTTCTGTATTTATATCCTTCCACTGATCAAATTAGGGCTTTTCTGGCTGTTTGCGTTGCAAACACATCACATCAAAACACTTATTTATCCTGTAATGATGCACTCAATTAAGATGAGATGCAGTGATCCAAAACCAGTGAGAATTAAAAACCTAAAAAGTACAGATCGGATCAATCAGATCCCTTATTGGTACAAAACCTTAAACTGATGCAATTCTTGGATTGAATATTTGGTGGAGGCCTATGATCCATTGACTCAGACTGCATGGTTTTGTTCAGATGAAGTAATACTGCTGGAGCCCCATATTCAGAGGTCATTTGTCCTAAAAGCTGCCGCTTGGGGTTGCACAGCAGAGCATGCTGTTAATTAAAAACCAAACTGAATTAACGCACTAACAAAAAAATCATGCAAAATCTACTTTCTTCAGCTTTTATGCCATGTTGTGGTGCTATTCCTTCGTTATTCCTTCATGCCCAAAGATGCGTTTTGCTTTTTTCATGTATGTCTGAGTAATCTCTCTCTGAGCAGCAGCCCCTCCCTGTCCTGGAAAACGACTGGTCTCATTGCTGGACGTATGTAGAGCGGTCGTACGTAGTGCGTTTTTTACCCGCCCCCTCGAGGAAGTACCTACCTTCACTGCGCCACCCCAGCCCAGTAAACAACACGCCCAACGAGCAGTGAAGTGAGGCATCTTTCTGCTCAAAGTTGAGACAAAGTGGCTCTTTTAGCACCTAGTCTGCACAGCGCCAGCAACTGCTCTTTTTTGATACTATGCTGCAGCGGCTTTAGAGCGACCCCACATGGGGAGAGGCAACGTTGGAGTGAAGGCAATGTTGGAAAACTGGCACTAATATTTCACAACAACCCTGCCTCTCGCCCATTGACAGCTGGAGATAGGCACCAGCACCCCTCGCGACCCCACAAGGGATAGACGTGTTAGAAAATGGATGAATAGATGGATATTTCACAACAAGTGAAAACTCCCTAGTGCCAAAGACAATATTTCTTCATATGCCTATGGTTGACTTTGAAAGGCTTAAGAAAAAGCACGGATAGAACCTTTAATAAAACAGAACACGTTAATTGGTAGGTACGGACATATTAAGGATGTTTGTTTTACTCATTGCCATTCCCACAATGCTGTACTGCACACACCATAGTTAAAGCCAAGGAGTACATACATGTAGTGACTTTTAGGACAACCATTTGCTAATTTCCTTTGACATAGGCATGAAAGAAAGTGTAATATCAATCTTGTTAATAATGCATCTGAAATGTTTTTTCAATATACATATTTGTTTGTTTGCAAAACCAGGACAAACATCAGACTGTACAAACATTGCCATTCAAACTCAGTATTGGAATCTGGACCTAGAAATCCCAGATCAGAGCATCTCTACTAAAAATCCTTTAAGGTTCCCAGCCCAGCCACTTCCTCCTGCTGATATATAAAACCTAAAGCAAACACAAGCTGAGCCCTGCTTTAGTAATAGCTGGCTGCTAATTTAGTTGTGCCTATACATAGCAACGAGTGTTAAAGTCTCACAGGAGGCAGTCCAGTTTTACTCTCACCTCTGAGGTGCGAGCCGCAGCGTGAAAAGAAGAAGCTTCTACAAAAGGAGAATTATAAGAGCTGAGCTTTGATATCAAATGATCCTCCAGTTCGCTCTTGAAAGTTGTTCATCTTTCGGATAATTATTACAGGGTGACATCTCAGAGAGGTCAGAAAAAGAAGAGAGAGAGAGAGAAAAAAAAGCATAAGTCAACCCGTCTGTGTGTCTACATGGGCACTTGGTGAGAACTCAATCATTCGCCATCCGAATGACCCCCAGAGCACCCGATCAGTCAGTAAACAAAGGCTGGTGAGGGAGCTTCACTTTTTCATCCCGGATTCTCTCATTTTAAATCTTCTTTTCACCTCTTCTCCCCTCCCCCTGACTCGTTATGCCTCAATCCCACCCCCCTTTTGCTCCTCTTCACCTCTTCACCTCTCCCTCTTTCCAAACTCATACGGACACAAGTGCAGGAGAAAAGCAAGTCAAAACTTAAAAAAAAAAAAAAAAATGTTTACAATAATCACTTCTGTTGTCACAAAAGTTTTTCTCCATCTCCATTTTAACCTTTTTAAACATCCTCGCCGCATGATCCCCCAGTGCAAAAAGAGGCTTTAGGGATTACTTAATCATGACCCAAATAGAGTCCCCTCCTTTTAGCTTCTGTGCTCATGTCATGGTTAAAAGACAGACTCCTTTTGCTATTTGAGCTCGGTTTGAGGTTGCAGTGGAGAAAGAGGACGGAGCTAATGTAGTGTAACAGTGCTGGCAAGCGACGGTCTGGCTCAGCGGAGATAATTCCCTCTGACGGGATGTTTCACTCAAAACTCGCAGATATTTTGCTCTCCGACCCAAAGCATCAGAAATAACAGTGGGTCTAAGATCAGGCGTCACCTGCCTGCGTCTTTCCGTCTCTGTAGTCAGATGGTTTCCTACACCTGCTCTTGTGGTGTTTGCGGTGTTAACATGCAGTGTGAAATTACAGCGCCCTCCCCGGCCTGTTTAACAAGGGTACGTCCCGTCAGAGAAGTGCTGCGTGCATGTTTGTCTGATACGGGAGCGCTTTTCATCATATCGGTCCCAGCTCTGACTCATGTCCGCCTCAATTCTGAAAAGCGTTTGCGGTTTTTCATACGTCACTAACGATTTCTGTACTCAATAAACATATCAAATCTTCCAGAACCGACCCTGGCGGACAGGGATGGAGCGGTACTGATGCGCAGCTGAAACCAGACCAGACATTCACGTACACAGTATACAAGTACACTCTATTTTTTTCCCCTTTGATGTCTGACATTAAATCAAATTAAAGTTTCCGATAAGCAGAACACAATGGATGGATGTTCTTGTTTTCTGCTGAATTTAAAAAAAATTCACTTTATCAAAGGCTGACGTTTACATATATTTCCTTAGAATTTGGTAGCATTGAAGAAAAAAAAGTTTTGTCTTTTCATACATACAGGTGCATGTTACCACCTGTTTACAACTGTAGCATCATGTAGGGTTTGTGTGGAAAAACAACAGAGGCTGCGTTGTTGCCACATGATCTCTTCCTCGCAATCTCTTTGGAAATCATCACGGCGCTTTGGCGGCGAAGAACAGAAGTGCTGTGAATGACAAACTTTCCGTTCCTTTGTGATGGACTTGCTCTCAGACTCACTGTGGAAAACCTTAGAGTTGCCATAGAAACACCACACCATCTCTCAAAATGACAGACAATAGAAGAAATAAAAGGAGGAGAAAAAATGTTTGCTGACACAGTGGCAACTTTCTCCTTTATGAGGAAAGAGATCAGGAAGGTATCCAAACTCAGTGTCAGAGGCTCAAATGGCCATAAACCTCCCCGTGCTAAAGATAAAAACCAAATATCTGTTGAACTTTTTTACATTTTATCACGCTGCAATCACAAAAAGTGGGCAGTAAATTGAGAGTGTAAGAGATAAATCCACACAAAGAAGTAGTTTTACAAACACAAATTAAATTCAATTTCAGGCCCCTTTATTCTGACCCCCCCCCCCCCCCCCCACTACAATCTAAAACAATCAATTCAGGAGTCAACAGGACAGCGCTGCAAATGCGGCCTCAGTAGAAGTAGCTAGATGCAGAACTCTGTGTGTTCCCAGAACATACAGTCCCCATAGTGACGCATAGGGGGCTCCAGGATGCCTTTCTTCAATAGTGACAGGAAAATGGATGGAAATATGGGCAATCCTGGAAGAAAACCATTTGGAAGCTGGAAAAGACTCAAGATGGAATCTAGCGAGACAACAACCCTAAACATACAGGCCGAGCAACATTGGCATGGTTAAGATCAAAGCATCTTCATGTGCTACAATGGCCTAGTCAAAGGCCAGAGCTAAATCCAATGGAGGCCCTGTGGCAAGAATTGAAAGCGGATGAGGATGAATACTCTCCATCTGATCTTTTTGGGCTTTGATTATTTTGCTAAGAAAATTGACAAGAAATGTGGGTCTGAAAAGGACCGATTAAAAAGGCTGAATACAGAATGCTTGCCAACTGTTTTCTTTAGATTACTCCCAATCATTTGTTACTTTCTATTAGTCAATCCTGCAAAATGGACCCATGAAATACATTGAACTGTGTGGTTTTAATACAGCAACTTCTGAATAACTTTTGCAAGGCACTGAGTGAGTCTTTAGTACACGCAGGATCCACAACAAGTCTGAAAGCAAACGCGTCAGGAGAAACCGGAGTTGGATGATGATGACAAAGTGGTTGTGATGTATAAATACCTCTGGGCAATGAGAGGACAAAAACCAGCAGGAAACAACAGTGAGCCACTTCAGCTATTGTTTGAGTCTCTGAGTTTACTTGCATAAGGGCAATAAATTATCCACTGGGAGAATTTTAGTAAAACCGGTTCTTCCTTAGCAATAAAGTCAGATCCTTGGTAGAGGCAGACACAGACGATCCTAAAACTCCACCTTGTTGGTGCCAGATAAATAAGTAACCAAAGGGCTCTCAAAGAAGAGCACTCTGGGGCCATAGGGTAATGACTGTTTAGTTTACATGTGCATGATTATGCCTTTTACTCTCCCTCTCTCAGTGGGGCCGGACCCCCCGTTGAGACGCCGGATCACAAAGGTCAACAACAATTGGCTTGTCATTTTGTGGGTTTCCATAGCGACCGCGTGGGCTGCCGAGGCCGCCGGGGTCATTTTCATCACAGAGTTCTCGCCGGCTAGGGCTAATTGCTGTGTTTATGCTGGTGTCAGTGCTAAGGCAAACTGCCATCACTTTGCAAATATCAGTGCAGCTAGTCAAGCAACGTTCTTCACGAAACCCAGGAATGCGTAACTGCTTACCAGGCCGTAAAGGACGGTAGGTTTTACTGTTGTTAGGTATGCCAGTTTCAAAAAATCTGATAATTCATACTGCTGTTTATGTAATTATTTCCCTCCATATAAATATAATTGTCAGCCTGTAAAGTGTTTCAAGATTCACCTTACAGTTCCCAAAGCCATTCGCTCAATCCCCTTTTTACAGAAAACCAACATATAATCAAATCTGAGCAGTGAGAATTTTCGTTATTTTCAATTTATCGTTTTTTTCCCCCTTATGTTTAAGTAAGTTCGGCATTGATATTAACAGAATGTTCGCGTGGAAAATGTATTAAATATAGTCTTTCAAAAAAGATAACAACTTGTCCTTTCTTTTGTTATTCCCAATCATTTTTTGCATTCACAGTCCAGTAAAAGCCTAGACACTGAATGAAAATAAAGTTACCTTCCAGACATTCATCCATTGTGTAAGCCTGCTTATCCTTGAAGGGTTGGTGTGGGGGAGGGGGGGGGGGTCTCCAGCGGTCAATGGGCAAGAGATGGGGTACGCCTTGGACAAGTTTCCAGTCCATCACAAGGAAACAGCGAGTAACTCAGGACAAACAACCGTGCATGCACACTCATGGCAAGTTGGAGACAGCAATATACCTAACAGTCCTGTTTTTTGGGTTGTGGGAGGATACCGGAGTCCTCCCAGACATGGGTCACTTATTTCTATCGTTGAGCACAGTGTGACAGAAGGGATCAGAGATAAACACTCTGATGGACCTGAGCCCTTAAGATCAGATTAAACTGTTCATAGTATCAAACCTAATACGAACAGAACAACAAAAAACTGAAGACAAAGGAAGCCTGCTGAAGCCTATATACGCATAATCCCTTGCATTTCACAAGGTGCATGCCTCAGGTATGAAAAAACAGTTGGTGATAAGTGATATAGTAAACTGTTATATCCATTCAGTTCTACACTGCTGAGCACGATCTGTGCATAAGTGAATGCATAGCATTTAATCTATATGCATTATCTCCTAAAATTTAATGTACCCTTGCAGCTCTCCCTAAAGGGTTTTTGAATGCTGCATCTTCTTGGTTTAAAAAAAAATAGTGCATTACATTCTTAAAACTTGAATTTGCAGGCTAAAAAATGCTGGAATAAACTATTTCTGCAAATGTACCTCTGGAATAGTTAAACACAACCACAGGTTAACACTTTCAAGGGCAGCTCTTGGCTGCAACATAATAATTTGATCACTTTGATGTGTTTGGAAGAAATACATCACTTGAAAATAGAAAATACACGCATTTCTTTTATCAACTGACAAATTTAATGGGGATTGTAGACAGCAAAAACATATTAAACTTACATTTGAAATGGAGTTGGCTTTTAGTTTTTGGTTCTAGTTGATGTTTTAGAGTAAAACATGTCTTTTAAGCCCCTGTTTTATTTTGTCAAGAATAGTGTAAAACACTAAAACATACCTAATGAATATTTAAACAATGTTTTTTTTTATAAACTGACAAAATAAATGTAGGTTTTAGATAGCAGAAACAGACCAGCATTTGTAGGTAAAGATAACAGTTATTGTCTTTCTCAGTTTATTTACTTTGTACTTTTAATTGTTTAGATGGTCACCTTTTGTTTTGTTTTTTTGCATTTTATTCTTAACTCAGTGGCTTTAAACACAGAAACACGCAAATGGGGATTTTTTTGTATTATCACATATATATTTGATCAAGTAAATGTATATTCAAATGCTAAAAACAGATCAAAACATGCTGTTAAAAGAAACAGCTGCGATAAAAAATACCTTTTTATTATTACAATGTAAACATATCTTTTAAGCCCTTTATTGGATACTGGTTGTCTTCAATTTGCTGTTTAGCTTTTTCTTTGATGGGTCATTGCAGGTGGCATCATACCCATGAAGCATTACAGAAAACACTACAAGGTAGAGCTGCATTAAGATGCTTGCTCGGGAAAAAGGATTGATGCAAAGTCCGTGATTGGCGCAGTCACCTGGGTTTCATTGGACAGAGAACTTTTTACCTGCTGGAAACTTTGTCGGAGTTGTGCTATAATTATGGTTTAAATCTGAATGAAGCAATATGATTGGGTTCTATTTGGATAAATTAGATGGATTTTTTTCCATTGTGAAGTGCCTCGAGATAACATTTCGTATAATATGGTGTTATACAAATAAAATGAATTTGGGTTGACTTAACCTATCCAATGCTATTGAAACCAACAGCTTAAGAATTAAGATGTTAGAGGAGAGAGGGAAACGCCAAACACAGCTGTGTGAGTATTGAGCAGATTTTAGCTTTGTAACAGTGATGGCTGCACTCTGTCAGCACCACCAAGTGGTCAGTAGTTAAAGGGCATGGGAAAAAAAAAAAAAAACTTCTAAAACTGATGCTTTAAAAAAAATGTATCGTGGGTTTGTGTACGTTTGGCGCTACATCCCCAAAAAAGAAACACAATGTAAACAATGCATTCAAAATTGATTGACAAGAAAGCGCTGTATCCATGAGAAAATGTTTGAATTTCAAATAAAGCATAATAAGTATATTAACCCAATATAATAACACTGCTTCTGTTTCTTACCAAGTAAAGTGTCCAACTCCCGTTCATCTAGCACTGAGTGGAGCTGCGTGTCTTGTCCCGGTGGGAATACTGGTGAGGTGATTGAAAATGAAGAGGATCTGGAGATGAAATATCCTTACAGCTTGTGTGTGTCTCTGAGAATGTCGGCCACGTTGGAAAAAAAAATAAACTCAAACAAAAACTCCTTCTGTCTATACAGAGATCCCTCTGCACTCTGTCCCGTCCCTCCAGAGCCCCGTGTGATATTTCTGCCCCACGGGGAAGCGCTCCGTGCCGGGTCCAACCTGCCCGGCGCACGGTTCGTAATCGGACACCGCACTGTCGCGCTGCGCCACGCACCGAATGCCTCCGCTCCGTGCCGTGGTGAGACAGAAATATAACAAAAATGCACTGGCACCCTGAAAAAGCGACAAAAAATAACTTTTGTATCTCAGTTGTAATGGCTGCTTATGCAAAGAAAAGCACAGCCAGAGGAGCGGAGGTGGGCGCCGTGTCCACAATGCTGCTTTCAGTTAAAGCTGCGCAGCTTAGGAGCAGGGTTTTTGTTAGCAGAGCACTGCGCCCCCACTTTGCGCGTCCACTCCAGCTGGGGGGGAGAGACGTGGCAGCGACGCACAGCTGTTCTGCAGGTGGAGGCAAATAAGTGAAAACCATACAATGATGGAGCAACAAGTGGATTGACTGAGATTTGTCAAAATGGACTTTTATTGTGACATACTGAGAGCAATACCACAGAATCTGGTGAAGGGTCAGTACCATGGTAAAGCTGTATGTAACGTTAAGAGCGTTAAAGAACGTTGTGTGTCAATGTTGTAGAGAAGTGTAAAGATGTATATATTGTGGCCCTGTTCACACATTTTCCCAAACATTGAGATAAAAAAACTGTTTTCAGTTGCACAACTCAAGATTCAGAATGATTAGCGAAGTTGGTCTTTCATGCATCTGGAACAGTTGGGATCCGGGCAGAGGAGATCAAAACGTGTCTGACCTACATGTGTAGCTTGTGATAGAAAACAAAAACCCAGAAAATAACTTAAAGGGGACCTATTTTGCTTCCTTTTAAACAATTGAGGACAATTTAGGTCTATGGGCTATACAAAACATTACATGTTCTGCACAAAATCATTCTCACATTATGAAATTTCATCTTCTTTGTTCCACCTATTTTGAGCTCCTTTCAAAATGAGTCGTTTTAGGACTCTGTCCCTTTTATGCAAATAAGCTGTAGCTGGCCACGCCCCCAACTCAATGTTGGGGACATTGTACTGTTTGCTGGGGCATTGTCAGCTTTGCACTATTCAGTATTCGATTTTTATGGTCTGTCTGGTATCACAGTTCCTAGTGAATTTTTATAAAAAGTATTTAAATATAAATAAACATGTTAATCCTTGCACAGAAGTGGTGGTGGGGGGTAAAGCCAGGGCTAAGATATCTTGCTTGTACTACAGGACAAATCATGGTTATGTGAATGAAAAGCTCACAAATAAAGCCACTAATCTTCTCAGGATCCAGATGGAGTTAGTAGATCTGATCTGAGGTCCTTTGAGCTCCGTTGGGATTCAGAAAGTGACAGACAAGAGAGGGATGATATCACACAAGGCTATGGCTTGGACTCAGCAGGCGGTTTTAATCTCAGCACTTGGGAAAATAGAGTCTGGAGAGGGTTCTGTTAGACAGTCAAGGGTCATTCACATGAAGGCAGAATCAAACAGACAAACACAAGGGCTAGGCAAAAGGCGTGAGGCATATACTTGGTCCAGAAATCAGAAGCCGACGAGGTGTCAGACAAGGGCAAGGCAAAGCCGGGGAACCCAGAAGATGAGAACTTGATCATAAACAGGCAAGGCAGGCAAAGAACGCTGGCCATCTACACACACAATGGCTTTTGAAAAACCTGGCCCCTGCTGACTGAAAAGCTTCAGTATATAAAGCCACTAGAGCAGGGGAATCAAATGGAGCTGATTGCGCTGCTGCAGGAGAGTCACAGGTGCAGCAGATCAATCTGATTGCAAGCTGCAGGAGGAGCGTCAGGATCTTCTCAGTCAGCCTGGCCACAATCTTAACTCACATCGATGTGTTAGGAAGGCCCAACCAAAGTCCAGTTGGGAATCCTGCAAATACAAATCTGAAATATGTGGCCTGGATTAACATTTAAACCCCTTTACTCTTTAAAACCCAATTGCTTTTCTAAGTCAACAGAACAATTTATGGAGGCGCCCCACAAAATTGACTTCATGGAAGAGTGGCAATAATTAAAAATAGACACAGTCATAAGAAGTACCGTTTGCAGTTTCCGACTTGACAAGACCAAGATTTTACTGGCACTGAACAACTTGCACCCTAAACCTACCACCCCCAGTATGAAATATGGTGATGGTAGCGTCATGCTGTTGGGATGCTTTTCTGTGGCAAGAGCAAGGGAACTGGTCAGAGTTGATGAGGAGATGGGTGGAGCTAAATACAGGGCAATCCTGAAAAAAAATACTTTTTAGAGGCGTCAAAACCACTTTAAACACACTGCCACTCCAAGTTCAATCTATGTTCACTTCCAGTCTAATTATTTTAAAGTTATAGTCATATGTTAGAATTCATCCTCTTCTTCTGCAAAGCTGGTAGAGATGTATCACACAATCCTTGCAACTGTACTATTGTAAAAGGCTGTTTTACAAACGACTGATCTAATAGCACACCATACCTTTCAGATTTTTATTTGTAAACCAAGTTTGAATTTGTTTCCCCTCCCATTACACCATGATGTAATGTTTAAGTTTCTTTAGCAATTATGTTTCCAAATAAATGCATTGAAATCAGTAGTTATATAGCGGTGCCGTTTCTATTAACCTCTGAGACAGAACGAGAACAGCAGAGTAGTGTTGTCCAGCTATTTGTGCATTCCAACAGTGAGATCCCGAGTTCCCATTCATCCTTTAATAATTAAAGGCCCTGAAATTAACACTTGGTTATCAAGCTCGGAAGACCCACAGCTTCAGGGGCTTTGACAGACAGCTGTTTCTGTCTCTCTGATGGACACGCAGTGGAGTCACCAGCAGCTTGTTAATGCGACTCTATGTTAAACAGGAACGTGCCTTTGTGGATGCCTCTGCCCCTGTGTACCCACATCTAAATTCAAATCAGGTCATTTTCATAAAAATGTTGCTACCCACATGGGGGGAAGTAAAGCTGAAATTTACATTTCAAGTGGCCTCTGTGCAACTCTGGGAAATGCGTAGGGGAACCTTTTCTTATCTATGGTGGATGCAGGGAGATGCTGGGGGAGAGCAGATCTGCTGGATATTAAAGCAGACAGGATGAAGATATGGCAAACCAAAGGCCGTTGTGAATTCAGAGAAAAAGAGTATCTCGCAGAACGAAAAAAGGTTTCGTTAAGCACTAGTAGAATTAACTGTGGTCTAGAAAATCAGCTCTACTGTGTGTATGGTTTCGTTCATTGTAATCATTGTGACCTCCAAAACGTTTTTTTTTTCCCCTGCATCAGTAAATTTCTCTCCCTTTTACTCTGCATGGCTTGCTCTCTTTTGCAATAGATGTTCTACTCCCTCATGGCCAAACTCGCAGAGCTCCAGCTCAACTTCAGAATGAGACTTTAGTCGCCTGGCTCCACACAGCAAGCAGAATTCATCAGTAAAAACAATGGAGTGGCTTTAAACGCACCATCAGACACACCATCAGACACAGAGATGGATGGCGGTGCATTAGTTCATGATTGGAGCCCTGAGACGGATGGAAACAAAGATACAACTGCTTTCAGGTCTTTGGTATTGTGTACATGGTTATTAGTGGGTAGAAGCCTCCTACAGTTCACCTAATCACCATAAATCATGTGTCTCTTCTGTGTTTCATTATGTTTCTACTATGAAGAGTGCACCGAGCAGATTTGGTGTTTATCAAATCAAATGAATGACAAACTCCTGAACTTTTCACATTTTGTCACACTACAGCCAAGAACTGTAATGTATTTTATTGTGAGTTTCTAGTAATGTAAAAATTAGGACAACCTATGAAAGTCTATGTGTTTTCCAGTGTGAAATGGACTTGGAGTCTCTTGGAGTGCAGAAAATTTGAATGTAGGCTGTCCAGGAGCTGTGTAAATATCTTTATACTGTTGAGTTTCCTCTGTTCTCCATTACATATTTCGAACAATTACGTCACAGTATTTGCTGCGGAGCTGCTACACAAGGTCATGGACTTGTGTAGCAGAGTAGTACTTTGCACATTTTTATTTCTTGGAGCAATTTTGTAGCATAAGCTAAAGGATGCTGAAGCTATAAATGGATAAATGAAAATGTTTGGTTGTTCATTACACAGCCCCATGCATACTACAAAAATGGCCGCATGGGATGGAGTGGAACGCTATGTAACCTAAAGGGGGGCGGAGTGTGAAGGGCCTCCCTTAGATTTAAAGAGACAGCAACAAAACGTTTTGCTCTCAGACACACCTCAGAACAGGGCTGAAAAGGGGGAACGTGGGGGTAAATTAACAACGAATTCAGACGAAAGTATTGCAGTTCCACTTTATATAGACTGGATGACATCAATGTGAAAAAAGAAGCATTAAAGGCATACTATGCAACATTTTTCAGTTAATTAATGTGTTCCATACCGTTTTGGATGATTAAATGAGTCATTTCAGGTTGAACAAAGGTTTTCTTGGCCGCCCTGGTGGTCTGTGGGGGAAATACCGCACTTGCAAATGCAGGAGCCCTCGGCCCGCGCCCACAGGCTCAGAATCTCGTGCAAGATCGCGAGAGTCGGTCTTGCTTTACGGCGAGAACATGTTTGTTGCTAGCGCAGTGGCGATATCTGTGCAATTATCATGGCGGAACCGGCGATAAAACAGCGAAAGCCCATGTCGGAGCAGGCAAGAAAGAGGAAAAGGGCTCTGGACAGAAAGACGAGTCGTACACGGGTGAACATCGGGCAAGCTTTTTCCGAATGGCGAGAGCTAAAAGAAAGAGAAGGCTGCAAGGCTGACGCGGACCTCGCGTTTCTGCTGATGCGATTGTAAGTAAAATTGTAGGGTTTCCCTCACGCTACCGCCTCCCAACATTAAAAAAAAACAAAAAACTAACTGGATATGCGCGCAAAGCTTGTCTCCCCCCCCCCCCCCCGCTCCGCCAGACATCGGCGCAAAGCTTGTCTCCCCCCCCGCTCCGCTCCGCGGGTCATCGGCGTAAAGCTTGTCTCTCTCCCCCCCCGCTCCGCTCCGCCGGTCGTCCGGTAAGCAAATTCCTAGGGGAAACACTGCATTGGAATGGTTTCTCTCTCTCTCTGTGCATGTTCATACTTTCACTGTGTTAGTCATTGTTTGTACTGCCGTTTTTTTCGACTTTTGTATTCGTTGCGTTCGCCTGTCTGCTAAGCTCAAAACAACCGCGCCTGGCTTGACGGAGAAACCAGTAGAACAGCTGAGCATATTTACGACAGTGCACTTTTACTTTCACCCTCTGGGGGGAGCCTCGCTGGAAAATCAATCCCGGTTGCATAGTATACCTTTAAAAAGCATGATATGACCCCTTTGGTGATTCAAGTAAAACCTCAAGAGGATATTTTATAAAATGTTCTGTAAAAAGTCATTTAAAAAATTGCTGGTGAGTAAATTAGGACAGTCCCACATTTAATAATTGCACATAGGTGTATCACAGTAGGTGCATATGTTTAGAACATAATTACTCTGCATTTTGGAGGAGGTTTGCCCTGAATCGAAGGAGCTGTCTTAGGCCTTTATGAATAAGATTATGGTAGCTTCAGAATCTGGTAAAAGAATTTGAAATCTCCCATTTCCCTTTATGAAAGGTAGTCTACACTTGGAGCACATTTAAAACAACGGCCAACTTGCCCAGGTCTATCCTATAAAAAAAAAGGTTGTGATCCAATCGATGTCTCTGTAGGGTGGCATGAAACAGACTATAAATGCAACAAAGCCCTCAGACATCTCAAAGCTGATAGTGGGAAGTGGAGCAAACATTCCTCTGATGGCTGATGTGAAAGAGACTGGAAGATGGCTACAAGAAGCTGAATTTACTTCAGTGAAAGGGGGGTAAAACTAGTTATAGAGCGTATAATGTCCTGGCCTTTTCATAAACATGTTTTTATTCACATATTTGGTCAACAGCAGACCTCAACATATAGCCAGAGTCACAATATGATGGTTTAAATTAAGACATTCATGTATTGAAATGGCCTCGACCAGTGGTCCTCCATTCCGGTACTTAACGGCAGGTGTGCTGCAACTTTTATGTGTCTCTGCTTCAACACACCTCATTCAAATAATCAGGTCATTATCAGCACTCTGGAGAACTTGGCTGCATACTGAGGAGGTAATTCAGCCGTTTGATTCAGGAGTGTTGGACCAGCGACACATCTAAAAGTTGCAGGACACCAGACCTTGAGGACTGGAATTGAGGACCCCTGGCCTAGACCTTCATCTAATTGAGATTTTCTTTTTGCAAGACTTGAAAACTGATGTTCTCAGAGCATCTCTCTTCAAGCTGACTAAGCTTAAGCTATTTAGTAAAGAAAAATAGACATAAGGTTGGGCTTCTGGTTGTACAGAGTAGGTGGAGTCATATCACAATTGACTTGCAGCTGTAACTGCAGAAAGAAAATTGGTTTTGAAGAATATTAACTAAACATAAATACATGCCACACTTTACAGAATTGTATTTGGAAGAACATTTGATTTCATCTGTCATTTTCCTTCAACTTCACAATTATGCAGTTCTTACTGTTGGTCTATTACATAAAAATTGCACTGTATGTATAAAGACAAGTTCAACTAGTCATTCCAACATATTACCTCACATTTCTATTTACTTGTTTTCTTTTACTAGATGCACTTGAAATTAATTATGTGCGTGTTATTAATGACTGTAAACAGCAATTGAAGGAGGAGACACCAGCAGCCGGCCAAGCTCAGTCGTTTGGTGCCAAAACCTTAGTATACTGTAGCCAAGACCCCATATTCCCACTGTTAAACAGGCCATCTGTCACGCTGTTTTCTGCCATATCAGGTCCTAGGTCAGCTCACACCTTGCAAACACATCCGGCCAATCAACCGGCCAGGGGGGACATGGAAAAATATGTCCTCTCGCTGACACACAGACAGAATATTTTCACATGTTCAGGCTGAAATATGATGGCTGTAAATGAGTGACATGTTACGTTCGACTGACTCAGGTTGCAAGGGAGCTGAGGGTGTAGGTGACGTGAGCAGGAGATGGTGTTTAAAGACAGGGCAGGGGTGCATGACTACCAAAAGGAGTGAGGGAGAAGAGCTGGCCAGCTGTGAAAGACTGCAGTCATTTCTTACCCTCAGCTCCATACCTGCAGACTCAATGAGCCGTACCCACGTTGCAGCAGGGCCAAAGCCGTGCGATTTTTCAGGCTCATTCAGCCTCGCCATGCCTTGCAGAAACAGCAGCATCCAGGGCCTTGTAGTGCCAAGATACTGCAAAGTCTGTTTGCCCGCCACGATTCAATGAATGAAAGATTGAACAATGACAGAGTGACTTTTAAGGGTGTCAGATCGAGTGTCATGTGTCAGGTGAGAGGGAACTCATCGCTGTCACCTCCAGCAACAAAGTTTTAGATATATTTGCTGAATAAATCAGACAATGCTTAAATGTGGTTGCATGTAATGCCTGCTTTTAAGGCCTCTGTTCATTTTCTGCATCTTATCGTGAACCAGGTCACGAAGGCAAGAATCTGTGCAGAGGTCTGCAGATGTTCATCATTTCCATCCATATTTTCAGGCAGACTCAAGGGTTCCTAAGCAAGTAAAGATACATACATTTTCCATTGGATTTCGGTTCTAGCCAGAGGGTTCGAACGAGGGGGAAAGACATCTGCCCAAAATCCGTTATTTTAAAACATGCAGAAGCACATTAACAAAAGTAAAAAAAAAAAAAAAAAAAGATCTACTGTATTTACAACAATTACATTACTGGCACCTCTTGGAAAAGGTGTAAGAAGCATGACAAGAAATAACTGTTTTAAATAAGTTCCTGAGTTGGCCAATAAGTGATACTGCAGCTTAATTCTCATTCTGGTGAATTCTTTTCTTGATTTGGTCATATGTTCATATGTTTTAAGTCATTCTGTTGCATTTCCCAATTCAGCTTCTCCATAGAGAAAACCAGATTTGTTTTTTGTTTTTTTAAATCTCCGGATATTTCAAGGAGTCTGTGTTTTTCATGCGCTCTTACAAGGTTCCCAGGCCCTTTGGGAAACAGGGGAGAAACAGGCCCGAAGCATCACAGGCCCTCTTCTGTACTTAACAGTCGACATACAATGCTTTTTCAGGTGATTTTTCCTTTGTGTGTGTGACCCCAAACCAATGTGGAGTGTATCTTTCTGACTACAAAAGATACATTTGTTTTAAGGCTTTTCGTCTTTACTTGGGGTTTCAGTAAATGTGGCAGAAACTGTGACTGTACTTTTCCATGAGCTTCTTGTATAAATGATATTGTTTACGATTGCTTCTGTAATGAATTAACCCTCTCTCAAAACACTTATGCGAAGAAGTTGAATCTGTATGCCAGAGATGAGCTCTCAGGTTCCTCTGAAGCACTACATCACTTTTTTTAAAATAAATACACAGTCCTCTTCAAGTTGTTGGTTGTTAATTTGTGTTTTATGTAAAAGTAAACTGGGTCACCAATGAATCTTTATGGAACACCTTTCATACAACCAATGTAACCTAAAATTTGAACAACCATCAACTGCTAATGCAAGCACATAACAAAATAACTATTAGAAATGTGATAACCAAGGACATTTAAGAATCTGGATTGTCACATACATTTTTTCCACATTCTGCTGACCAAAGCTTTTGAAAATGTCTGAGACCTTGACTAACAGAGAGGCTGCTTTCCCAGCAATGGACAGTCTCACTTCAGATTTCGATTTACAAAACTCTCTTAGATTACACAAAGAACTTGCCATAAACAAAGCCTGTTCCAACCAGGAATGAGAAGATGTCCCTAAATTAATTCATTAAAAATAATAATAAGATTATATATATATATATATATATATATATACACAAATAAATAAATAAAACCCTCTCGCCCATTGACCGCTGGAGATAGGCACCAGCACCCCTCGCGACCCCAACAGGGATAAGCGTGTCGGAAAATGGATGGACGTTTTTTTTTAGGGGGTTTGCAGCAAGATGCAGTAGATCTTCCAGAGGTCTGTTGTGGAGAGTGTGATCTCCTCTGCTATCATCTCTTGGGGTAGCAGCATCAGAGCAACTGACTTAAAGAAGCTCAACAGGCCGGCTCTGCTCTGGGGAACCATCTAGAACCTCTGGGGATGACTTTGCAAAGAAGGATTCTTCATAAAATGAAGAACATTATGGATAACCCCGAGCATCCTTTTCATCAGACTGTTGTACAACAACAGAGTTTCTTCAGTCAGAGGCTTCTCCAGATCAGCTGTAAGACAGACCACTATAGGAGACCCTTCCTGTCTGCAGCCATCACCATCTAAAACAACTCAGTGAAGAAACCTGCATGAGTTACACCAGCATTAAATTTTCCTTTGGGATTAATAAAGCATTTTGAATTGAATATGACTAGAAAATAGAATTGGAGCATTTTATTTACCAAATACGCCTTAATCTGCTGACACTAGATTAGCTCTAAAGCATTACGATAAAACCCCTCCCTGGGCTGCCACCTTACCATGGTGGAGGGGTTTGAGTGTCCCAATGATCCTAGGAGCTATGCTGTCAGGGGCTTTATGCCCCTAGTAGGGTCACCCAAGGCAGACAGGTCCTAGGTGAGGGACCAGACAAAGAGCAGCCCAAAATCCCCCTTATGAGTACTATTATTGGACGTCATGTTCCCTTGCCCAGACGCGGGTCACCGGGGCCCCACTCTGGAGCCAGGCCTGGAGGTGGGGCACATTGGCTTTTACCAATGGAGCCCGGCCGGGCTCAGCCCGAAGAGGAAACATGGGTCCCCCTTCCAATGGGCTCACCACCTGTCAGAGGGGCCAAAGGGGTCGGGTGCACTGTACAATGGGTGGCAGTCGAGGGCGGGGACCTTGCCGTTCCGATCCTCGGCTGCAGAAGCTGGCTCTTGGGACGTGGAATGTCACCTCTTTGATGGCGAAGGAGCCTGAGCTAGTTTGCGAGGTTGAGAGGTTCCGACTAGAGATAGTCGGACTCACCTCGACGCATGGCTCTGGCTCTGGAACTAGTCTCCTTGAGAGGGGTTGGACATTCTTCCACTCTGGAGTTGCCCCTGGTGAGAGGTGCCGAGCTGGGGTGGGCATACTTGCCCCTCATCTCGGTGCCTGTACATTGGGGTTCACCCCGGTGAACGAGAGGGTGGCCTCCCTCCGCATACGTGTGGGGGGATGGACTCTGACTGTTGTTTGTGCTTACGCGCCAAACGGCAGCTCGGATTACCCACCCTTTTTGGAGTCCTTGGAGGGGGTAATGGAGAGTGCCCCTCCTGGGGACTCCCTCGTTCTTCTGGGGGACTTCAACGCTCACGTGGGCAATGACAGTGAGACCTGGAGGGGCGTGGTTGGGAGGAATGGCCCACCTGATCTGAACTCGAGTGGTGTTCTGTTGTTGGACTTCTGTGCTCGTCATGGATTGTCCATCACGAACACCATGTTCAAGCATAAGGGTGTCCATTTGTGCTCTTGGCACCAGGACACCCTAGGCCGTAGTTCAATGATCGACTTTGTTGTCGTTTCATCTGACCTGCGGCCGCATGTCTTGGACACTCGGGTGAAGAGAGGGGTGGAGCTCTCCACTGACCACTACCTGGTGGTGAGTTGGCTCTGATGGTGGGGGAGGAAGCTGGTCAGACCTGGCAGGCCCAAACGTATTGTGAGGGTTTGCTGGGAACGTCTGGCGGAGTCCCCCGTGAGGCGGAGCTTTAACTCTTTAAAAAGCTCCTCGGTGGCAAGGCCCCGGGGGTGGATGAGATTCGCCCTGAGTACCTTAAGGCTCTGGATGTTGTGGGGCTGTGTTGGTTAACGCGGCTCTACAGCAGGATCCTGGAGGGGGCATGGGAGTTTGCCCAACCAGTCTACATGTGCTTTGTGGATCTGGAGAAGGCATTCGACCGTGTCCCTTGAGGAGTCCTGTGGGGGTTACTCCAGGAGTATGGAGTACCGGGCCCTTTAATAAGGGCTGTCAGGTCTCTGTATGACCGGTGTCAGAGCCTGGTCCGCATTGCTGGCAGTAAGTCGGACTCGTTTCCGGTGAGAGTTGGACTCCGCCAAGGTTGCCCTTTGTAACCGATTCTGTTCATAACTTTTATGAACAGAATTTCTAGGCGCAGCCAAGGTGTCGAGGGGAACCGTTTTGGTGGCCTTAGGATTGTGTCTCTGCTATTCGCGGATGACGTAGTCCTATTGGCTTCATCAGGGTGTGATCTACAGCTCTCACTAGAGCGGTTCGCAGCCGAGTGTGAAGCGGCCGGGATGAAAATCAGTGCCTCCAAATCCGAGACCATGGTCCTGAGTCAGAAAAGGGTAGAGTGCCTTCTCCGGGTTGGGGAGGATGTGCTACCCCTAGTGGAGGAGTTTAAGTATCTTGGGGTCTTGTTCACGAATGAGGGGAAGATGGAGCGGGAGATCGACAGGCGGATTGGTGCGGCGTCTGCTGTGAAGCGGATGCTGTACCGATCCGTTGTGGTCAAGAGAGAGCTGAGCCAAAAGGTGAAGCTCTCGATTTACCGGTCGATCTACGTTCCTACCCTCATCTATGGTCATGAGCTTTGGGTCATGACCGAAAGAATGAGATCCCGGATACAAGCAGCCGAAATTAGTTTTCTCCGTAGTGTGTCTGGGCTCTCCCTTAGAGATAGGGTGATGAGCTCAGTCAGAGTAGAGAGGAGCCAGTTGAGGTGGCTCGGGCATCTGGTTAGGATGCCTCCTGGACGCCTCCCTGGTGAGGTGTTCCGGGCACGTCCCACCGGGAGGAGACCCAGAGGGAGACCCAGGACACGCTGGAGGGACTATGTCTCTCAGCTGGCCTCGGAACGCCTTGGGATTCCCCTGGAGGAGCTGGCCCAAGTGGCTGGGGAGAGGGACGTCTGGGCCTCCCTACTAAAGCTGCTACCCCCGCGACCCAACCCCGGATAAGCGGAAGAAGATGGATGGATGGATGGAAATAGATCCACACCAAGATAAACTCACTTACAGGGAAGTTAATGACACACCAGCAACCCTGCAGCAGAGGTAGATATGGAGCTGAAAGCATTGGTGTACAAGACATGGAACATGTATAGATGTTTCTAACCCTCAGTTGTTGTGAATCCAGTTATTTCAATAACAGAACAGCTAGCTGTGTGTAAGACCTCGTCATGTGTTTTCACTCTTTTCCTCTATCTTATAGCTTTTTGTTGAAAAACCTAAGGTCTGTAATTAGGCTATCTTCCAGGCCTGCAGGTAAGACACCTTACTAGTACTACTTACATATGCAGAGTAAATTGGGTTTTATTTGTGTTTTGCTCCTCATGTTTAAACAAGTGAAACTTGTCTATAGCAGAGAGAAAGAACACTTAAACAGATGAACTCTGTCGCCATTGCTCTCACAACATCATTAAGGAAGTTTGCTTCATCTTTATCCTAGCCTTGGTGTGTCCAGCCCTCATCCGTCTGCCATAATGGTTTCTGGATGTGTTATATAGAAGTTTTAGGGCAGAATCCATCCAAAGGTAGGTAGCGAATGGACAGAGGGAGATAATAAAATGCAGCAGCAGAGTCCAGGGGGGTCATCTTTCTCGCTTTCTGCTGAGATTTTGGCTGGACGTATTTGTCTTTGTCCTCCCCTCTATGGTCCATGATGGATAGCAAAAAGAATATAGCTGATGGTGAAAGATTTCCTTTTATTTTTGTGTCTTCTTCTCCTCCTTTCTCTTTTTCCAAGATCACCATTAGCAAAGTGGCAAATTTAAGGGTTGGAGAGATGAACCCGGTGAAATTCAATCATGGGAATTGAAGGTTTGGAGGCGTGAGGTCTTGGCCCCATGGGCGGTTTGGAGATTGCTTTAGATTAATTAATGTCAAAAAAAAATGGAACGGGTTCAGACCGTAGAGCACAATTATGTGTGGGACTGCAGGGCATGACGTCTACTATTCACGGTAAAAAAAAAAAAAAGAAAGTACTGTCTGCCGATTTTCCTCCTGCACGTGAGAGGATATTTCAAATTCACTGTCAGTAATTTTGAACACTGAGAAGTAATTTAAGTGGAAATGGAGTGGGTTAAAGCCACCCGTGGCTAAATGGATTGAAAAATAAAACCACTTATGGCTGTATTCAAGCTGCACATAAACCAGCAAATGAGAAGTGAGGAAAACTCTTTCTATCTCCTGTAAAATATAACCTCCAGAGGGTCGACCGGTGGTTCAATGAGGATACCATTCGTTTAAACTGAGATGTTTTTTTTTTTTAAGTTTGAATTGTACAACCAGTTTTTGTTTCTGTGTAAATGAACCCCCTCTATAAAAAAAATCAGTCTTTATGCTCACTTTCATGAATCTGGTTCCTGCCAGTTTAAAACTCAACCTAGCCTGAAGTAAATTCCCATGCAGCTCCAGCCACTTCCTGCATTCACAACAAAGCTTGTTAAAAAAAACATCCCAGATTAAGCAGATAAAACAACTGTCTTGTGTTCCCTTTAGTCCACGGGGAACTCGAGTAATTGTTCACCAACACTGTTCACATGGAACTAAAATAAATCCTCCAATTTCCATCTCAGCAAAAGCTATTTGTTTGTGTCAGCGCCATCCTGGGTTTGCAGATGACTGCACCGACCTCTCACCACGCGGTGCCCCCGTCCTCTCCAGTGCACACATCCGCAAGTCTCTGTGCTCACAAACGGAGGGCACAAGGAGCACGGTGATATTTCACACAAAAACCACTACATCTTCGAGGCAGCGTGCGTGGCCTCGACCCTGCCTGATATGCCGTGTGCTTCTGTGTCTTGGACCCAGATCAAACCCGAGAACAACTAGAGCAGTGACCGTTTTAATTTGTGGGAACCGCAATTCCATAAGGAGGCGTTGCAGAGAAAACCAAGTTGGGTCCTTCTTTCTACGGATTTTATCTCCAAAACATTGTAAACTCTGATGCATGCCTGCAAGACAGAAATCCAACGGGCATTATCAAAGTTTTCCATCCAATCAGAAACAAAGAGGATTAAAACATTCACAGGTAACAGCCATGACGATGTACAGTGCCTTGCAAAGTACCCACAACCCTTCAGTGCATTTTTATTGGATTTTGTGCCACAGAGCAACACAAAGAACCACAAAATTGTAACGTGGAAGGGAAATGAAATAAGGTTTTACATTCTTTTTACCAAAACAAAATAAAAAATGAAATCTTGAAAGTGTTGTACACATTTGTTTTTATTTCCCTTTACTGCCATACCCATAAATCCCAGTGATCTAGTGTAAGCAATTGCCTTCATAAATCACCTAGTTAGAGAATTAGGTTATAAAACAGTATCTCAAGCTTTAAACATGATGTTGAGCCCAAATTAATCCCTCATCTGAAAATGAAAATGCTGTTCTCTGAACCTACAAAATCATTGCACTTAAACTGAAAGACCAGCCAAACCACCATCAGGCCTCTGGAGGAGCTGCAGAGGTGGGAGAACCTATCAACAGCATGACTTTTTGTGATGCACTCCCCACATCTGACCTTTATGGATGAGTTCATTGTTGAAAGGAAACCATTATAAATCATATTTCTAGTTTGACACAAGTCATTCAAAACCTTATATGTGGCAGAAAACTTACACAGCACATCTTCCTGAACAAACCCATCACCACTGTGAGGCATGGCAGTGGCACCATCATGCTGTGGGATACCTCCACTGGGCCAAAGTATCAGAGTTTATATAAAGACGGATGGAGAAACGTACAGAGCTATCCTAGAAAAAACAAACAAAACTAAAGACTTAACAGTAAGATGGTGCTTCAGCTTCCAGTTGCACAACAACCCTGAACGAGCAGAACTACATTGCTGTCAACCGCTATTGGCTGTTACAGTGGGTACCTGGGTTATCAGTGAGCTGAGTCCACTTGATTTGAACACAACTTTGAAATTCCCAATTATATTTTCTGTCGCGGGATGCTCTGACTGAACATATGTTTCAGTAAGAGGCACACATGGACGCAGATGTCGGCAGTCGGCAGGTGTCGAGCCCAGCTAGTTCTCCCCGACAAACCATAGCCCCTGTGGCTGGGCAGGAACAGTGGGAAATGACACTTTATTGTTATCCCGTGGTATAGCAGCCTACGTGATTGTTTGAACACATTTGCCTGACATGAGGATGATCATCTCTGTGTAAACTCGATTCATATAAACGGACTGGTGGTCCAGATCCTTTGGCCAGCACCGTCGCTGTCACGCACCAGCTTGTGATGGTCTGTTGCATAAAATGAGTCTGAAATATATTAACGTTTGTAGTTGAAACGTGGCAAATTGTGAAAATTCTTTTGCAAAGCACTGCAAATTACAGTAGCTTTTTGAACCCTGATATTCATAAACTACCCCCCTAGAATGATCAATAATCATCAAGCATGACAACAAGTACAAAAAGGAATATCAAATGCTACTAATCAAAGTAATTACTAGGATATTATCATTTCTTATTATTCTCTGTAATCTACATCCTGTGTTTTTAAATGAGCCTGCAATATGGAAGAGCAGCTTATTAGAGAGCGTGCTCTATTAGAAATATAGACATCCATCATGTCTGCTACTCTCCCGCAGCGGCCAGCTGCGAAGGACTACAACACGCTTCCTTTGCTCCTCGTGAGACGCAAACCTTGTTGACAGGCGGAGGGACGCCTCCGTGATTGTTTTCATCCCAGTTGGACAACTTAATTAATTTCAATTACCGGCTTTCCAGTTGAAGGTTAGAAGTCAGAGCTGGGCAGAGTTTTGTTAAGAAGGTTGCCTCAGGTTTATTATTCCATTTATCAAGGAAGATGTAGCCGTACACCTGAGAGTCTCAAGCAGATTTAACAGCTGCTTTGCCTGCTAGAATAAAGAGTTATGGAGAACAATCAAAACAGCATAAGTTAATGGAGGAATCCACTTACTGTCCATTCTGAAAAAAGTAAAACCTTTTTTGCTTCAGCCTTGAAAATTTCCCCTCACCCCAGGAGTCACCTTCACCTTTTCCCCATCTTTGAGATGTGCCTTTGGAAGAGATGAAAGTAAATGTCTAAGCACTTCAGTCAGGGTCAAAGCAAATCGGAGACTTTTCAAATGCCTCTAAAAGCAACAATACAAAGAACTAGAGACTACTAACAGGTTGTAATGGTTGAAAGGCAGCAGAAGGATTGCTACATTATTTTTGGACTAAATAGAGAAAAGATATCTGGCCCTTATTAAGAATAAACTCTTTCTATAAAAAGGTAACATGTAAACCTGAGCTGAACATGTTAATCATTAGGTATTAAGCAAAAACATGAGCACTATGCGGTACTAAAAATGAAAAGACACACTAAAAAAAACCTTTGAAACATTAGGAAGAGACTTGTCAGTGTCAGGTGTGGTATGAATACGACATTCCCCATTTTTATGTCTATCAAAATGTAAATCTATGTTTTTAATTTATGAAGAACATCTTGTGTACACAGTATGAATATACACTCACCGGCCACTTTATTAGGTTCACCTGTCCAACTGCTCGTTAACACTTAATTTCTAAGCAGCCAATCACATGGCGGCAACTCAGTGCATTTAGGCATGTAGACATGGTCAAGAGAATCTCCTGCAGTTCAAACCGAGCATCAGTATGGGGAAGAAAGGTGATTTGAGTGACTTTGAACGTGGCATGATTGTTGGTGCCAGAAGGGCTGGTCTGAGTATTTCAGAAACTGCTAATCTACTGGGATTTTCACACACAACCATCTCTAGGGTTTACAGAGAATGGTCCGAAAAAGAAAAAACATCCAGTGAGCGGCAGTTCTGTGGGCGGAAATGCCTTGTTGATGCCAGAGGTCAGAGGAGAATGGCCAGACTGGTTCGAGCTGATAGAAGGGCAACAGTGACTCAAATAACCACCCGTTAAAACCAAGGTGGGCAGAAGAGCATCTCTGAACGCACAGTACGTCGAACTTTGAGGCAGATTGGCTACAGCAGCAGAAGACCACATCGGGTGCCACTCCTTTCAGCTAAGAACAGGAAACTGAGGCTACAATTTGCACAAGCTCATCGAAATTGGACAATAGAAGAT
The DNA here is from genome assembly GCA_037039145.1 of Fundulus diaphanus. Classification (NCBI taxonomy): domain Eukaryota; kingdom Metazoa; phylum Chordata; class Actinopteri; order Cyprinodontiformes; family Fundulidae; genus Fundulus; species Fundulus diaphanus. Next base: position 25,888,304 of record CM073137.1, on the reverse strand, counting down.
TGGAAAAACGTTGCCTGGTCTGATGAGTCTCGATTTCTGCTGCGACAGTCGGATGGTAGGGTCAGAATTTGGCGTCTACAACATGAAAGCATGGATCCATCCTGCCTTGTATCAACGGTTCAGGCTGGTGGTAGTGGTGTCATGGTGTCATGTCTAAATCATGACAACCACAGAGACAAAGAAGTCTTCAGGAGCGCCCCCTCCACTCCAAACAATCCCAGTCTCTTTGACAGAGAGTCTGTTCTGACCCTTCCTGTAAAAGGCAGCCGTGTTGTGAATCCATCCATTTTGTAACACGTCTATCCCTTGTGGGGTCGCGAGGCGTGCTGGTTTCTATTTCCAGCTGTCAATGGGCGACAGGCGGGATACACCCTGGACAGGTCGCCAGTCTATCGCAGGGCAACACAGAGACAAACAACCATTCTCACACCTAAGAAGAATTTAGAGAGGCCAATTAAACTAATAGTCATGTTTTTGGACTGTGGGAGGAAGCCGGAGTACCCAGAGGGAAGTGTTGTGAATCCAGTCCAGTTTATTGTTCAGGTGAATACCCAAGTTCTTATATGAGTCCATATAAGAACTAGTCTGCAGTGTGGAAGGTAAATAGAAACAGAGCCATCCCAGTCATCTGCCAGGGCCCCCATACTCCAGACCATCCTGTCAGAGACACAGCCCAGTGTCCTCACATAGCACACTGGACATAGGACACCTCACAGTGAGGTAGTCCAGTATCCACTGGGACAGGTGGTGGTCCACTCCTGATAGCTCCAGCTTATCCCTCAGACGTCCTAGTCGGACTGTATTAAAACCACACAAGGAATCAAAGAACATGATGCGCACAGTGCCTCCAGGCTTGTCCAGGTGGGTCAGAGCCCGATGCAGGAGGTAGATGATGGCATCATCCATCCAAATGGCAGGCTGGTAGGTGAATTGCCATGGATCCAATGAAGACCCAACCAGGGAGCAAAGATGGTTGAGGACCAACCTCTGGAAAGTCGTCATCAGATGTAAGGCCATTGCTACCGGTCTGTAACTGCTGAAGTGTTTTGGATGTGTGGCCTTTAACACTGGTACAACACAGGATGTCTTTCAAAGCTATTGTACCTTCCCCAGCTTCAGTCTCATGTTGAACAAGTATCTTATGATGATGTAAAGTATCACAGGACCCTGGAAGTGATGCCATAGGTGAGGTAGGCAATACTTGAAACCTGTGCAATGTGATGTACAGGGTCTGATCGAACCAGTTGAAGAACTGGTTCAGAACATTCATCCCCCACCCCTTGCAAATCTCCTACAGCCTGGGATTATGGTTTGTGACCTGAAATTGTTTTCAGACTCTTCCAAACCCCACTGATGTTGTTCTGCCGCAACTTGTCCTCCATTTTCTTCCTGCAGATGTGTTTTTCCATCACTGATCTTCCTTCTCAGTTCTTCCTGCACAGCTCTCAGCTTCTCCTTGTTTCCTGCTCTAAAGGCTTACACCTTCTCCTTGAGGAAGAACCTGTATTTCAGGGTTGATCCAGGGCTTGATATTGGAAAAAAAAACACTGTACCTTCATGGGCACACCGTGTTGTCCACACAGAACAGTAGTCCTCCATACAGTCTGTAATGTTGTCAATGTCATCGCCATGAGGATTCCAGAGCTCTTCCCACACAGTCCATCAGAGCTTCCACAGTCTCCTCAAACCATCACTCCACTGTAGCTGTTTCTTTGTGTACAAGGGGTTTATGTAGAGGCTGCAAATAAACCACATTGTGATCTGAGACCCCAAGAGGAGAAAGAGGCGGTAGGCTGTATGTCTCTTTGCTGTTGACATACAATAAATTCAGTGTTTTATTTTCTCTGATGTGGCAGGAAACATATTGGGTAAAGACAGGAAGAGTGGAGGACACGGACACATGATTAAAATCCCTTGAGATCAGAAAAAGGGCCTGGGGATGCTGTGTTTGGAGTAGTTGCAGGCTGCTTAAGCATTGGCAGAGGGATGAAACATGCCCAGATATTCCGATAACGTCTGTAAACTCCTATGGTAAACCTTCACAATAGATAATAGGGCATCATACTAATAGCTAGCAGTTTACTGTCCTTACTGCTCAGCAAGTCAAGTCAATTCAAGTTTATTTGTATAGCACGTTTCAGCAGCAAGGCGGTTAAAAGTGCTGTACATCATGGAAACAGTCACTGGTTGTGAGACCAGTAATGAACATTAAATTGTATCAGGTGAAAACATCACTACACATCAAATATGTTGGTCAATGTTCCTGTTATTATGGGCCGAAACAACTCTAAAAAGGTGGGTTTTCAGTCTTGATTTAAAGGGACTCAGTATTCCGGCTGATTTGCGGTTTTCTGAAACTTTGTTCCAGATTTATGGAGCATAGGAACTAAATGCTGCTTCTCCACGTTTGTTGGTTCTTGGTTCTAGAAATGCAGAGTAGACCAGAACCAGAAGATCTGAGTTGTCTGTAAGGTTGCTACAGCAGCAACAGGTCTTTAATGTATTTTGGTGCAAAGCTGTTCAGTGATTTATAAACTAACAAGAATTTCAAAGTCTATTCTCTGAGCTACAAGGAGCCAGTGCAAGGACTTCAGAAATGAGGCGATGTGCTCTATCTTCCTGGTTTAAGTGAGAACATGAGCAACAGCGTTCTGGATCAGCTGCAGTTGTCTGAATTACTTTTTGGCAGACCTGAGAAGACACTGTTGCAGTAGTCAATGTGACTAAAATTAAACGCATGGATGATTTTCCCTAGATCTCGTTGGTACATCTGTCTTTTAATCATGGAAATGTTCTTCAGGTGATAGAAGGCTGACTTTGTAACTGTCTTTATGTGTCCTTGAAGGTTCAGGACAGAGTCCATCACTACACTCAGATTTTGGGCCTGATCACTAGTTTGTAGTTGTAATAAAAGAAGCTGCATGCTGACCCTAGTTCATTCCTCTTTAGGTCCAAAGATAATAATTTCAGTTTGGTTTCTTCTCAGTTGGAGAAAGTTATAGCACACCTATAGATTGGTTTGTTCTAAGCATACGTTCAGTGCATGGTTGGCTTCAGAGTCAACTGGTTACATCGTAATGTGGAGTTGTGTATCATCTGTGCAACTATGGTAACTAATCTTGTTTCTTGTTATAACCTGAGCTACCAGGAGCATATAGATATTTAATAGAAGGGGTCCCAGGATTGAATCTTGGGGTACCCCACATTAAACTTTTGTCCGCTCTGATGAGAAGTTACCTATTGACACAAAGAAATTCCTTTTCTTTAGGTAGGATTCAAACCAATTGAGTACTGTACATGAGAGTCTGACCCAGATTTCTAGTCGGTTTAATAATATATCATGGCCAAAAGTGTCAAATGCTGTGCTGAGATCCAACAGAACTAGCACTGTGGGTTTTCAACAGTCTGTATTGTGGAAGACCCGCAATACTCACAGTACTGTGGTGAGCACAGAAACGGGACTGAAAAGCATCAAATCATTGTAAGGAAGCAATTTAACTGTTGAAACACAGCTATTTCAATAACTTTACTGATAAATGGCAGGTTGGAGACTGGTCTCTAATTCTGTAGATGAGATTTGTCCAGATTGCTCTTTTTTTATCAATGGTTTAATAATGGCTGTTTTTAAAGTCTGGGGAAAAACACGTGATGAGAGGGATGAATTTACTATTTGGATCAGGTAAGATGCAAAGACAGGCTGGACTTTTTTAAGGAAGGTTGTATGTAGGATATCAAGACAGCGTGGTTAAATTTCCAGAGATGTACCATCTATCATTCACAAACAAATCCAGACCCCCTCCTCCATTCTTCCTGCTCTCCTTTGGTTCTGTTGATATGGAGTAAATGAATACCGTTCAAGTTTATGTGTGTCAGGATGTAGCGCGGGTAGCCCAGCCTCAATCAGTATAATCAAGACTAAATTACTTTCCTCGGAATTTTTTTTTTTTTACCTTTACATTAAGCTTTAAATTGCACTTGAAATGAAAAGATTACTTATTATTTTCATGATGTTTAATGAAAGAGAATAAGTATGGAAAGTCTAACAATTTTACTATAGGTTACAGGGAGAAAGAATTAATGCAGCAAAGCCAAGTTATTAGGAAAATAGAACAGAGCACAGCTGTAAACTGCTCACTTAACTTAAAGAATGTGAATGGAGCCCCCCCCCCCCCCCAAAAAAAAAAATAATAATAAAATAATCAATGCTTAAAAGTTATTAATTATATGATTAATTCTTAAATATCAAGAGGAAGATTATTGTAAGCGTATAATTAGAGATTATATGGTCTACTATAATGGGAACATCTCCAAAGGGAAATATATGAGGCAAAGAAGGACCATTTGGATAGAGGAACCTACAGGTTTTGAGAATTTGATTTTCTTTCCAAAAGACTCATGTTGTCCCATGACAATATATTATAGACTGAGAGTGTATGAATGTAAGTGAATATATGTGCATGTATGAGGTCCCAGAATGAATTATGGCTTATATGGCTCCCCATAGATGTGTGCACTGCTGTAACAACACTTCCACAAACTGATGAGACAGCAGAATTGTCACAATGGGGTTCTCTCCCTGCACCCAAAATAACAATGACTTAGTGAATGTGGTAAACATCACAAGTTTATTCTGCCTTTCTCCATATCGGTTGTAGCTGTGTCTTCAACAAGGCAAGCTACAACCATGGGAAATATTGGGGGGGGGGGGGGGGGGGGGAATTAAGACCTTATGTAAAACAAAAATATCTTAAGAAAGTCCACATGGTTTATTGATTTTTGGATTTCACCAGAAGTTATTTCAACATTTGGAACCACATCATAAGCATCATCTGTGTGTAAAATTAACACATGAGCAACTGGACTTATGCATCAACTTTCTCAGCCTTCATCAGTGTTCAATGTTTGGTTCTATATGTGATACCTTTTGCTAAATGACTGACTTGAATACCTCTCTGGTTTCCTTTTACAGAACAGACAGCCTCAGAGCTTTTTTTCAAAGTTTACTTTCCTTTTAATCTTCTAAGATTGAAGACTAATGTAAATTACAAGCTGTTTGCAACAGATTATTGAATTATTGAATTATTATTTATTTGCCCCACTCTATTAATAATTGAAGCTTTCATTAGAGTTTAGAGAGCCATAAAGCTGAGCTTCTGGACTCATTTACTGTCAAACCTATCACGCTCAGACATTTTTATATCATCAGAGTTTGTTAACAGACCTCTGTGACGAGATCATTCCTGGATTCTTTATAAATATATTTCTGATGGGGTTTACTGACATGGAATACACACATACAAATGAATTCAAAACGATTTAGTCCACGAACTATATTTAATCAAATGAAATGAAGAGAAAAAATGTATTTCAGGGCTAAAAAGGTGGATTTTGTACGCATTCCCTTTAAATGATTTTTGCTGTGTACTAGAGTCTCTAGGAATGCAGACAATTTGAATGTAGTATGTCCAGGAGCTGCGTAGATAACTTTATATTCTGCTTATTTTTCAAACCTTTTAGTCTCCTTTGTTCTCTATTACACTTTTTAAACAATTACATCACAGTATTTGCTACAGAGCTGCTAAACAAACTGATGGACTTCCAGCTAACCAAATTTGCCTTTTTTTTCTTGGAGACATTTTATGGTCCAAGCTGAAGAATGCTGAAGCTGAAAGTGGATATGTCAAAATGTTCAGTTATTGGGTGTATTAATTCACAAAATTTGCGACATCGTCCCCCAGCAGACTGCAAAAATGGCAGAACGGGACGAAGTCAAATGCTCTGCTGGGGGCAAAAGAGAGGCTGTCGAGGAATTCAGACCAAAGCATTGCAGTTCCACTTTATATAGACGACAACTGATTGATTTCAATGTACAAAGGAGGAACTTAAAAACATGATGTGGCCCCTTTAAATGGGTTTCAGCATACTTTCTCTTCAGCAGTATAGTTATTCCGCATTTAGTGGGCAAAGAGACCTTTGTGGTTCAATGCACTGTTTATTGTTTTCATTGTAAAATGGAACCTCCTACTTTCAGCTCTTTCTGAACCTTTCTGTGAATGGTCATTGTCTCTTGGACAACTATTCGTTATATTCTTAGACTGGCAGGTTAATCGTGAAATCATGGTCTTTCTGTTTCTGGTTTATGGTCCCAGTGTTGCTTACTGTAACATTCAGCATTTTAGAAATAGCATTGTACCTACTGACACTATCATGTTTTCAGCAAGGTCTTATAGGTTTTGAGAGAGCTCTTTGCTTTACTCTATCATGAGATGTTATTTTTATAAAATAACTTGACAATGAGAACCTGTTTTTTAGGTCATCAACTAGGACCAAATTATCTTATGTTAATTTGCGATGACAAAGGTCAGGTTTGCTTTATGAACACTGACAGATTTCAACTGATTTCTTATTTTCCTCATATAGTCAATACTTTTATGTGCTTGTGTCATTTCCTTCATTACACATTATTTGTTGACTAATGTGTTTTGATTTCAATATCTGTTTGGATTACTTGTGTTGTTACTGAGAAAGAGTAAACTTCATCCCATTTTAGCCCCATTTAAAAGGAGAAGACGACTGAGATACCTAAAACTTATTGTAAATATGTAGTCCACATTCCAAGCAGTAAAATGTTTATCGTATCAGAACTATTTACTCAGAAAGCAAATAGTACTGCAACTGCCAAACGAAAAAAAAAAAAACGTAGACACTGCCTAATTCTGATGCCTGTCTTGTAGAGCCAAGCACACACTTCTCACTTCAGCAATACATGTATTACCATAATAGCTACATGGAACGCCATCAACTCCTAAATTGATTGGTTAATTGTTCAGAATCCTCAAACTGCACCCTAATGACCGCCAAACGTCGCCTCGGGGATTGTGGGATTTGTGTCAACATTTCTCCATCTCATTCATTCCCTCCTTCCTGCTTTGCTTCTGCAAAGCGTGAAGCATGAGATTGGATTTAGTGTAATGGAATAAAGCGCTTTGTTTCTCATCTGTGAGAGACAAGGATAGCACTGATAAAATGCTCTAGCTTGGCCAGCTGGAAAAAAGCTGATCAGAGCCTTAGCAAACAGGACGGTAGATTGGTGTGTTTTCCCCCTGACTTGCAAAGTTTACTTTCCCAAAAACAATTTTGGCTTTTCGTGGCAGAGATGCCATGGAATTGCTCTGTTGTCTGTAGCTAGAATTTGGAGGGAGAGCGGGAGTAAATAAAAGTGGTTATCACGAGACGATGAAAGGCTCTGATATGACAGGTGTTGTGTTTTCCCTAAAAAGCCTGCAGTGAGATTTGCATTGAAACAGACATGATGAAATCCATGCTGCTTGCTTTAGCTCGTTGTTGTTGGAAGCTGTGATGAGGATTACTCAGCACCCATGCGTGTGAAACGTAATCAGGCCGAATAAAATTAGCTTCTCTCCTTTGTAATCCAGAATAACCATTTTTCAACAGTCCTGGCCCTTCATTTCTTTGCACTGGCTTTCATTTCAGTGAATAGAGTGCCATTATCAGTTAATTAATTCTTATCTACATTTCTGTTGCAATGATAAAATTTTCTAGTGTCGCACAGAAAGCCTAATCTTCTTAATGCCGCAGCTATGTCCATTACCACAACTTCATTCTCATTTCCATTTGCACAAACTAAAGGAAAGGGGGAAAGTAGCATCTATTTGTTCTGGCTGGAGCAGAATCACGGGAAGGTCACCCTTGAAGCATTTACCATCCAGAGGGCTTGTAGCAGAAACTGGTTCTACCTGATGCTGAATTTATACTCTTGATTCTCCTGGATGTGAGGGAAAGTTAAGAACCTGTCGCAATCTAGGTAAAAAATAATATAACACATTGAAATGAAGCCTGCCAATGTTTTGTTTGCACCGAGGACCACAAACAAAACCCGGTCCACACCCAGCCCTGACGACCCCCGAGCCATCCACCTGGATATAGAGCCATCACAGTCCAAGCGTGCCAGCCAACCAGAGCCCACCCCATGAGCCCAGAGGTGATTTGACTGGCTGGTCATGCCTCCCCCACATGGCACAAAGGCCTCCCCGTCTCCTCCTATAGTCAGCCAGTTCAGTTACACTCTTTGTCAAGACCTCTGTTGTTCTACTCCTGTTACGGTCAGCTCCTTGTTTGCTCTTATCTTCACCTACCAGTCGTTAAGTTGTCACTTTTTTATTTTTTATTTATTAAATATCCTTTACCTCACCGTGCATCTCCCAGACAATCCATTTACAAAGGTTAAACTTATGACAGAATCAGGACTAAGTTCGATGTTCAACATCAAGAGTCAGAATCAGGTTTAATCGGCAAGAAATTTTGCTTCTGGTCTTCTTTGCTATCAATGAAGGCATCTTAAGTATAAATATATACAAAGGGCAATAAAAAATAAATTTTATAAATACAAATTTCCTGTAAATAGCCTGTACTTGTATAGTGCTTTATCAATTCTTGAGGACCCTGTATTGAGGAGGAAGACATGGTTGGATTTGTCTAAATGTGCATTGTATCGATGTTGGGACTCTGACTGCTAAGTGTTCATTTAGAGTGACAGCCTGGGAGAGGGAGCTGTGTCTGTGGTGGCTGGTATTTGTAAATAGCACTCCGTAGCGCCAACCAAAAGTTGAACACCTTTTAAGCAGGGTGTGTGGGTTCTGGAGAGATGTTATCTGCCCTTTCCCTGATCCTAGACCTTTACAAATCCTGGATGGAGGGGTAGTCGGCCCTAATAATCTTCCCTGCAGACCTAATTGTTGGTTGTAGTTTGGACCTGTCCTTGTTTTGCGGATCAACCAAACCACACAGTGATGGATTTACACAAAACAGATTGAATAATGTCAGTGACGAGGATGACCAGCAGATCCTGCTGTACATCTTGAGTTGTTGCAGAAAATACAGCCTCTGCAGGGCTTTCTCCAGAACAATGTCTAGTGAGTCCAGTGATCCACAGCAGACAGTGTTGGCTGGAGCGGACAAAGCTCCAAACAGTTCTGACTGGACCAGTGAACCAGTCGATCCACCTCCTGTCTGTCAGGTGGAGGCCAATACTGGGAGCTGAGTACTTCTGATAGAGGATGTCTGGGTGGATGGTTTTGAAGACTGAGCTGTAGTCCACAAAACGGATCCTGGTGTACCTCTCTGGGTGGCGTAGGTGGTGCAGGATGAAGTGTAGACCCAGGTTGACTGCATCATGTGCCAACCTCACTGCAGAGGACTCAGCCTGCAGTCTTTTTCATATACCTCAAAATCAATCACTTAAAGGATTGCATGACAGTAAACATCAGGGCTGCAGGCCTGTAGTCATTTAACTTGATGGCGATGGTGCGTTTCTTGGCAACCAAGATGAAGGTGAAGCATTTGAAGCATAGGGGGACGTTTCCAGGGACTTGTTAAAGATCTCAGTTAAACCTGTTGGTCAGTGCATGCAGTCTTTTACATTATTGGAGGAATTTTGGCCCACACTTTGAATCGCTTTAATTCAGTCATGCAAGAACAGCCTTGCCCCCCCCCCAGAAAATACAGCACTCACACAACACAGTAGATTAATCCTGCTTAATGCAACAACAGCAACGAGAGCAACAGCTTCACTGCAACGTAGCTATGAATGTCTGTGGACAGATAATGGTAATAAACTCTTTGAATTGAATAACGCTTAATGTAACTGTATTTTGTCTTTGATGTTAGTGGCTTGATATTATTTTCACCATATTTTCAGTCAAACTATTTCAGGTCTCTGTATTTTATTGATGAGGAGGTTCATGGCTGGCTACAAGTAACGTGCCGTCTTTCCACACAGAGAACGTGCTGTGTCTGCACGCAGTGAACATTTTTGTTTCATCCTTTGTTTTGACTGCAAGTACGTTTTAGACTAATCAAATGTGGCAACGTTGAACAATGTCAGTTGTTATAAAAAGCATTTAACTGTTATAAAGTATAAAAGGGATTCTGGGTACTCTTCTGAGGAAAGGCTTCACTGCATTAAGAGAGAGGACAATAAAAACTACATTCCACTGATTTAACAAGATTCAGAGCTGTCAAAAACTCTTATTTTTGCCATTGACCCATATAAACGTGATATGGACAGTTGTGGTATTTTTTTATAATACTGATTTCAAGAGCAAACGAAAAATTCTTTAGGCCCACTTGCCCATTAGTATTAAGTTGGTTCAGTCCTATTTACAACACACACTACTGTTAGAGTGAAAATAAAAGTTGCCAAATCTCAACATGATCACAAACATGACATCCATGAAGAAGAAAGGTGAAATAAATCCAATATGAATTGGTTTTATAAGTGTAATAAGTGTGCTGCATCTCTCTCCCTCACGATAAACAGGTAAAAAAAAAGCAGAAAACTGCATGAAAAATTATAATTCAAGTCTGCAGACGTTTGGTTGGTGCGTGGCAGAGACGCCTGCAGAAGGAACACTGGAGCACTTGCAAGTCTCTTGCAAAGAGCTCCCCACCCCTCATAGTTGCACCATCCCCTTGACTGTTTCTGAACTAAATCCAGCTGTAAACTCTTTTAAGGGATTATGAAATCAGCCTATAGCTGAGACAGCTAAATCTCACCAAAAAAAAAAAGAGTTCATCAGGGATCAAGCAAAAGATATCCCACATCAGAATACGGTGACTTAACCCTCCATACCACAAAGGTATCATGTTTTATGGCATGTGGAAGGTCTATCTTGATAGTAAAACCTGCCATAATGTTTCATAAGTTGGAGACTGTTATTTCTTTCGTCTGATATGTTTTGTCTTATTTTTCAGGGTTGTGAAAGGGTGAGAATTATGTGCTGAGAGGGATGAAAATGATCTGTTTTTCATCATTTGCTCCCGCATTTTGTAACATATTCAGAGACCCACATGTATAAGCAACTTCACACTTCTCCCCCAAGCACAATCCCATCTCGCTGAAACCTCTAAGCAAGAGTTGGCAGTTCTGTAGTCATGGCTGGACTGGTGATTTGCATTTGCCCAGTGGAACATTTTTGATAACCAACCAAATAAACGTCACACTTAAACGTCACACTTAAACGTCACACTTGATAATTTTCTGAAGTTGGGGTACCTCAGTCACATCCCCGAACCCAACCTCCTCACTGTCAAATGCTTTCCTCCCCTCCACGTTTATGTCCTTGAGAATGGCATCTCACGACAGAATGGAGCCTCACGCCAAAATCACACAGATGTGGGCTGTTTTTGAGGATAAGGTCAGTCTTGCCCATCCCGATTTCTGTGACAGTCCATGCATCCATTTTTACAAGCACTTGCACAGTTTAATACTGTATAAACACTGTGGATGTTTGATAGACTTGTATAAATGGCTAAAAGGATATACTCATGAGGCCAAACTTTATTGCAAGGGTTGCTTTAGGAGTGCATTTCCTCTTTGGACTTGTCTCTTGCCAGGGTTGCCAGGTCTGACTGACAGTTTCTAGCCCAAACACAACATAAAACACGCCTACCTAAATAAAAACCAACCCAAATCTGAACCTCTCTTGAAACTCATGTTAAAAGTGTAAAACTACAAATCTAATAAAGAATATGTCATAAGGAAACCACTGCTCTAAAGCAAAAGGGTCGCACAGACATGCTTCCCACAAAGTGTGCAATAAGGGAACCAAATAACCAACACACAAAAATCTCTTTCCCAATCATGCTGCCATAGCAACAACAGAAATAGTTATCCAATATCAGCATTAAATCCAAGGTTGCCCAAAATTTTGTTTGATTTTTTTCACTCACTCACTCACTCACTCACTCACTCACTCACTCACTCACTCACTCACTCACTCACTCACTCACTCACTCACTCACTCACTCACTCACTCACTCACTCACTCACTCACTCACTCACTCACTCACTCACTCACTGTGTAGATCAGGGGTTTCTAATCTTTTCGTCACAAGGGCCAAAATTATCAAGTCTAAAGTACTTGAGGACCAAAAAAATATATATAATACCAAAAAATAAAACTACCAAAAAATTATGTTATGATTTTCTTTACCTGCTCCACAGAATATGAGCTGGAAATTCATCACTTAAACAAGTTTGTCAGATTTTCTGTAGGGAAGAGACGTACAAATCTTAAACTTAAAAAGGCTTTTGCACATTTGCTGTATTAAAGGATGGTCATCCATTTTGCAAATTCTTTTGGGCACAACTGAAACAAATATAATTTTTGTTGTCTATTTTCACCATTGGGCGGACTCTCTTTGAAAATGCTTGTTGTTTTTAGCCAATTTTAATAAATGACTTGAGAACCAATTTTGGTGCCCCAATGATTACATTTGAGTAAAAATCATTGAACAGATGTGGTCTTATTTAGTATAAAACTAAAGAGAATGTGAAATGTGTGGTTGTTAATAAAAGATGAATGACTTCATTTGTACCAACATTTTTATTTGTAAAAAGGTTTTAACTTGTCTGTAAAAATGCTGCTCTGATTAAAAATAAAAAGTCTCCATCTGCATCAACCAGCTGTGCTGGTGGGCCCAACCATTCTTGAATTGTAGTTGGGGGCCGAACAAAATTGTTGTTGTGTGCAGTGTTAAATTCTATATACAGCTACTGCAATATATCAATTTTCACTGTATCATTTTTGAGGTTCATTAGGATTGGTTGGTTTTGGCAAACTCATCTGCAAGCTAAATATCTCACACCCCTATTTGTCTAAAGCAATATTGTAGAAGCTGAAGGCTGACCAAACGTAGACACGCTGACTAATCATATTGTTTAATCTCACATCTTGTCGGACAGACTCTGAGCTGGGCAACATGCCACATCAAAGAGAGTGTAGGAGTGGACATGTCTGTACTAATTAGTGTGTTTGACTACTGATCAGTGTGTGATCTGAAAGCACTGACGAAGCTGTCAAACACACAACTCTGGAGCTTCTGATTGAAGTGGTACCAGCAGAATAAATGCCTGCCATGTAAAGAAAGTATAGAAAGAGACTGACAAGATGAACTATATTAAACGACATATGGGACTGTCTGTACAGATAAACATTAAAAAAATGTGGTTTGGTTTTATAACAGTCTTACAAACACGCAATCCAAGGATATTCCTGTGGATTGCACACGTGGTGATCTTGGCACATTAACTTGAGTTCTGCATAGCCTGTGTGAAAAACTTTGACTGCCACTCATCTTTTGCTGACTCCCACTTCAAACCCATGAGGTTTTCATTTTTTCATTTTTTATTTTTTTAGGCAGGAGCTCAGGAAAGTTTGGCTCAAACATCAGAATCCAATTAAAATGTAAATTCAGAGTAAGCTGATAAATGGAAACAACAGTTCTACTGGCGCCAAGCAAGAGGCATCCTTCTTTACAAGGCGGCTTGTATCTTGCCTAGAACAGCGTGTGAGCAACGGGTCCCAGGAAGCGCCTGGCAAACGGAACATCAGGGTGAAGACCGGCAGTTTAAAGGCCTATCATTACAAATATGTACTTTTTTGCTATTTTTTTGTGAACTCATTGGAAGTAGAAGTCCAGTACCTCAACACAAACTCCAACACTTTCCATCCATCTATCCATCCAAACATCCATCTTCTGCTTATCTGAAATCGGCTCTCAGGGGCAACAGGTCCAGGAGGGAAACCCAGACATCCCTCTCCCTAACAACATCCTTCAGCTCATTTGTTCCCAGTCCAAATGGGATACATAGTCCATTCAGCGGGTTCTGGGTCTTGCCCTGGGTCTCCTCCCAGTGAGACATGCCTGGAAAACCTCAGAAGGTGGGCGCCGTCCTGGTCAGATGACTGAACCACCTCAACTGACTCCTTTTGATGTGGAGATGCTGCGGCTCTAATTTGAGCTCCACCAGGAGGACAGAGCTCCTCACCCTATCTCTAAGACTGAGTTCAGCCATCCTCTGGAGGAAGCCCATTTTGGCCACTTGTATCCAATATTTAATTCTTTCGGTCATGAGCCATTTCACATGACCAGGGTCAGAACATAGATGGACCAGTAAATTGAGAGCTTGCTTTTTGGCTCATCTCTATCTTTACCACAACGGACCGGAGCAGCGCCCGCATTACTGCAGATGGAGCCCCTATCCGTCAGTCAACTCTTGTTCCATCAAGGCACTAAGTTACTTAAACTCCTCCACTTAATGCAGAGACCTGCCCCCAATACACAAGGATAATCAATCTTTTTCCAGTTGAGAACCATGGTCTCGAATTTAGAGGAGCTGACTCTCATCCCGGTCCCTTCACACTCAGCAATGAATCGCTGGAGTTCATCACCTGAAGAAGCCAACAAAACCACATCATCTGCAAGAAGCAAAGATGGGATCCTTAAGTTCCTAAACCAGACACCCTATACTCTATATTTACGCCTTGAGATCCTGTCCATGAATACCACAAACCGGATCAGTGACAATGGGCATCTTCGGAACAGTCTGATGCGTACTGGATGCAGGTTCGACTTTGTGCCAAGAATGCAGATTGTACTTCTTATTTAAAGATAACTAACGTGGTGATTTGTAATGACCTTGAAGAAAGTCCCAAGCTGAAATGCGTCGGTCTGTTAATAAAGTCTGCTCCTTATCCTTCAAGTGTTGCTGAAGTTTTCATCTAACAGTTCGTTGACCCTCTTCATGCACCTTGGAAGTCGGTGAAGTTGTGCGAGAAACTTTTGGATCTCTGTCAAGAATGCAGACACAGCTTTTGCTTTTGGTAAAAAAGGACTGGATAGCCTTATAACCCACCAAGACAAAAGGGCACTGTCATAACCTTCTCCAGATCCACAAAACACATATAAACCAGAGAAGCATACTCCCATGACCCCCTTAGTAGGGTAAAGATCTCGTCCACTCCAACGTTTTCCAAAACTGAAATCATGACGTCTTAAATTTATGCAGATAAAAGGATGCTTAAAACCTTTTCTAGAACAAGATTTAATCTGGAATTTGATAGTGCCACTGGAACCACAGGGTACCACAATGATTTCTAACGCAATCTACTGCTAGAGAAAGACCCAAATCCTCAAATCACTGAAAGGTAGAACGCTTTTTCCTGTTTACTGTTGTTGAAAACAAACATTCATAGGCATCCACATACAGTGGGGGCAATAAGAATAAGTAGGAAACTCCTGAAAAAACCTTGATGGCGCTGCCTGCCAGTTGGTGCGTACCACCAAGCAATGACACAAAGGGTTTTTGTTGTGTTAGGATCAAAATGCATCCACACCAGGCACAAAGACCCTTTAGCAATCTGTGACTTATGTTTAAGTTATCCACCAAAATGCTACCATCAGCATAAAATAAATAAATAATAATAATCTGGCATTAGCATGATGCTGTTGATGCCAAACATGTATGCCACCAGAATTAGAATATTCTGGTGGCATACATGGGGGGGGGTCGTGGCCGAGTTGTTAGAGCAGCGCGCTTGCACTCAGAGAAGGATGCAAGTACCCGATTTGATCCCCAGTGCCGGCATTCTGGGTCCTTGAGCAAGACCCTTAACCCCAGATTGCTCACCGGGCGCCGCACATGGCAGCCCACTGCTCCCCAAGGGGATGGGTTAAAAGCAGAGAACAAAATTCATTGTAATGTATGTTTCAATGTATGTTTCAATGACAATAAAGATGATAATACTATTACTATACTACTATTACTATGCTCACAGTAATTAATGTGCTAGTATTTGGTAGAAAACTGCTAATTGTAGGTAGAAATAGCTAATATAAGATAAGATAGACTTTATTGATCTCACAGTAGAGAAATTCATGTGTCACATCGGCTCAATAATCAAAAGAAGGTTCCAAAAGGAGGAAAAGGTGCATGAGGTATATACAGTGCGTCCACATATATACAGTGGATCGAGAAAAAAAAGAAATAAAGCAGAGATTTAAGATGACTTATGTACATTTAAGGTGACTTATATACATATGGATTTGAACTAACTAACATGATTTCAGAAACTGCAAGCAGTTCATATGCGACCAGCTAGAATGCTAAGATTAGTTTTAGCTATCAATAGCAAAAAGCACTATGGATGCAGTGATCACAGTCAAAATAGTCAAGCACAAAGGTAGAAGTATTATGCTATGTATTTTTCAGAAAAGGGTACAGGACTACTTATCTCCACTGAGGGGCCAATGCACTATGGGGCTCTGTATTCCATAAAATCCTGAACCAGAACTTTTTTCCTTTAACAAGAACAAAAAAAATGGGTCATAAACAGTCCTTAAAGCATGACAATAATTCAATATATGGCCTTAAGGTAACAAAGGAAGGGCTTAAATAAGCACATTATAGTCTTAAAGTGACCTACCCAGCCCCCTAGACCTCAACCATCCAAATAATCTGACAAGGGAGCTATTCGTAGAGAATTGTGCAAATTAGATGAACAACTGCAAAATCATGCCAATAACTTTTTTCTGCACTGAGTTCAAAGTAATGTTTTGGGAAATAGTGGGTTGCCTGTTCGAACACACGCTCCAGCCATCTCAGTTGTTGTGACCTTTGTAAGACACCTCACCTGCTTTGCCTGCTGACGGTGGTCAGGAGACCGGTGGGGCCAATTATATATCAGCCTTGGTTCTTTCAGTCTGCTCCAGGGTAGCCGTAGCTACAGTGTAGCTCACCACCGTCAGCATGTGAATAGGTGACTGACTGATTGTAGTGTAAAGTGCGTTGGGGTCCTCAGGATTTGATAAAGCACTATACAAGTGCAGGCCATTTACCATTTATTCTGTCTATTCAAGGTAAAATGAAGCTCAATTACAAACTGTAAGCACACAAACCCTACAAAATCAGAAAGGGATTAAATACTTGTTTTTCCAACTTTACAGAGGGTGAGCAAGAATAGAGTGAGAGGAAGTTATCCATCTGATATGCCAGCCTTTTATATTAGAACGGGGCACTTTCTTGACCGTCATGTTGTTGTGTCTGGACACACGCATGTCTGCAGCAGGTGCTAATGTTTCCTTCCTGACATTCAGATACCCTCGCTTATCTTGTCATCACTCAGACACAGGAGCAGGCATGCCCCTGTCCTCCAGATTATATCTAGAGTGACAGTCCAAGGAGAAATGATCACCCTTCTTATCATGCTTTGGACATTTAATGAAGAAGAACAAATGTGGATGGCTCTGTTATAGTTTAAAGCCAATTCAATGAAAAGAAAATGCTCAAACAATATTATTTTTTATCTATGTAACATTATATCCTCACTTGGGACACTTGGATTACTTAAAGATACTCTATATAACTAATAATACGGAAGATTATGCTCAAACAGATGCTGCTGATACGCTCCAAAACATTTCGGTAAAAAAAATCTAATTTAGGATTTAACATAACTAGGCATTATAGCAAACACTGTTACATGTTGCTAAAAATTAAGCTAAACAAACTCAGGCCAACATTAACTTGTTTTACACCTTGACTCTGATTTTTTTTATTTTTTTTAAGAGCATAGCGAAAGTTCCAGGATTTTTGCAGATATCTGCCCCCTCTGGTGACAAGTTGAAATAACACCAGTGTTGTGCACGTTCATGGGAGAAGAGGAAAAGTATCTGCTGCTGGGACTGCACAGCTCTTTTGTTTAGAGGTGTAATGTCTTCTGAGGTAAGAAAGCTATAAATATTGAAATTAGCCCGTGTTCCTTCGCTAATACATCGATTACTGTGGAGATTCAACAAAGTAGCCAGGTGAACGAGAGCACACAGCGCGTCACGCGCTCGCCCAGAGAATTCAGCCTGAATCACTCTCTCGTGAACTGACTTAGATCCTATAGAAGCAACTGCGGTAAATAAAGAGCAACTCATTTTAAACGTTGGGCAATTGTAATAGCATGTATGGGAAATAAAATAAATAATATTTAATTTCAAAGGATATAGGCCCCAGCAACCCCCGCGACCCCATGAGGGATAAAGCGGTTTGGAAAATGGATGGATGGATTTAATTTCAAAAACTTGCACTATGCACCTTTAATTATTTAAAAATTAGCTTTAGCTTCAGTAACTTGAAAAAAACTAAACAATTTTCACTTCTTGCAGTCCCTTGCAAAAGATTATTTCTGGTACTGTTACCATTTAAGTTCTGAATCCAGAAAGAGGAACAACCAAGACATCCAGAGATTGTACCAGAATCCACTGCTGTGACCTTTTAGGGAGGACAGAGCTGCTTTTGAAACTAACTTCCCTCCAGGAGAGAGAGAGCGAGCTGATCGTAGAAATGCTCATTGGTTCCAAAAAAAAGTCTCTTCTGATCAAAAGTAAGGCACTCCTCATCAGATGGATCTCCTGCAGTTATGGAAACGGATGGATCCAAGATAGTGCACCTTTAGTTCATTTCTCCTTTTGAATCCTTCTATCTCTGAAAGAATGCATGAATGAGGCCAGGTAAACCTTGAATTTCTAGTTCAGAAAAAAGAGTTGAATGAGTTTGACCTTTGAAAAACACAATTTAATTCAGATGTTTCTTCCTGTAACCACTCACAGTCTGCCTGGTAAAGCGGTGGGTCACTATAAGTTCATACTTCTCCCCAGCCCTTTAAAGGAGAAGTCCGGTCAAAATCAGAATTCAAACTGCTAAAAGTACTTTAAATATAAAACTACTACATACTGTGCAAAAAATTATAAGTTTTTTTAATTAATAATAATTCTCATTTAATCATGTTTATGTGGAGGAATCCATCTTGGTCAAGAATAGTACTGTCACCTCCCATTTTTTGACGTCACTCGGCGGACCCGCTGTTGAGCAAGTTTCAACGCTCTGTTTGTCACGGCGCACTATTTTCCAAGATCAAACTCAGTCGGGTCCTACAGTATATATATCTACTGTCGGGTCCTACAGCCGCAGCACGGCTTTGCCGGCGCTGCAGCAGAGAGCGCGCGCACACACACACACACACACACAGCGGAGGAGAGATCGCTGAAGTGACTTAAGTTAGCTGATTATTATAGTATAAGTATTAAAATATAAGAGCATTCCAGCACATGCTGGGCTGAGCACGGCTTTGCACCGGCGCTGCAGCTGAGCGCGCGCACACACACACACACACACACACACACACACACACACACACACACACACACACACACAGCTGAGGAGAGATCGCTGAAGTGACTGTGTTGAAATAAGCAATGTTTTTTCCTCTTTTACCAGTTGTGTTGGAACATCCGATGGCCATGCACGTGGGCATTGTTGCTTCAGCAATAGCTCTTGGGAATGTCAGCGGTGAAGTCCTCTGGAAATCCGAAATAATTATTGATGATCGCAGCTGTGTAGAACGGCTCCTATTGACTTTGCATGGAAAGCGGAGAGAAATACTGTCGCCGCTTCCGCTCTTCCACGTCGCAGGATGTGATGTCAAACGCCCCTTACTGCCCATATTTGGGCAGTCATGTCAGCCCCCATACACAGTGATTCAGACGACAATTTATGTTTTTATTTTCTTATTGATTAAAGATAAGTTCATTAAATAACCACAAATGTATTAGTTTTAGTTATAGCTAATGATACCCTGATTTTTCCTTGTTGACCGGACTTCCCCTTTAAATTATACACCAATTTATTGTTTTACAACACCACCATTTTTTCCCAATCCAGTTCTTTTATTCTCCCTTCTATTTCTCTTTTTACATTCAATGAAATACTACTACTACTACTACCACCACTACTACTACTAATAATAATAATATAAAATATTCCTCCTCAGTTTCCTTTGGATTTTTTTTATATAACTGCCAGTTTTATATTTATTTATGTTAGGTTTTGATTCTCTGCTTAATTCATTAAATATATTTTAATATGATAACTAATAGGTTGTTCTTGAATCTAGATACAATATAACTATTTAATTTCCAGTTGAAATGTCAGTATTGTGACTCTATAAATGTATAAATGTATTTTTATATCATCTCATTGGTATCTGTAAAGAATGCAATTAAAAAACACTACTTAATAGGCAGAATTTGCCATTCAGATTGATTATTGATAGATTTGAATCTGTAAAAATTTTTTTTTAGATGTTTAGGTTGGTTTTTTTTTACCCTAACTTAATTTTTTTGAACAAGCAGAGTTTTAAATTCTGTAAAATTAATCTCTAAGTTATTCATCACCAGCGGCCTCCTACCAACTCTTTCTGCATTTTGGATTCTCAACCACCAAGCAGCCCATGACAGACTATTTTAATTACATTGTGATAAATAAAACCCTGGAGTCAGGAGAATTGTATTACCTGTTTTCAGTGATTGCAGGGCATTGGTCTGGACCCAACATTGGTTGAATCATTAGATATATTCACAGGTTCATGAATTTTAAGTACCACTAAGAGCTATACACATTCAGACACAGTTAAAAATATCATATTTATTTTGATATTAGGAAGAAATGCCTCCTTTGGTTAAGAGTCTGCATTGATGACCTGACTAAGTATAGTTTAGCTGAAAAAAATACATCTGATGGCGTTCAGACTGAAAATGGATACCATCTTTTATCACATAAATTACCTCTTTTATTTTTTTACCAGAATCCTGTAGAAGTAGGTTGTCATGTTACAGTCATTGCACAGGAATTATAAGCAAACAAGAAACACATTAATTAATTGTCTCACCTCAGTGATGGAAAGCGAAGAAGTCCAATCTTGTACATCCATAACCTAACAGAAACGTCTTTTCTTGCCGAGTTCAAATGGCGCAGATTTTTATGTTTTGTTTCACGGCAATTCCATGCTTCGAACCTCCAAAATACTTCTCATTTATTAGGTGCTGCTGCACATATTTGCACATCCTGATAGCATAATTCATCTTTTCAAGACATCTAAGGGTGATGGAGTCATCTATTCAATTTTACAGATGGCCTTCAAGACCTCAATATTCTTGCAAGGGCTTCGGTAAAGGTATTTGGGTATAATATTTTAGGCTGTTTACATTACAAATGTCAGGCTGTGAGGGATTGTAATAGAACCAAGGCAAAGACTAGAATATAGTAATAATAAAGCTGTTAGTTTCAAAAAGGGTTAAAAACCTGTTGACATAGCAACAGATTTTAATTTTGTCATTTTGAGCTAAAATTCATGTATCAGACCAACTTATATGCAGTACTTTTCATATGTAAAGTAAATGTTTAAAGCTCAAACACATTTTGAAAGCCTGTGGCTCGACTTATCTGTTAGAAGCTTTGAAATGCAGCGAGAAAGAAATAAAAGCAAATGCCCTTGAGCAAAATAGTCCAACAATTGGTCTTAAAAGATTTAAAGTTATTTTCACTGAAACTGCATATAGTTGAGATGGGTCTGACTTATTCATAGATTGCATGTTTGAATCTGTTGTACTTTATGTATTTGTACAATGTTTTGTCTTGCTGTGTATGTATTTGTGTGTTTGTATGTATGTTTGAGTGAAGAATAACATAATGGCACTTCATAGTGAGCGTATTTTGTCATAAAAGCTCAGTGTTGAATGTTTAAACACGAGCATTATACCTAATGGATACCAATGGATTCATCGTAATGATGAGACAAGGACAGTTTTCTTTTTGAAATACTGGGGTAGGATTTAAGTATGTAATCTTCTTCCTGCCCCATTTTGAACATAACATTCGTTAATTATGCATGCAATTTTATTTCTCTGTTTCATTTACTCTTTCATTTTTCCCAGAGGTGTTTGAAATAAACTGATATACTAAACTAAAACTAATCAAGCCTGTTTCCTTCTTTGAAAGTACAAATCATCAGAAGTAAAGTTATTCTCAATTTATGTCAATTAATGTGTGATAAAGCATTTATTAGTGCTAAGGTAATTTCAGCCAGCCTCACTGCTGCTCTGGTGTCCAGCAATAAATTCACCTTTCTCAGAAACATAGGGCGGGACTCATAAATTGGGTAACACTGCACTCTGGTGGCTCATTAAAGGGTAATATGTTTATCCCACCTTGAAAACTATGCACAAAGTAAGACATTTAATGTAAAAAAAATAGTCACAGATCCTTTTGGTTCAGTATTATAGTTTAGGACGTAACCACATTTGAATATGTAATACAATTAAAGCACAATGTTGAGGTGAATTGCCTGCTCTGGACAAGATTCTAGCAGATGAAATGTATTTTTTTTACTAAATTACATCTAAATCAAACCATTCCCTTCTGGGTTCTTTACATTTTCCAAGTGTGTGATTGAATTGATGTTCTAAACAAACATAAAACAAAAAGAAAAACCTTGTCCTTCCATCTGATTTAAAACTAACACAGTATTTCAGGAAAAAAGTGCAACAAATTAACAGTCAGACATTTTTGACAGTAGCGTGATGATCTGGGGCTGCTTTGCTGCTTCAGAACCAGCACATCTTGCTGTAATCGATAGAATCATGAGTTCAGCTTTGTCCTGCAGAATATCACCTGGGGATCTTCAGCTCAGGGACACATATGCATGCGTATAAGTAAATCCACCTCAAAATGGATAAAAAACAAAACAGATGACAGTTTTGGTGAAATTTGGAGGAAGTCTGGAGCTAAATCCAATGGAGATGGTGTGGCTTGACCTTACCCAAGCTCTATTTTAAACATAATTTGTAAACTGCATTTTGTGTTTACTCAGTTTTTCTTTGCCTGATATACAAAGTGTTGGTTTATCTAGACCGTGTGCCAAAAATAAAACCTGAACAAATCTTTGAGAGGGCAGATACCCTTTTACCGCACTGGAGTCCCTTGTAAACACATTTCCCCTTCATGATACGTCAGTTTCAATTTTTAACACGGCGTCTGTGATTTCTTACCAAACCAGCTGACTGCTACAAAGCTGAACACTATTATTCAGCATCTATCACCTGACTTTATCACACTTGGGCGCTGTTATAGACCTAAAGTGATCACGCTATGTTTGGTTTATGATCAATCAGTGAAGAAAGGAAAAGAAAAAAAGCTGTTTCCTTTCTGGTGATCGACTCATTCAAATGCTGAATGAGACGTCTGTACATCAGTAATAATATTTTACCCCTCTTCTGTATTACGGACACTTGTGTGGAAAACCATGAGACAGATTTGCTGAAATATTCTATATGCTGCTTCACATCTACGTGAGGAGTCTGCAGCTCCTCAGGATTCGGTTACCCCCTGACATTCAGCCGCACATTCCTGCTGAGAGAACTTCTCTGCCATCCTTCCATGTCCATCATTTTATCCCTAGGTTTCTGAGCAACAGAGCCTTGGGAATGAATTTATACCCATTGAACATTTTCACGTTTCATCACATTGCAACTACAAACATCATTGCACTTTGTTTATGCTGTAAACCTTGTTTACACAACGTTTTCTGGTGAAAACGGAACAGTTTGGTTGCAGTTTGAAGAAACTTCCAGAGTGTAGTGGTTCGAAACAACACTGTTGCCAAGTCCTGAGCAAGGAAAGCTGTTACTGGCTGTCCCAAAAGTTGCCAGAAATCACTAAATGAGATCATAAGCTAACTTGCATAATTAATCATGTAATTGTGATCCAGGCTATATGAAAGTGTAGGAATATAATATGCTGTAGTTTTTGATGCCTTACATGATGCTATGTTACAGCTCTTTAAAGGAACAAAACAAGATGCTTCAATTATGGATCATCTTTGAAGCACCATGGCGATAGTTGAAGTGGAGTTTACTAAAAAGAAATGTTCCAATGAATTTAGCAGAACGTGTTTACAGAGGACTGCTTTACCTTCTGGGGGATTCTTTTGGTCATCTGCATTTGAAGAAGTTAACTGGAACCAGATCTGGTTAAATAAAGATAAATTCTGCATAACACATAAAGTTAAAATTGTACATAATATATTCCCTGCAGAATGTACGTGAATTAAACATGGATATAGTTTCTCGTTTATTCTGTCAATGCATACATACAACGGCAGTTTGGACAAATTTGTAACAGGACAAAAAACAAAACAAAAACCTGGAGTTATATTATGTTGTTAGTATAACATCTTTGATGATAAGGACATGGATAAAGACTTCATCTACTTTACCCAACTTCGACTTTTGGGAAAATTTCCCATTCACAAGAAGAACTGGTGAAACTCCAAGCCAAACATTTACCACTTCAGCAGGGAATTCAATTAAATTACATTTTATTTATACAGCACCAATTCACAACACGTGTCATCTCAAGGCACTTCACAAAGTCAATTCAATCAAATCATACAGACAGATTGGTCCAAAACTTTCCTATCTAGGGAAACCCAGCACATTGCATGGAGTCTTGACAAGCAGCAATCACTCCTCCTGCAAGAGCGTAATATTTACAGCACTACGATTTAGGGACTTGACAAAAAAAAGGCAATGAAAACCATTTGTTCTTGATAAGCCTAATGTGAATTTTTGTATGTAGCTAATTTGGATATTGGTGTTTTAGTCCTACATATCTTTT
This sequence comes from Fundulus diaphanus, assembly GCA_037039145.1. Classification (NCBI taxonomy): domain Eukaryota; kingdom Metazoa; phylum Chordata; class Actinopteri; order Cyprinodontiformes; family Fundulidae; genus Fundulus; species Fundulus diaphanus. The sequence goes on along the minus strand of CM073137.1, from coordinate 25,863,940 downwards.
TTTATACTTCAACTCTGCTTCCTTTTTACACCTGGCATCCAATTGTTGTCTGTGTTGTTCATGGAAACCTAAAAAAAGAAAAAAAAGAACGAAGGAATATCAAGGTTGGCAAGACAAAAACAGTTTAAATATGTTTAGAACTGCAAATGACTTTATGAAATAAATTATTGCTTCTACCTGAACCCACATTGCATAATTAATTTTCTAAATAATATCAAGGTTTCCTGGAACTCCTTTACTATGATTTTTCACTATATGAAGTTAACAAAACAATAGCCAGGCAATGATTTGGTACTCAGTGATAGACATAATTAAGATGACAGTAGTTCAAGAATATAAAATTGCTAATGTCTTTCATCAATAGGTTTACAAAAGAGAGAATCAAAGAAAATCGGTAAGTTTGACAGCTATGAGCTGTGACCTGACAGGTCCAGGGTTTATTCAGAACCCACATGGAAAATGTCCCCTCTGTTTCTTTGGTAAGAAACCAGTAATCCCCTAATAAGGCTGGGCTGTGCAGATACCAGTAAATACTGGTTAAAAAGGTTGGACTGTGTGCTCCCCAGTCTGTACTGGTTAACTACCCATTAGTTCCTATTCGTTTCCCATATAACTAACCAGTAGTCCGCTAATAAGGATGGGCTGTGAAGTCACCAGTAAGTACTGGTATACATGATTAGTTCCCAAGGCACCCTAGTAGTTAATCAAATTGTGTGTATCTTATTGGAAGCAGGGTAACACTTCCAGATCTAAACCTGAGAATCGGTGGCTTTAAACATTTAAAAATTTAATTCTCAGAACAACGCATCCAATCCAGCTGAGTAGGCAGCAATTCCAGTCTCTAGATATGCAAAGCATGTGAAGGCATACCCTAAAAGACAGCACTCTTCACGGCACTGGTCTGGCAGAAAACAAGCCGACAAAACACGTTGTGGCTGTAATGTACCAGGATGTGAAGTCTGAAGGCAAAGGGTACTATTACAAAGCTCCGTGGAAGATGTTTGTAAAGTCCGGGTTTTCACGTCATTAACCTTCTGATCTTGCTCAACCTATTTCTCATCATTTATATCTTGATCAAAGTTCAGGAGCCTGATACATCCCTGATTCACTTCTCAGAAAAATTGGAACACACTTAGGAAGAAACCCACGTTTTCCTCCCTCCAGCAATTGAAGAGCAAATCTGCCCCAGCTGAACCAGGGACATACCCATCAGATACAAGAACCGTCACAGGTCTGCTGCTTCAACATTCACTTCCCTGAACCCAGCTTCTTAGATGATAAACTATAATGTGCTGGAATAAAGCTGTAGCAAACGTTTTAGGATGTGCCAATAATTAAATTGCATTAATCACGTCATAAAATACAGAATAGCTGAAAATAACCAGAAATGAAAGCAACAAAGGCGGCTAGATGTGTATGCTAGTAGAGACTCTACCCCCTTAAGTAGAAAATGTGAGATAAATGTTGATGTTTCTGTAATACTATTTTTTTCCACAAGAGGATGTTCCTGTTTTATCTCGGTTATAAGATCTGCCCAATAAATTCTATTTTAAACTACAATTAATAAAGAATTTAGTACAGCTTGCCAAATATTATATATGTATATGAACATCAACAAATTTAGGTACTAATAAAAATCTAAATCTTACCTTCAGCATCGGGTCCCAGCAGTCCAAATTAACATGATCCTCAGTCTTCAGGACTTGAACTTCCATCAGTCTAGAAACACCTACCTCCTCCACCAGAAGCTTATGTGAAAACATGTTTGTTTTAAGCTAAAACTAATGGCTGCATACCTGTAGCAAGGTCTATGCCGAAGGTATGGCTGGCTATTTCATTTTGATAATAGGACAGCTGCTTCATTCTGGTTTCTCGCCAGTACACATATTCTAAAGCATAATATTTTTAATGTTATGATGCTGAATGATTCAACTAATGGAAACAAAGGAGTCAAAGGTAAAAATACTAAATAATATCTGATACTATGATGTTGATACCATCGCTACCACAGTTTACCTGTGAAGATTTTTTTTCTGTTAAACCTGAAGAACATTTGGGTTTTAGCTCACCACTCTAGAAAAGTGGTTTCTGTTGCAATCTGGTCACAAAGAAAGAACAAAAAAAAAAAGAACTTACACTCCTCAGTTGCTTCTAGATTCATGAACAATTTGTCATTTCTAATTTTAATCCAGGGCACCCAGACATAAATGGCTGCAGTGTCCTGCTTCAAGTTATTGGTTCACTTTTTTTTTGCACATCAGATGATAGTTTGTTTTTCTATTTCAAGGATAGTACTTAAAAAGAAAAAAATGAATGATGCAACTTTAAACTTGAAAAATCTGAAACGCACAACATTATACAAGATATGTCTTTATACAGATTTATTTCCCGACTCCGAACAAGAACAAAACATGTTTCCCCTTAATTCTCATACCTAGACATAATGGAAATAATAGATTTTTCAACCACCATTGGGAATGAAGATGAAGTAAACAAACAGGACGTAGAGAATAATAACCAGACAGGATTGATTGTAGCAGGATGGTCAGGAATGTTTATCATGCTGCTGCTGACCGGTTAGGGACAGCAGGCAGGTTCAAACATACATTCATTTGTACCTTTGCTGTTGCATCCATCTGACCAAACAAAGTGTCTGGAAAAACGCATAAGGGACACGCATATTTGTCTTCACGATGCAAAGACTCACCATTACAACATAAAAATCCACCCATAAATGTTTCCAACATTACAATGCAGTTATAGAGTCCATTCCCTCATTTTAATGTAAAATCTAAGGGTTAGCGGCGAGAAGATGGGAGGACGTGTATTTAGCTCACTGGACCAAACATTGTGTTCGGTGTCGATACAGGAAACCAGTAACTGAGACATGATGCCCATTTCATCTCTGGCAGTTAAAAAAAGAAAAGTTTAGGAGACATCTAATTTGACAGATTAAAACCGTTTCATCCACAGCTTTTCTTGCTTTTTTTGGATGCTTCTCAGAGGGCTGCGGTGAGAAACGATGTGCATACATTTCACCCCGTCTCCAGGATCAGCCACTGTGACGCAATGCTTTCTTCAACGCCTCAGTCATCGGCTTCTGCGCTCCCCCTCGGTCAGGTTAACCACAGAATTCCTCACTTTTTTTGAAAGCAAAATCAGCAAATTGCAACTTCACAGTGTTGCGTCCTCTACCGACTCTCACATGCTCACCAAAGGCTTGGGTTAGGAGAGAGTTTGGGTTTTAGTTTCTTGCTCTACTACAGAGAACCCCGGCTTGGCCACCAAAGTACAGCATCGTTGAACTTCGGCACCGGATTATCTGGGAGCGCAATTAAAACTTTAGAGCCATGAAATGCAGTCTCCTAATTGGACAGTTAAAAACCTTCCCCAAACAGCAACATTCATGAAAATATGACTCTTGGACAAGCATCCAGTCCACCCGCCGGCAGCAGATTGACTGCAAGATTACAAAGACCAGGATGTTTTTTTTTCTTCCCTTTGGTTAGCTCTCATTTTTAAAGCAACTGTTATAGAAAAATAATTCAGTGGATGACTGAATCAATCAACTTTGAGGTTTTTCTAGTTGCTTTTTCAAAAATTAGTACATTTAATGTTACATTATTTAAATTCATTGCTTAAGCACTTTTATGTCTAAGTGTTTACGTGATGGAATAAAGAAGCAAAAAAAGTGGAGTCCTGATGGCTACATCTTTTCTACCAAGTGGTTCATCACCTTGTGCCCCTTCTCTGCTCAGCCCCATTCAGTTAAATAAAGTAATGTCTCAGTATAATCCCCACCACCTATTCATGGAAATGATTTAGTGCATTTCTAGATTGCTCAACTGAGGCAACGTTGCAGCGAGTAGACCACCGACTACCTCTTATGCATATGTACACCTGGTGCCTCGAGATGCTTTAGATTGTCGAAACAAGATTTTCTGGTGCTGAATTAAGGTGTCCTGAACAAACCGAAGAACAGAGACATGGTTAAAAACATAAAAACCAGGAACAAGAACTGGTTGACACCCACTCACTTCACCAAACATGCTGTAAGAATAGAAGAGGTTAATTCAGTTCTGCGGGAGATCGGAGAAGAACAGCAAGAGGAAAACATGTAAAAGAGAACACAGTTTAAAAGTCCCTCTTTCTACTCTTAATTCTTGCTGGGAGGCAGGTTCTGCGGTCCTGACCCGAGGCACGGAGGCTTGCTGCGATCATCTATTATTGCCAAACTCATCAGATGACCACTTCTTTTTTTTTTTTTTTTTTCCAACTACAAGTAGAAAAGCAAATTGGTTTTTAAAACCAACGAATGCACACACGCATACACAGGCGCACGACCACCCAAATAAACATTTGCTCTCTTGTTGTGAGAGTAAGGCTGGCAACGATCACTGAGGTTGGATGTAGGAAGGCAGTGCATGGGAGGAGGGGGGGGGAAGAAGAAAGGCAAACTGGAATCGGAGGCTGTTCAAGCGGCCCGGCTCTCTGGCAGAGGCTCGCTCTGGCTTAGAGGGCCGCGCTGGGGGCCGGCTGCTGTAGGCGGAGTCAGTGTGTATGGGGGAGGAGCCTCGCTGATGCGAACGGCGTTTCCTCCCTCGGAAATGAGAGGAGTGTTGGGGGAGAGATGAGGGCGGTCCGTCTCGACGCTCTGGGCGCATTCGCTGTAGGGAGGCGGCTTCAGGTCATCCTCTGCAAGAGAAGAAAACGTCCGATTTAAACATCACTTCATTTTAAAAATGCTTTTGTTGGTTTCTAAACCTATTAATGATTTTTGTCAAAGCAGTTTTATCTGATCTGCCTTTAGCCCACAAAGCCTCAGGACTCCCCAGGTCATCTGAGACGTCCTCAGGTCTTGGATGGGGTTTCCAACAGCCTTCCTGACGACCTGAACAAGTTTTTAGATGCAAACGTATTTTTAGTCTGACTTCAGTGAACTTTAGTGAGCTTGCATTTTTTTTAAATTATTGTACCTACTTATTCAATTTTATATCTGTTTGGCTCAATTGCCCTATTAAAAATGTAATCCTAGTGATTTAATTTTAACACTTTAGTTTACTAAATTTGATTTTAGGTTTTATTTCTTTAGTCTTCTCCAGGGTTTTTGAATTGTACAAATTTTAAAACATTTATATCGCTCTATACCATTTCCTGATAATAAACATATTCACTGAGTTCTAAAGCTTACGTTGTATTTAAACCATTACTTTATTTAATAAGTTTAGCATTAAGGTAACCATTAAGTTATACTAGAAAATGCTCGTCTTGTTAACTCTTTAAAGCCCTTTTTTTTTTTAAACATGAGACATTAAAATGAAACTTGATTAAGTTTATTTGAAATTAACACACTTGCAAATGTGTATTCACACTTTTGAGTCTCTCAGGGTCTGTCTGTTTAGACGTCCATGCAGATTGCAGAGTTCTGCAACTAAATTCTTGCCCCGTATTGGAGTCTGCTGACTTGGAAATGACTCCATTAGCTGCTAAGGACTATTTGAACGCTAAAGCCCCTCAGGCAGTGTTGTGGTTGGGCCGTGCAAACAACTGTTTGTTAAAACAAGTGCAGTTTGTGCATGGATGCTAGGTGAAAGCTGAGGAGAAAGTACCCCTTGATAATGTGAATAGGACCTCAGAGACCACCTGAACATCCATATGCAACACTGCTCAGACTTTCCTGTAACCTGTGTTTAAATGTCGTAGCAATGGCCGCATCGTCATGCTATGTGGTTCAGGCGCTCCGCCTGGCATTCATGAAGGTTCACTGACTGCAATGTGCTGAATGCTAGGGGTGGCTCCCATAGCAGGAGTCAGACACGTCGTCAGATTTATTCAGTCTGGTTATTTGACAACTAGGGGGCACTCAGACTAAACAGCACACGATTTTCCTTCAAACATAATGAGGCAGTTGTTCAGTATCAGAGGGCAAACCATGGAGACCAATATCACTGCAATAACTAATTTTACACCTTTCATCCCAATGTAAATGAAATATATATTAACACTGGTGTATCATAACCATTATGCACACTTTGCTCAGTAATATGGAGGATTTACCTCACATCCTGATTCTGCTCTCAGCAGAGCATTTACTGTGTTGTCTGTAAAGCTAAAAAAATACTATTTTAACCAAGAAAACATGAGAAATGATGACTGACATACTTCGGAAAGACTTAGCAGATGAGTTACGGTGGAAAACACGTGACAGGTCGACAGCAGAGTAAGAGTCCCCTGAACGCACCACATTTCCAATCAAACCTCAAACGACTAGAAAGATGACAACTATTCTGTGTCCTAAATATTTTGGTTTTCTGAAACCGATCAGCTAAGCAAATTGATGTCCGCTGCGGCAACTTTTACAACTGAAATACGAGGAAGCCATATTTTTTGTGGCTTGCAAAGTAAGCATGTACGCCCTTGAACTTTATCACTTTACATTACAGCCTTCCCTTCACGCCGGCAGCCCTAAATAAAATCCAACTAACTGCGTCAGAATCACCTAACAAGTAAAAAAAAAAAAGTCTATCTGTATGAAATTTAATCAGAATATAAATCCAGCAGTTTAATGAAGGCCTCAGAGGTTTGTTGGAGAATATTAGTGAACAAACAGCAAGGAGAGCAGAGCAGGCAGGTCGGGGAGAAAGTGGTGCAGAATGTGAAAACAGTAAAGATGGACCCTGTTTGTTAACCATGTGACGTCTGGAGGCAACTGTGTGCGCTGGATTTTATTGAGGGGTATCACAGTAAAGAGGACGAATAAAAACCCAAATATTTTGAGAACTGTTCCACTTTACAGCTATGCACTACTTTATATTGGTCTATTACATACAAATCTGCGGAAATGTGTGGTTATGAGACAAAACGTGAAAAAGTTCAAGGGATTTCAATACTTTTTCAAGCTATATTTTAGGTGACTAATGTAGAGTTTTTTATTCACACTTATCCTGCTAAATGTCACAATACTCAATTTGACTACATCTCATTAAGTTTGATCTCCAATACATTTTTACTTGAAACTTAAACACTTTTACAATGTAGGAAGTGAGGTCAAAGAACAAGGAAATGTTAGTTTATGCATTTCTTTTGCAATGTATATACATTTAAATTATTCTTCAGTTAAAAAAATACTTGTTAATAATAATAATAATGTTACTAGAAAATAATCAGCAGATTCACAATGTACAATAGAAAACTACTATTTGTTCTTGGGAACAGCGCGATGGAACAAAAACTCATGTGGCTTTCACATCTCAAAAAACCCAGACTGTGAGGTAAAAGTTTTTTTTTTTTTTATTTTGTTTGGAATTTATGTGGTCATAATAAACCTGCCTCAGAAGACACTGATCCTCCTAATAACCTTCCTGCACAGATTATACGACAAAACCAAGGAGCCCAACAATGATATATGACAGGGGGAAGAAAAAAAAACTGAAAAAAAGTGAGAGAAATGCAAAAGCCCCATCACCTAATGACATTACTTGAGATGTCACCATTTCCATCCATTATAACCACATCCTGCTATCTGACTAAACAAGCACTTCAGAAACGGCATGCAAATTACTGCAGGACGCTTAAAGTCTGAGGTTCAGTTCAGAGACGGATCGACTGGAGGAGCGCAGCAAACTCGCGTCAACTTTTTTTTTTTTTGACTCGCGTCAACTTTAATTAAATTCACAAATTCAAATCAGGGGGACTGATTTTGTTAATTTATATTTGTGAAGAGGGAACAGTAAAGTCAGTGAATAAAACATTAAATCACTGAAACAAGTAGATTAATACTTTACTTTGTTTCCTCTTGCCAGAACTGCAAAGATAACAGATGTGTGAAGCTTTTACTCGTAATCAAACTCAATCGACAGAAACTGTTGCTGGATTTCCCATGATTCTCACACAGCGGTGGCTACTTTCCTGTGTGGCATGAAGCCTTTATTCTCCCTCACTACCGCATCAGGGTGAACTTCCTCTGTCTCACTGAAACTGCATCTGTACAGAAAACCACAAGTCGGTGACGAAGCAAAGCGGACTTTCCCACCATTGCCAGTGATAAGGTGTGAATAAATTCAAGCAGAAGCCAAAACAAATGATACAGGGTAATATTCAAGAGCCAACTATAAAAACACTTAAAGTGCACCATTCAGTCCATTTGCAAACGCATTTATATCCTTTAAACTACAAACGTCAATGCTTTTATTGGGATCTTACGTGACAGAGCAACACAAAGTCCTAAGTCCTACAAATAAAAATCTGAAAACCATACCGTGTGTCCATATACTGTCACCATTTAAAGTCATAACCCTAAATAAACTCCCGTGAACCTGTAGTCTTTAGAGGTCACCTAGTTAGTAAATAGATGCATGTTTGAAACCTGAATCGCTGCATAAATAAGTTATTGGTGTTCAGTCAAAGCTACAGAGAGCGTCGGTGAACAAGCAGCACCAGGCACATAAAATTGTGAAGCTTTAAGCAGGTATTTGGTAAAAAAAAAAAAAAAACATCCCTAGTTTTTAAATGTCTCAATGAGCCAGGCAATCCATCGTTCATAAAACTGGGAAGAGTAGGTTACAGCTGCAAACCAGCCAACCTTCACTGACAGCTAAGGCAGGAAAAGTGGAAAGAACCACCCAGGTGGCCTGTGGTAACTCTAGAGAAGCGCCTCAGGCGGCAGAACCTGTTGACAGCAACGGCAGGCCGTGCTCTCTAGAAATCTGCCGTTTATTAAAGAGTGGCAGAAAAAAAAAGTATTTGAACATTTTGACAATAAATGAGGCAGAAATGTTCTAAAATAGACTTTCTAGTCTAAAAACAAGATAAAAAACCCCACTATGAGTGGAGGAGAATTAACACCACATCACTCTGAAAACACCATCCTTAACATGAAACATGGTAGCTGCACCACCATGCCGTGGGAGGCTTTTTTAGGTAGGAAGCACTTGGAAAGTGGTCCACGTTGATGGAAAGATAAACAAACCTAAACACAGAATAACTGACAAAACCCATGTATCTATTAGACAAGCATTGTATTTCCTCAATGCTGCCTTTTAAATACAAACTATAAGACATGTGAGTGGACAGCAGCCAAACTCATAAGATAAAGGGGACAGAAAGGTATAGTAATGGGGCTTCCTGGCTCTGGTTAAAAGCAGCCAGGTATGAGGAAACAAGCGAATGCTTTCCGTATTACTGGGCTCTTAGCGTGTATGCGTTTCCTACCTCCAGAGACCGCCTCGTATGGTGGGGGTCTTTCCAGGTGGGAGAAGGATGCGGTCGGGGGCAGAGCTGAGGAGGGTTCCTCGGCCGAAAGGTCATCCTGGACGCCGTACCAGCTGGGCCAGACAGACGTTTGCTACAGAGAGGAAGGAAACGCAGAGTCAATAGAATTATTCTTGCAAAAAGCAGAAGCACTGAAGATACAGCAGCGCGTACAGACAGAGTCATGGATTATTAAGTTACCAACTGGCCTGACTTGACATGGTAGAGGACGGTTAAGCTCACAGTGAATTTCTACAGCTGTAACTCCTGAGAAACGTTTGCTCCAGGCCAAAGATGGAAAAGCAGCAGATTAAAAGCTAACCGGGGAGACTTAACAGAGTTCGGAGCACTTCATTTTCCCCTTAAAGAAACGGTACAGCGGACAGAATTGGGGGGGGGGGGGGATAGGATAAAAATCTAAAATATTTATTTTCTATTTTAGTTTTGCAGAAAATATTAGCCCTCGACCTTAAACCGCTTTATTGACTAAAAGAGCTTTAAGCTTTCTGTTTATATCCACCTCAAAAAGAATAGAAAGGGTCAGTTAGATAATGCAGAATGATGATTCGTTTGTTTCAAATGATCTTCCCGTTGTTGTGGGTGTCAGAGAAAAAGGAGAAATAAAGCAAGCAGCACAGACGGGCAAGTTTGAAACATTTACCCTAAGACAAAGCTTTAAATAATTATCACTTTATTTCTTCTCATTGAAATTAAAGCTCTCAACCTCAGTCATCAAGTCATGCGCTCTAGTATTAGGCCATGACACAAAACCACTGGGGACTGTTTAAGAAGCACAGCTAACCTCTGCAGACAGAGAAATATACCAAATCCAATTTAAGAGAAAGCCAGCTGTCTAAAATCAATGTCTTTATCAAATAAAGGATTTAAAACAGTTTTTCCTTTCATATTATGACTGTACTCGCCGAGTGAACTGTACGGTTAGAGTAGGTTCATACTTCATACCTTTGCCAGCTAAACACAGAACATTATCCACCCGAGACAGCAAAGGCTGCAAGGAGGGCAGCATATAAAAATAAAATAAAACACAAATAAAAAGGAATAGCATGTAAAAAAAAAAAAAAATAAATAAAAATGGAAAGAATGCAAATGACAGGAAGTGGGAGCGAACAGCAGAGTTAATAATTCGATGTGATGAGGGGCAGGAAGCTGCAGGAAAATGAGAAATAAGGAGAGTGTACAGTTTTCGCTTAAAGGTGAGAGGGATTCTGAGTGGCATGTAATTATAGGCAGCGCATACTTGCCTGATAAGACGCCGACAACTGCAACTAGACTGCGTGTTCTTTCATGTCTTACAAACATTCAGAGAGCACAGGATATTATAAATGGCCGGGGGGTAGAGGGGGGGGGGGACCCAAGGCTTAAAGCACTCTGGCATTGTGCAGTTTCAGCGACATAATTTATTTTCTTTTACAAATGGGGCATTTCCTGGAGAACAAGTATTCCAAACAAGGCTAAAAATACCAATGGCTGTCCTTAGATGCAACTAGACAAGTTAGAAAAAGAAAAGAAAAGTCTGTTGCCACTAAAATTACTCATTTGTTTTCCTAGTCAGTTCTCCATTTCCTGAAATTTCAAGAATACAGGTTTTTAAAGGAAAACATGACGATGGCGTCCACTGATTTTAGAAAGGTTATGAGATTTACAGGTTGGGGGCCAAACATGAAGAGGTCATCTTAAGATGTTCCTTGGATGATCACTGGAAGCACCAACCCAAATAAAACAATCTTTAACAGGCGATTAAAAGAGAAGCTTGTAATCTGAGGCAAATTATAGAATTAGAATCAGGCATCGGTCGGGATGAGAGTCATACCGAATGATAACAATGGGTACAAATACCACAGATCAGCTATTAGGAGGAGCCTGAAGAATGGAGCAAGTGCTTTTTCTTTTAATCTGCAGACCAGGATCAGTCCTGGCTAGAAAGCATGCTAATACAGTTTACTGACATTTATGAAGGTAGCAGAAAGATATTAAGGTCACTAACGATTGGGAACAAAAAAAGGAAAAATTATCTTAACATGTCAAATAATAAATAAATATCTTATTAAAAAATACATCACATTTAAAAAAAAAACTAGAGTTAAGAAAAACTGGTAAGTAAATTTGTTTTTTGTTATAAATACTCTACATAATAACAGTAAACTAGTTTTATCTCTGCACCTTCTTTTAACCACAAAACTTACTTTCATTTTGAATTTGCTCAGCTGAGCTCCGCTAAAACGTAACCAGGTTTTACAAGTTTACAACTTACACGCTCAAGTCGATAAGATCAGAATAACATTTGTCGACTTTCTGTGCTTCACGGGACAAAAAAAAACTAAATGGATGTTTGAAATAGTTCAAGAATCAAGTAAGAACAAAAATATCTAAACAGTAACTGATAATGTTTCTATTTCATTAAACAGCAGAGCACACAGCTGACTAAATTAGTTCCTTTGTAAGAACATTGCTTCAAAAAGCTCTTACAAACACGGCTGAACTGCACGTCTACATTTCTGTTAAACGTAGCTTCTTTTAATGAACTTGAGGGGAAATGTAAAAGCACATAAGTGAACGCGCCGATGCATCTACTGAACTCTGTCAGAGCATCTTGTACAGAATACGTAGAGTATCTAATCAAAGAAAAGCGAGAAAGGCACTCTGCATTCTTGAGAGAGACCACAAACAACTCGTCTGTTAAAGCATCACCCAGCCAGCGGTGACCTTATTTGACTGTGCCTTACGCGCTCCTCTTACTCACTAAACCATGTCTATTAAGAGATTATCTTCATCCCAGAAACCCTCGAAACCGTCCAGGGCCACAATAATGAAGACACGCTGGAAGCAGACAACCACTTTGGCGCCGCTGACCGCTAAATGACGCAGTTTGGAAACGAGACTCAGACTCCGCACTCACATTCTGTCTCTCACACATCTGATGAAGGTAGGCCCTTCCTCCGACGATGACTATCTGTGCATTGCGTGTGTTGCTCAAGTATGCCGCCAGCTGCCTTTGTCTTGACCGGTACCAGCACACGTAGAAGACGATCTTTATGATGATGAATATTATGACAACTCTGTTGGAAAAGGAGAGAGAAGGGGGAGGGGAGGGTTAGGGCAGCGGTTCTCAACCTTTTTTAAAACCACCATTATTAGTTCTGCCATAGTGTCAATATATTATTTTGTTACAAAATACAGTGATTTTTTTTGCACTTTCCTAAACACATGTGAATCTGCAGCCGATGTTTGTGAATATATCCCATTGGTGTTTGAATGCATAAAAAGCGGAAACGCTGTTCTAAGCTTGTTTATTGGTTAGCTTTGTCTTTTTGAGTACAACAGGCAAATCGTGTTGTTTTTGTCCCAACTTGCAACTAAAATATGGTTCAGTTACGCTTGATGCTATGCAAAGATTCAGCTTCTGACTAGAGAGAAGAGGATGGCAGCAGAAGTAGCCACCAGCAGTTTTTTTCTCAGTTCACTGCTGTCTGCTTTAGTTCCTACTGAGGCGATTCTTCTAACTATTTTTCATTGCACTTCTTTTTTTGGGCATTATCTGAAGCAATGTGCTCGGAGTGCTCCTCTTCTACCCGTTTTGGGTAATTAGGCCTAAATTATAGCTACTTTTACCGTCCCTGTACGTACCAAAGCCCGTACCAGTTTTGTTTGGGTAGGCATGTTACAGTCAGCAACTTTGCATTATCTTTGTACTGAAATGTGCTATACAAATAAATTTGCCTTGCCTAGCAGCTGTTTCACAGGTGATCATGTGACTGACTGGAGGCTGTGCACCATGAATTATCTTCCTGTGTGAAACACTACTGCCTGGACAGGGAACCTACCCAAAAGAAAAGTAAGGCAGCATAAAAAAATAATGTCTCTCCACTTCCCGAAAAACTGCAACAATATTTTTGGTTTTCATGTCGCTTCACTTTTATATCAAACAATTTGCATTCTTAGTATGCGCCTCACACAGGATTATAACAGGTGGTGCACTGCCCCCCGCCTGTTTTTCATGTGTAAATAATCAGAGTTTTTTTGTGTGTATATTAATGCCCAAACACACTAATGAACGGTTTAAAGGTTCATAAAATACTGCTCATACTCTGGTGTTTAGGAGATCTAGGTTATTTTATGATGGAAGAACTTCACTTCTGTATTGGCAAATGCTGGAGTAGCTAGCTGAAACCCCCGGGACCAAATAATCAGTATTTATACTACATAAAGCAGTCAAGCGAGAAATCAAGCGCCTATATTTCAAACATCAACTGAAATGAAATAATGGATCTTGATTCGTTGAAAAAAAAAAAAAAAAAACACAAGTTGAACATGTTTTTGTTTCGAACCAGTCGTCGCTGGTAAATATAAGACGCAGGAACACACATGACTACTGGGCTGAATAATAAGGAAATTATTATAAGTCAATAACAGAGGTCCATATTCACCATTTAAGATAGTGGATTATTCATCAGAGACTAATCAATGTTTCAGGGCTTTACCAGCAAGATTTTATTATTATTTAACATTATGATTTACTACTGTCAAAAGGATTTAATGGTAATTCGAGGCAAAATGTTGATAAATTACCTCAGATTCTCAGCCTTTAAAACGCAGCAGCCATCTTAAATTTTAAACCTAAAAAGAAAGCTATTTTTTTACATTTAAAGGTTCACGTCTTTAAATAACACAAACTTAGTTAATTCACTTGTCTTGACAAACATTTTCTTTCCTGCTGCGTGGGTTTTTGATATACTACTTTCCTCTGCAGATCCCCTCCCCCCCAATTAGTTTCTGTTTGTAGCAAATATCCGTGTAGTAAAACTACTCTTCCTCTTTTAGTGTTGGTTTGTTAACCCCTAAATTATGTCTTATTTTCCCAATAACCCACCTAATAGAAAAAAAAACCTTGGTACCACTATTTTGGCTAAAGGCAACCAAAAAGTACCCACCAGTGGAATATGCTACCAGCCAACAAGAAACCTCAAAGACTAGTTGTGTTGAAACAAAGAAAAAAGATGCACTTACATATACCAGTAAAGCTCCATTTTATAAAACCGTTTATAACCGAGAGGAAAGTCTCATAGCTGAGGAATCACACCACTTCCCCCTGTAAACAGGAACAACTTTAGTTACAGGAGAGCAACATTTTATCCCGTCATGTTGCTTCGCTGATAGCGAAGACACGAGCATGTTGTAGCATTTCTGCAACTTTAAACATGTGGCAACTTCTAGACCAAAAGTACTTTGTCAAAAATTGGCAAGCCGTTCAGTATAGAGGCAAACTTACTTTAAAGAGACAGAGACGTCCACCTGAGTTTGCCAGCGATGTGTGGCATTTCTCTTTCTGTTTCGGGCGAGGGATGTCGGTGAAAAAGCTCCAGGAGAGGCTGCGGCTAGTTTTTAGCTAAGATATCCGTGTAGCAGGCCAAAACGGCAGCAGCGTTTAGTCACTTATTCCGGAAGACAAAAACGACAAACGAACCTGGGCCGTTTTTATAAACACGCCTTTCTGTTGTTCACACCATACCGCTGGCTATCCGTTCGACGGAGCTGTTCGTTGAACTGGAGCTAAAGGAAGGCTAGCGAAGTTGAAGCTAACACGGAGTGACCGCCTGCATCCTCTGCTGTTCCGCTGCCTTCAGCTGCCGAGGTGGGCGGTTAACATGCGCGTGCTGCTTCCCGTAAACTCCCCCCTTCACGCGCACCAAGTTCTCCGTTAACTGATTGGCGTGTTTCGTGTCCAACCGCCGCTTTAGATTTTTTTTAAACTCCTATGCCCGTACCCATAAATAATCCAAACACACACACACACACACACACAAAAGTGACTCTCTCGGTGACGTCATTTTAGGAAAAAATCTTAGAATTTCCCATATTCTACGATTTTTCTTAAAATTTTATCCCTGTAAGTTAAGAAAATATCCATAAAACACCCCGAGTCTCAAAATGAGCTGCTAAAGTAAAAACATGTTAGGAGTAGTAAAGAAGACTTTAAAACAGAGAGAACTGATTGGCTGATCCACCAGCACCCAGTGGAGGAAATGAGCACATAAACTCCTACAACAATCTACAATTACTAATATGTAGATACTAAAAATGGGAGAAGAGTACAAAGAATGTAGTACAGAGGAATTTTTTAAATTTTTTACAGAAATGCTCTCCATGATAAACATTTTAAAAGAAATGGAAAAAGTCGCAGAAAAATATATAAGTAAAATACACACCATAGACAAGATCAAATGGGTGAGAAAGTGTTTTCTGTATTGTACTGATGTATTGATGCTGTCAGAATCCTAAATAGTCGTCTAGACGTTTACTTGTGTGATGCTTTTTCTCTGGCTTTTGGTTGCTGGAAAGAGCGCTTCTCACATTCCAGCCTGGTGGTTTTAAGCACCAAGACAAGCAAAGAAAATGTGCTTCAAAGTCCGCCTTTTTGCGCGTCATCTATGGACCACTTTACCTTTTCAACACTCTCCTCCCAGAGCTGAACGGACAGAGGCGCTGCTCCTCTTGTTTTTTTTTTCCTTTTGTTCACTGTTTCATGTCAGTCCTTTTGCCAAACATGACCACTTAATACTAACAGGTAATTACAATAAAATGCTGTCAGGTGAGTACACATTAATATGACATAAATGAAGTAGTAAAATGACCACACCAGAATCCCCCTCCATCAAACTTTACACACAAAAAAGGGAAGGAATAAAAAGTAGAAGAAAAGGAAGGAAGGAGAGGAAAGTAAAGGAATGCTATGTATGCTTTGTTTTTGCCTTTTGGACACAAGGAGTACCACAGACATGTACCTATACTGTACCTATTGCTGGATCAATTAATCTATACAAATGTATGATGTGATTTGCACTGCAGCATTTGAAGAAAATAAAAATAAAGCATTTTTACATAAAAACATTTATTGCACATTTTAAATACACTGCAAATGGCAAAAACATCTAAAAAAATCTATTCAATGCACACAACATGGTAATTTCATTATTAAGATCATTCATATATATACAGGACTGTCTCAGAAAATTAGAATATCGTGAAAAAGTATACTAGTAGGCTATTCAACTAATCACTTGAATCGTCTAATTAACTCGAAACACCTGCAAGGGTTTCCTGAGCCTTGAAAAACACTCAGCTTGGTTCAGTAAACTAAATCACAAGTATGGGGAAGACTGCTGATCTGACTGCTGTCCAGAAGACCATCATTGACACCCTCCATCAGGAGGGTAAGACAGAAAAAGAAATTTCTCAAAGAGCAGGCTGTTCACAGAGTGCAGTTTCAAAGCACATTCACAAAAAGTGTGTTGGAAGGGGGAAATGTGGCAGGAAACGCTGCACAACCAAGATCTGGCACCTGCCCACAGTGCCAAAACCACCAGTAACTGGTGTACTGACCATGGCATTACTGTCCTTGATTGGCCTGCCAATTCCCCTGACCTGAACCCCATCGAGAATTTGTGGGGTATTGTGAAGAAGAAGCTGAAAGACACCAGACCCAACAATGCAAATGAGCTAAAGGCCGCTATTGAAGCATCCTGGGCATCCATAACACCTCAGCAATGCCACAGGCTGATTGCCTCCATGCCACGCCGCATTGATGCAGTAATCTGTGCAAAAGGATTCCCAACCAAGTACTGAGTGCATTAATGGACATTTTCAAATGTTTGATTTTGTTTTGCTGTTATATTTTTTTTTTTACTTGGTCTGAGGAAATATTCTAATATTTTGAGATAGGATTTTTGAGTTTTCTTCAGCTGTACGCCATAATCAGCGATATTAAAACAATAAAAGGCTTGCGATATTTCAGTTGATTTGTAATGAATCCAGAATGTATGACATTTCATGCTTTTTAATTGCATTACAGAAAATAAAGAACTTTATCACAATATTCTAATTTTCTGAGACAGTCCTGTATATATATATATATATATATATATATATATATATATATATATATATATATATATATATATATATGCCAAAACAGTAAACAGCAACTAGGGCTACAACTATTGATTATTTTGCTAATTGGTTATTCTGTTGACTATTTTTGATTATCGTATTAATATATAGATGGCAAAAGGTGCGCAAATGTAAATATTGTGTACAGATTTGGCTTAATTACTGCTCTTAGTGGGTTGTTCTTTCAGCAAATGGCATGTTTTAGAGTGTATACAGCAGTTAACGATTAGTTAGATTAGATTAGATTCAACTTTATTGTCATTACCCAGGTACAGGTACAAGGCAACAAAATGCAGTTTAGGTCTAACCAGAAGTGCAATAACAGCAAGTGCAGGACATACAATAGTTGTTACTATAACATAGTTTATACTATAAATTGAATAAACTTTACTATAAAATGAATGAAGTTCACCAGGATAGTCGAGGAGAGCTGATTCTTCCTCAGTGTCCTCAGGAAGAAAAGGCGCTGGTGAGCCTTCTTGACCAGGCAGGAGGTGTTGGTTGACCAGCACAGTTACTAAATTAGTTGACATTTACTTCAATAATTGATTAATCCGATTAATTGCTTCAGCCCTGGTAGCGATTGACCTCTGTTGCTGACCCCTGCACACCATGTTCCTCAGAATCTGCTGATCCCACTCTGTCGGTTTACTTGGACAAACACTTCTTGGCTCGGCTACTGTCATTCCCAAAGTTCCCAAACTTGGTTAAAGTACCACTGCCAGCTGACTATGGAATATTTAGGGGCGAGGAAATTTCACCACTTAACTTGTTGCACAGGTGGTATCCTACCACAGAACCACGCTGGAAGTCACTGAGCTCCTGAGAGCGACCCGTCCTTTCACAATTGTTTGTAAAAAACAGTCAGCACATATAGGTGCTTGATTTAAAACATACGGTCATGCAAGTGACTGGAACACCTGATTTAGATTATTTGGATGGCTGAGCAAATACCTTTGGCAGTATGGTGTACAGGCTTAAAGTTTTCAGAAGTTTTGGACAAGTCAATGAAAGACTAGGAGAGTAGAAGAGACCAAAGCTGAGCTCTTTGGATGTAATCGAAAACACAATGTTTGAAGGAAAGTTCGGCACACACAAAAAAAAGAAAACAAGCCAAACGTGAAGTGCCCAAGTGGAAATATCGTGGTGTAGGCTGTTTTACAGCATCTGGTACTGGCAATCTTCATGTGGAAAAATATATAGGAGCATTCTTGCTTAGAATCGGAATCTAGCTTGGATTTCCAAGCAACACTAAAGTCCCAAACATACAGCCAGTGCAGCTCTTTCTGAGAAACTCCAAGAACTGGCCAGTCAATCGCCTGACCATGACGTTGTTCCCACCAAAAAAAAAAAGGCTTTTCCACAAAATATATACCCAATACTATATGTGCTGCTTACACACATCGTTTGTTTTCTGAGGATAATAGCAAGTATCCAAAGTCCACTAGAAAAGGCTTTTATAAAATACCCTTGATAGATTACACATGTATGACAGCAAAGATGGGAAATTATAGCCCTATGTATTTTACTATCAAAAAAATAAAAATCCAGGACTTTTTGCTGCAAGGCAACAGTGTTACTTGTGCCGTCCCACTTTAACAATGTCAGCACGTTTTATTTGCAGCTAAATAGTTGTGCACGCTTTTTTGTTACAATCATAACTTTTGATTTATGCATTTCTCTCTATGGTTTGCTAGAGGCTTTGAAACTTTTTTATATTAACTTCTGATGTTTCTCAAAACATGATTGTTTCCTTAGTTCTGCATTATCTATAACTGGCTCGACGTATGTCTGTTTTTGAGCATGTCCTTTTTACGGTCAGTAAAGGACCTGCTCAGTGAATAACGTTTTTCTTTTTTTCAATAGAAAATAGCAGCAAAAACAGCAAGTAAAACCCTTGCAGATTAAGCCAGTAGTGGCTCCATGAAGACAATGTGACAGAACTTTAAATGCAGTGGAGAAATATGGATAACTTGAACATTTCTGATGTTTGCTGTGCCAACAGGTTGGTTGGAGTTGTTCAACACCGCAATGGCTTTATATCTAGTCCCTTTAGGAATCTATAGCCTTCCACTAATCCCAGAGTTATGAAAAACCTTTTCTAACTTTTGAGTCTAAGCATACATAATCCTGAGAGGCCAACATAATCTATTTTTCACAACTACTTCAGTTGAAATACAGAGGATTTGTATTTTAAAGAGCATTGTCAAGTTTTGTTTTGGAACTGGTCTTCTGTTGATTATTAAAATAAACCAATTAGTATTTTTTAAACCTACTGTTGAAATAATTCCAGCCATTTCTCAGTTTTTTTCATATAGAAGAATATCTGTAAGATTTATAATTTCTTATTTTTTAATTGTTGGTTTCAATCTGTTAGTTTATAATCCTCTGCATAGCAGCCATAAAAAGGCATGCAGAGATGACTAGATTTGTTTTAATACGTTCAGTTACAAATAAATAAATAAATGCTTAAAATATTTTTTCAATTGTTTTAAACCACTAAAAATAAGAAACAAAATAATTTTTCAATCGCTTTTTCATCTCCATCTAGTGGTCAATATCTGAAAATGCACCCCGCTATTCAAAACGATGCAGAATCATTTACGACTTAGCTACCAATTTTCACAACTGTTTCAAAATCTCCACAACTTTTAAAAAGTGTCTATTTGCTAGAATAAGTAACAAATATTAAGCTTTAAAAACATTTTAAAAAACTGGCAGAACAAAATCATTAAAAAGCACAGATACTTATGGCATTAAAAAAAAAGACATTTTATTACAATTAAAATCTACAATTTCAGCACCCCCCAAAAACCTATTTGTAAGACATTTCACTTTGTTAGACTGTTTTGAAACAATTGACTTTGAATCAACCACAACTGTTGCAAAAATTAAAGAGAAATGTTTTCACCCAGTGACAAACACCTGCAATTTTTGGTAGACACCATTTCAGTTTTCAAATGCTGCGAAGTCGTATAAACCTTTCTCATCTGTTGTCTTCCACAATAATGGTCCTCCTAGGGTAGGAGTCTATTTCCACAAATATATAACGAAATTCAAATTTTCCAGTTTCAGGGTTCTGTAAAATGATAAAACAGATGTCAGTAAAGCAGATCATTATTTTAAAAATTATATTATTCTCATTATAGCTACAGTTCTTTGCAAAAGTATCCCTACCTCCTGATCTTTCTCAAATTTTGTCATTTTACAACCACAAGCCTAAATAAAATTTTATGTGACAGACCAGCACAAAGTAATCAAATAAAACTTAAAGCATACCTAGTTTTATTTAAAAAATGTTTTTTTTTACAAACAAAAGTCTGAAAAGTGTGGCATGCCTTTGTATTCACCCCCCTTTTTCCAGTCATCCCTAAATAAAATCTACAGTAACCAAGTGGCTTTTGAAGTCAAAGGCCTCAGAGGTTTGTTAGAAAATGTTGGTGAGCAAACAGCAGGAAGACCAAGAAAAACAGCAGACAGGTCAATAATTGTGTTTCGAAGTACTTTAAAGGAGGGATAGGGCACCAAAAATAACATGTAAAACTTTCAACATCTCACAGAGCACAGTTTAATCCATAATATCGAATTTTAAGTATTGCACAATTGCAAACCTAGAAAAATATGGTCAGCCACCTGACAGGCCAGGAAAGGAGAACAATAATCAGAGTAGCAGCCAAGGCTTACTTTGGAGGAGCTGCAAAGAGCCACAACTTAGGTGGGAGAATCTGTTGACACCACAACTAGTAGCTGTTAATGGAAGAGTGGTCATTGGTAAAATGAAACTAGAAGAGGTCATGTATGTAGTTTGCCTAAAGCTACGAAGAAGACAGTGAACATTTATAAGAAAGAACTTTGGCCAGACGAGACCAAAATTTAGCTTTTTGGCCTGAATGCAAAAGAAAGCAAGCTGTTGTGAGGATGGCTTTTTCCCAGCAGGAGGAGGAAACTAGTTAAAATGTATTGGGAAAAAAACAACAACAAATAAAGTTAAATACAGGGTAAACCTGGAAGGAAATCTGTTAGAGGCTGCAAAAAACTTGAAACCGGGGGTAAGCCTCACATTCTAGCAGGACTATCCTAAATCAAAGAGTAGCCACAGAGCAAACCATACTAAGCCATAGATTGGCCTAGTCAAAGTCCAATTCTACAGAGAAACTGGCAAGATTTATGAATTGCTGCTCACAGATGCCAGCCATCCACTATGGCTGCTGAATACAACGGATAATGTACTTTTTGTACCGATTTTTATTTGATGAAAACAAAAATGCTAAAACCATCAGTCAGCTTCCTTTAACTTTACAATCATGCGCAACTTTTTGTTGGCCTTATCACATAAAATCCCGTTAACATTGAAATCTGTTTTGAAATTGACGAAATGTGTAAAAGTAAAAGCAGTATGAATACTTTTGCCAGGGAAAGCACAAACCTCTTTGGACTCTGAGTGCACAGTTCCTTTCAGGCCTGGCTCTGAGCCTTCAATGTAAAATTTAAGCCTCATATGTTTCAGTCCATCCTTCAGGTACTCCGCATGACTGGGTCGGAGATAGAGGCGAGCACAAAGTTACTGTAAAACCACCACAAACACCCATCTCTGTTAAGAGGAGCATGTCAAAATGAAAGCCCACCTGACTTGCTGCCTCCTTCCTCGACGGGTGGTCTCCCCATAGCACTTGATTGGCTCGCCGAACGCACCGATCACCTGCATTTCAGATGAATTAAACATGTTCTGCCGTGTGTTTCTTGAGTCTGAACCGAACCAAAAGAAATCACCAGCTCTGGCTAAACCGGGAGATGCCGTCTCCAGTCTCGCTCTCACCTCTGGGTCGGATTTGACTCTGTCAAAGGCTCTGCTGTAGACTTTGTTTGGGCCAGAGGAGGAAAACAGCTCCTGGAACACCACGTAAAGCAACCCACCTAAAACAGAAATGCGCAGTCTGGCGATGGTCATTGTTATTCAAATTTTAATTGACTTGGATGAATCGGTTGTGGTGAAATCACACAAATACTGGCATGCTTTGGTGCGTATGTCAGTATCAGAATTCTGTATTTTTTAACTTTCCCCCAGTTGAAGAGCCCGAATGCACATTATGTGGACATTTCCACAACTGCAAAAACTGTATAAAAAAAAAAAAAAAAAAAAAAAAAAAAAAAAAAGAATGCAAGGGGGTGAGGGGTGCAGACAAGTGGAAGATGGAGAGACAGATGGAAGGACCCATTGATGGAGAGTGACAGATGGATGGTTGGGTGGTTGCAAAGACAGGTGAAATGGATTGCTGGAAAGAAAGGGTTGGATAGAAAGCTGGATGGATGGACAGAGACTGGTGGGTGGGTGGATGGAAGGATGAGTAGTCAGATGGATGGATGATAGATTAGGATTGATGAATGGATGGTTGATTAAGAGTGACTGAAAAGTGATGGATTAAGATGGATGGATGTGGACTGAAAAACAGGATGCCCTGATAGACGGAGATAGATGGATGGATGAGACTGCTGTAACATTCAGAGAACATGACAGAGAATACAATCTGGGACATTAAACACTCTCCGTTTGTTTTCCCTTTTCCCCCAAACAGCATCCCTTTTTTTCCCCCCTCACCTGTCACTCCCAGCCCGACGAGAACTACTATCAAGTAGACGAAATCTCTTCCGGCTTCTTTCACTGCAAGAGACAAGAGCATGGAGGGGGTTAAACCCGGCCGATCAGATCCAGTCTGCAGAAAATCACACCCCTTCAGATGTCCTCAGTCAGAGATGGTGCAGTAAAGAGAGCTCAGTCCGAACAAAACGGCTTAAGATCGCAGAAACCAGCCAAGAGAGACAAAAGGGTGAACTTGGCCATGTCCTCGTCTTCGCCTCTGCCTACCTTTCTTTGCAGCTGAAGGTTTGGGGGTCCCGCTCTGAAACCTGGACACCGACTTGCCCCTGTCCTCGGGGCCGCTTCTGTTTCTGGCCGCACAGTGGAAAGACAGGACCTGGTGCCTCTGGGCTGCAGGGAGCCAGCAGAGGGAAGAGAGCTTGGTGCCGACGCGGACCAGTCCTGGGGTCGTGGACGCCGTCCTGTGCGTGTGCACAACGTAGCATTGGTGCACGCAAAGCTGGGTCGGGGTTTGTCTCAGCTGTCTGTGCAGGACTCTCAGAATCTGAGAGTACGCCATGGCTTTTTTTCTGGTCGGGAAGCCAGGAAATAGCGGCGATAGTTAAAATACCACAGCGAATAAATGTATAAAAGCGTGTTTAACCTAGAACATGGATGCAAAACTACTACTAATAAACTAACCCAACCAACAGTGCAGGGCGCATGACTTTGTCGTGTCCTTATTCGTCCATGTTTGTTTGTTTTTTATTTGTTGTGAGTTTATCGCCACCTACAGGACTGGAGGATGAAAAAGAACATCGGAAATTAAAATCAGAGTATTGTGTACGCCGATTTATCAAGTTATTTGCTGAAAATGTGAATTTCTTTGCAAATTTAGATTTTCTCTGAAATCAAGCATGTTTTCACAATGTTTACAAAGACTTTGATGTGTTAATGCAATCAGGCCGTTGCCAAAAAGGCAAGTAGTATTTCCGAAGTCCTCAATTTATGACCTGAATGATGGGATTTCTAGTTGTATGATTTTTTTTGTGGTGCATACCTCCTGACCTGTTGCTTTTTATTTAGCATTCCCTTGTTTCTACCTTTTCTCTTTTTTACATCCATGTATCCAGCCATCCTTCCAGCCATTCCCCCTTTAAGTAATTTCCCTCTGGGATTAAGGAATTTCCCTCTGGGATTATTAAAGTATGTCTGATTCTGATTCAGATTCTGATACACCCTTGCTTCTGTGGAATCTTCAAGTTGATACCCAAATGACTCAGACATTAAAGATGCACTGCTTTAATTCAATAGTAGGAAAGATTAGATTTCATTAGGTGTTTAAGCAAATTGTTGACCATTACTTTCAGGAGAACATTTGTGACGCCAGGCACTGATATTGAACAAAATAGCCCAGCTCCCAGTCTTGGCTTTCATTCATCTCCAAAGATGTTGTATCACAGGGGTCTCCAACTCAAGTCCTCAAAGTCCGGTGTCCTGGAACTTTTGGATATGTCCCTGGTCCAACAACACACCTTAATCAAATGACTGAATTACTAATACTCTTTAAAAAACATTTTTTTTTACTATTATTTAGTAGTAGTGACCAAAATAAACAGGAACAGAAATCATATCTGGTTGACTTGTTTGGAGAGGTTGAAAAGGCAACGCTGATGCTTTGGACATGTGCACAAGAGGGATAATGGGTATATTAGGACAAAGGATGTTAAATATTGAACAGTATTCCTGGATAAGTGCTTCTGTGTTCTTTTTGTGTCTCTGCTCTGTCTTCTCAAACCCCCAGTCCCTCATGGCCGTTCACATTGACCAGCCATCTGGTTGAGCTGGAGGTTTCTTTCTGTTAAAACGGAGTTTTCCTCTCCAGTGTTGCAACATGCATCCTCAGCATGAGGCATTTCCGCAAAGTTAACAACAATGCAGACGACCGTCCACTCTGTCAAGACTCAATGCAATATGCTGGGTTTCCTTAATCGGAAAACTTTTCGACCAATCTGTCTGTATGATTTAATTGAATTCATTTTGTTAGGTGCTTTGAGACGACATGTTGCGAACTGGCGCTATGAAAAAAGGTAAAGAGCAAGGGTTTGTCTGCTCACATTCAAGATGGGCTTAGGCAAAAAGTGTTGTTAAACTATTACATTCAGGCCTGAAAACACTGCTTTTCTATTTTGTGGATTTGTTCATGAGTCGAAAAGCAGTTCTTCAACTACCTAAGAAACTAACCAGTTACATGAAAAGTATTTGACAACTTTACTAAGTTTATTAAAATGAAATATTTTGTGTACTCATACTCTCTGAATGATTTGGTTAGCTAAAATCTCTCTATATAAATACACTTACCTGTTGGGACTTTCCTTCGACTCCCCTGTCAGCTAGTGTGGGCTGCTGAAAAGACTGTAAATGCAATATAGAACTTGTGTGAAAAAAAATGAGTCGCCACAATGAAATCAGAAAGCATTAGTTTATTGAAAACAATTTTGCACAGCATTTTCTTATCTTGTTATCAAATACAAACTGAATTAGATAAATAAATCAAAAACAAAAACAAAAACTAGTGTCAAACTGAATTGTGACAGGAAAATAAGATAAAAAGTATCACTAAAGTGTTAATTGTTAAAAGATCAGTAGATTCAGTTGTAAGTTTACCATAGTTTTATTTTAAATATCCTGTTCTGTCATTTTTTAAATATAAAACAATTGGATTCTGTACTGCAAAACCTTGAGATCGAAATTGAAAAAATGTGCAATGGTCAGTATGTTTACATGGAAATGTGAAAATGATTTTAGAAACCTGATTTTTTCCTTTTTTTCACCTAAGAGTCATTTAACATTAAAGGTACTTTACTTTTTTTTTTTTTTTTTAAAGATCTGAAATCAATTGCTCCATTGCTCATCAACCCCAACCTGGGGTGGAGCGGCACAGGAAGGGGAGAATGCACCTTTATCATCCAAGGCAAAGAAGAAGAAAAAGGAAGAAAAAAACTTTATCAGAAAAGTAAAAAATATATTCTGAACACAACTCTCTACAGCAGTAAAGTTACTGAGGGCAACAGTTCATCACTCAGGATGCACACAGGAGAGAAACCTTAGCTCCAAATGATGTCAAACCTGGCAAGATGCAGCAGAATGATGCATCTGTCTGATGTATCTGCAGAGAAATAAAGACAATATTACTGAAAATCTGCTCCAGGCCCTGTTCCTTTCCCCCCTGTAGCCTGGCCTGCCTGGGACTGTGTTTCATACACTATGACCTTGTGTATGTGTAATTAAATGAGAGGAGAACACATGTAACTAGCGCATGAAGTATATCGCACTAATGACAAAAAAGTACATAGATGATAAATGCAAACAAAATGTTTACAGTGAAGAGAAATAAAGCACATATTTAGACAAAACGCTATAAAAAGAAGACTTACAGAGTGTGGATTTAGCGTTAGAGTTGTGTTAATCTGTTTTGCTTTTTGCTCATATTATTGCCAAAAATGTGGCAAAATCAAGTGACAGTAGTACTTTTGGGTTCCTAATAAAAGTATTGCATAATCACTCACAGTGCAGCCTAGAAAACAGTAAGTAAATGCCTTTTAGTAATTTGGGAAAGCGTTGATATTAAACTAAAGAATCTGGAATTGGTCATAAATATTTTTGTGAAATCTGCCCTCAAAATACAAGATAGATTTTTGTTTAAATACAACGTTGCAGACAGCGGAGTGCTTTTGATGTGTGGGATATGACTCAAAGCCCAGGGCGGCACAGCCTGGTGAGCAGCACACTCAGAGAAGAGTAAACTGTCAGTTGCACCTTGAATATGTTTTCTGTTCTTTATTTGTTAGAATACATTGCATTACATCGTGCACAGTATAAGCACTGCAAAATACATGGCCATGAGAGGAAGGTAGTTAATGCTCAAACTGTAATTTCATTTGCAGGTTGCCATCTGGTGTCAAACTAATGGCTATGTTGTTTTTTTATTTAATCTGGCCTGGAACAAGATCCTCTCTATCTTAAAACTTAAAGGCGACTTATCATGCTTTTCAGGTCTTCCTTTTCTCATTGAAATCATTCAGTTGTGGTCTATGTGAAGTGGAGCTGCAATGCTTTGGTCTGAATTCCTCGTTAATTAACCCCCACATTCCCCTTTTTACCATTTTTCTGAGATGTGTCTGAAAGCAACTCATTTTGGTGCTGTCTCTTCTAAAAGAGGCACTTCACACCTGCCTTCTCTCCGGGTCGCAGAGCATTCAATTTCACCTCAATCTGTCATTTCTTTACAAGATGTTGTAATATCTCTAAGTAATAAAAATGGTGGATTTGCGAGACTGGTAAGCAGAATGTCAATGACCTTGTTTAGCAGTTCAGCTGCAAATATTGTGACGTAATAGTTCAAAAAACATAATAGAAAACAGAAAAAACTGAATGGTGTGAGAAATAGTGCAATTATTTAGTAAAATTTGATAAAAAGTGAAAATATTCAAAGGTCAGAATTCTCTTAAAATGTATAATTTCATTATGTGTTTCATTTGCACCTAATGGAAACATCTAATTACATCTGCTGCCGCTAAACAGGGTACTATAAAGCACCACCATTGAGGCTATTATTTCTATTCTGCACTGTGACTGATACTGCAATACGCTCAATAAATAACCTAAAAATTATTATTTTACTTTAAAAGCTCAAGTTATTTTGTGTAACTTTGACTTTAATGATGGCCAGGTCTTATTTTATGAATAATGAATGTATAATCATTATGATAATCCTCATTATTGTAAACACAAATCATTTTAATTTCTTTGTCAATTTTGCTTGCAAAACGAATTCTGGCTATTTGGAAAAACTTCAAATTTTTAGTCACCCTCTTTTCCTGATGGGGCTTTACATAACAGGAAATATATATAAAACACATGATTATTAAAAAATTCTGGTCTTCATAGAATCTTAATGTTTGACAAATAATACTTAATACTTTAAAATACTGTCATTTTACCCCATTATACTATTTCCTTGTGTTTTTTGTATCTATACAAACACACTTGCATTTGTATGATGCATGCATATCTGCCTTGGGTCTCAATGGGTTATGAAGAAAATCAGCTTAAGTAAATAAGGCCCAGACACCACTTTTCTTTGCATGTAATATCATAGGATACATAATTTAATCCCAAACTGAACTGACACAACTTTTGGAAGCATTTCAAAAAATACTGTGGCGTGAGTGTTGCAATTTCAAAATGTCCTAAGAACATATGCACTACTGCTATGTAGTGCATATGCTAATGCAAGTGCTAACCAAAAATATCACATCAATGACACAATACTTACATTAATTAACCTCACACTATGCTATGCAAATGTTCTGTCTGTACTGATGAAGATTGCAGTTGGCTCTCGGACCCTGCCGCCTATCTCTGGCCCCGCAGACTATAGTGGTGCAGCTAGCGGAGCCTCCTTCCTCGCGTGGGTTTTCGGACAACGGGGGTGCCTATTGGAGTCAGGAGCTGGCTTCCTGGGAGTGCATGTTGCTCCCCAGTCATTCCTCCCCATTCCTGGACACCTCCCTCTGCCTGCTCCATCACGCTGCCACACATGTAGGACCTTGGGGGGCGTGAGGGCGTCGCTGGGGAGAGTGGAGGATTCCCAAGCCCCACTATCTGGTGACGTTCCTGACCCCAATTTTATTATACATCTTAGACACTTTCATTTATACCATTCTCACAACACACATATATGTGTAGGGCATTAATTGGACATCAGGCCTCATCCCTGGTGGCTTTCTCTGCCCCCATTCGCATTTAGCCCTTTTTGGCCATCTCAGTTTTAAATGCACTTGAGAACAACATGCAACAACATGACATTTGAGCAGGCGGAGGCAGGCTCGGGGTCCTTTTCACAGCCCTGTTCTCCTCTGGGGCCTGGAGGAAGAGTGGGCCATCTGGTCGGGATCTTGGCTGGGGGTGGACGTTGGGACCCGGAGATCGGCTGGGACTGGGGCTTAGGTATGGAGGACAGGGTGTGGTGGAGGTAGAACCTCAGGGTTTGTGGGGTGGGCTCTGGTTGGTTGGCCCGTTCGGTTCATGCTGGCCCCATTCCCAGGTGGATGGGCCTGTGGGTCGTCTGGTCTGGGTTCGGGGGGGACTGGAGCGCGGACTGAGTAGGTCAGGCTGTGGTGCCCCCCTTCCCATCTTGATGTTGGGGTTCCCCTCACCGGTCTGGGGGGTGGGTACCCCTCTGGGATGCCAGTGCCTGAACCTGAGAATATAGGATGTGTGTGGTGAATACGTGTGTGTGTACTGTGCCCCCCTTTTTTGTGTGTGCTAGGAGTGTTCACAGGAGCACTAGTTTTGTGTTTGTCTATTTGTCAGGTTGGGTTTGAACTGCCACCTGGGACATATCAGGTCCCAGGAGATAAGTGTGGCACCCATCCCCCTCGTCCTGCTCCTCCGTCGGGTCAGCCTGCGCCTCAGGTGGGAGCGGGTGGCTCGTCTCTGCGACTTCAACCCCAAGTCTAGCAAGCAGGCCAAAGATGTGTCCTGCATGCGCTCCGTCCTCACCTCCCTAAAGCAGTCCCCGCTGGTCCGTTAGAGACCACAGAGCTCGTGCGAAGTCATTCCATTCCATTTAATTTTTTTATTTATTTTAGCCCATGGCTGGATCCACTCCGGCGTAGCTGGCTGCCATCAGGCTCAGGCTCAGGGATGTAACAGGCTCATCCCTGTGGCTCCTGGGGGCTTTGGCATTGTGGCTATTGGGGGGTTTCCTGGGGCTCATCTCTGCTCTTCCCTCAGATGGGGGAGGCAGTTTTCCCTTTTTTGGCCCCTCTTGGGCACCTTTGCTTAGGGGGTCCCTTCGGGCATCTGGGGTTTTGGTTCCCCTGGCATCTGCCTTGGTGCTCTGGGGGGCGGGTCTTTGGCTCCTCACAGCCAATATTGAGCATTTTTCTTATGGAAAAACCTTATATCCACAAGCATACTCTCACAAACACCTACAGGTGTACAGAAAAACCCTATCATTATCTTTAGCTGTCACTCATATTAAATAATACAGTATATTCTTCAGTGACGGTATCAAGCTATTGGTTGTTTGTACCTGTAATACTTTATCGGTTGGTTTTTGGCTTTTTATATCTCTCTCTGCAGGTGTAGAAGCAGACTCAGAGGATGTTATATTGCCCCTCTCCCTTTTCTCTCCTCTTTCTCTTTCACCTTTTCTCCCTTTTGGTATTTTGTCTCATCTGTTTCTCTCCTCTGCAACAGACTGGCGACCTGGGTGTACCTCGCCTCTAGCCCATTGACAGTTGGAAATAGGCACCAGCACCCCTCGCGACCCCACAAGGGATAGACGTGTTAGATAATGGATGGATGGATGTTTCTCTCCTTTTTTACCTCTTTTACCTTCCCATTTCAGCGCCATTGAACATGAAATAGTCCAAGAATGAAATCTAATAAAGCTTCTTGCATATATAAATCAAGTGGAGCACTATGGCTAAAGCAGTAAGGCTCCACTTGTAAAAGTAAAATCTGTTGGGCTCTTTTTGCCGTTAAGACAACAATTCTTATTGCCACATTGCCAGACAGGACACACAAAAAACAAACACGCCTTGCCATGGTCGACCAAAGAAGTTGAGTGCACATGCTAAGCATCATTTCTAGAGGCTGTCTTTGGATAATAGACGTACGACTGCTGACAGCATTGCTTTAGAGGTCGAAGAGGTAGGAGGATCAGCATGGACACTGACCACTGTATCAAATTGGTCTCCTTAAGAAACTGAGGCTGAAGGTGCTGGACTGGCCAAGCGTGTCTTTAGACCTAAACCCCATTGAGCAACTATGGGAACTCCTCACCTTCACGGAAGGTGAAGGAGTGAAAGGTCTCTAACAACCAGCAGCTACTAGATGCCATATGGAGGTGTGGATTCCTGTGAAGCTCTAGTGAACTCCATGCACAAGAGTTTGGCTGAAACACAACAAACCATCCAAACCGTCCGATCCAACGTTCAGATCCGTACCAATTTTTTTCCTCACCTACTGACTGCGTATATCTCTACGGACCACTGGACTCATGATATTGAGTAATCACGCTAAAGTATGTACTGCAAACACCAGACGTTTCGCCAGCATAAACAAGCTGGGCAGTAAACGTAAAGCTGCAGTTGCTGCTTGAACAAGCTAAAAGAAGATCACTGTTTAATTTTCTTATCTGTTTGCTGTACTTCTGAGCTCCTACCGTAAGTACACGGTTTATTGAAATGTTTTATTGAGCTGTGTACGTTCCGTTTACCTTGTGGTTTGGAGATTTTATTTAGTATTTTCCCCAAAACCGGCATGTTTTACTTTGCCAAAGTGTCTCTCTTCCTGTCTAACTCATGGTTTTCCTGTCAAAATGCTGCGTAGCTCTGGCCAAGATTTTAAAGTAGCTGTTATTAAACCTTTACTTAAGAAACCTTCTCTTGATCAAGATGAGCTAGTAAACTACAGACCTATATCTAATCTTCTTTTCTTATCTAAAATTCTTGAGAAAGTAGTTGCTAATCAACTTTGTGAACATTTACAAAGTAATGACCTACTTGAGGAGTTTCAGTCAGGCTTTAGAGCTCATCATAGCACTGAAACAGCTCTGGTGAAGGTCACCAATGATATTCTCATGGCCTCAGATAATGGACTTGTGTCTATACTTGTCCTGTTAGATCTCAGTGCTGCATTTGATACAGTTGATCACAATATTCTCCTACAAAGACTTGAGCATACTGTAGGGATTAAGGGAAAAGCATTAGGCTGGTTTAAATCTTATCTGTCGGACAGATTCCAGTTTGTTCATGTTAATAATAAATCTTCTTCAAACTCTAGGGTCACCTGTGGAGTACCACAGGGTTCAGTCCTTGGACCAATTCTATTTACTATATATATGCTTCCGGTTGGCAAAATTATCAGACAGCATGGGATTAATTTCCACTGTTATGCTGATGACACTCAGCTATATCTATCCATAAATCCTGATGAATCCAATCAGTTACTTCGACTGCAGTCATGTCTTGATGACATCAAAAGCTGGATGACTTTAAATTTCCTGCATTTAAATTCTGACAAGACAGAAGTTGTAATCTTTGGGCCAGAGTCCTCAAAAAATAAACTTCTTAATCAATCACTGAATCTGGATGGCATTAACTTGGCCTCTGGTAATAAAGTAAAAAATCTTGGTGTTATTTTTGACCAAGACATGTCATTTAAATCCCATATTAAACAGGTTTCCAGAGTTTCCTTTT
The DNA here is from genome assembly GCA_037039145.1 of Fundulus diaphanus. Classification (NCBI taxonomy): domain Eukaryota; kingdom Metazoa; phylum Chordata; class Actinopteri; order Cyprinodontiformes; family Fundulidae; genus Fundulus; species Fundulus diaphanus. Next base: position 25,831,876 of record CM073137.1, on the reverse strand, counting down.
TTCACCTCCGGAATATCGCCAAAATTAGAAACATTCTGTCCAGGGGTGATGCTGAAAAACTAGTCCATGCATTTGTTACTTCAAGGCTGGACTATTGTAATTCTTTACTATCAGGAAGTCCACAAAATGCAGTTCGAAGTCTTCAGCTGATCCAAAGTGCTGCGGCAAGAGTTCTGATGAAAATCAACAAGAGGGATCATATTTCTCCAATTTTAGCTTCCCTTCATTGGCTTCCTGTTAAATCAAGAATAGAATTTAAAATTCTTCTTCTAACGTATAAAGCCCTTAATAATCAAGCTCCATCATATATCAGAGCTCTGATTACTCCGTATGTTCCTAACAGAGCACTTCGCTCTCAGACTGCAGGTCTGCTGGTGGTTCCTAGAGTCTCTAAAAGTAGAATGGGAGGCAGATCCTTTAGCTATCAGGCTCCTCTCCTGTGGAACCAACTCCCAGTTTTGGTCCGTGAGGCAGACACCCCGTCTACTTTTAAGACTAATCTTAGAACCTTCCTTTTGACAAAGCTTATAGTTAGAGTGGCTCATGTTACCCTGAGCTATCTCTATAGTTATGCTGCTATAGGCTTAGGCTACTGGAGGACATCAGGGTCTAATTTTCTCACTCTACTGATTTCTACTGTTCTTCATTCTACGGTTCTCCAGTTTTGCATTGTATTACATTGAAATGACTGTCGTAATTTCAGCTTTTAACTTTTTGCTCTCTCTCTTTTTCTTCATAGTAGGTACACCTGGTCTGGCGTTCTGTTAACTTTGACATCATCCAGAGAAGACGGCTCACCCGTTACTACCATCTAATGTAGAACAGATTACTAGATCAATGTGTGCTTCTGTGCTTTTTTGTCTCTCTTGTTGTGTCTCTGCTCTGTCTTCTGTAACCCCAGTCGGTCGAGGCAGATGACCGTTCATACTGAGCCCGGTTCTGCCGGAGGTTTTTTTTTCCCGTTAATGGGTGGTTTTTCTTCCCACTGTCGCTTCATGCTTGCTCAGTATGAGGGATTGCAGCAAAGCCATGTACAATGCAGACGACTCTCCCTGTGGCTCTACGGTTCCCCAGGAGTGAATGCTGCTTGTCAAGACTTTGATGCAATCAACTGGTTTCCTTATATAGGACATTTTGACCAATCTGTATAATCTGACCCAATCTGTATAATATGATTGAACTTGATTTTGTAAAGTGCCTTGAGATGACATGTTTCATGATTTGGCGCTATATAAATAAAATTGAATTGAATTGAATTGAAAGATAGAGCAGGGGTCTACCATGGTCGGAGCTACGCAGTACAGCTACAGAAAACCGCAAGCCAGTGCCCCGGCCCCATTCACGTCAACCAGATGTAATTGCAATAACGCAATTTTCCATTGCATCAGCAGGTTTGGTGTGTTCGGGCCTTGAAAGGAACAATAAGTAACAATGACACCTTGTGGTTAAAATTGGAGCAACATATACACAATGCCTTTCACAGACACCCGCCATTTACTCAACGGTCTGTTGTTTCACTGAATTTTTATGCCCACAGGATAGGTATATGATGTTGTATTCTGTTCTATTTCTGGTCCACTTCTCTAACTGGCTTCCATATTAGCATGCTGGCTCATTTTCCAAAATAAAATACCAAATGCTGCGCTCTGTTTTGGGAACCTTGGGAACTCTTGGATCACTGGCTCAGGAACCAGGAAGTAAGCGCGGGCTAGATTCTGAACTGAAGTAGTTCCGGACCGTACCTCAAAGTTTGAAAGGAGAAAAACATGACTAAGACATTGTTGATGGAGAGGACTGATTGTTTATAGGGAATATTACTTCCATCCTGGGTGACAAATGAGAATCATTTAAGTTGATTTTACAGTAAATATCTTACTTACAGCTCATTTAAGGCAGTACTGGAAAATAATGGTAGTCACACAAAATACTGACACTTTGGGCCCAATTTGGACATTTTCACTTAGGGGTGTCCTCACTTTTGTTGCCGACGGTTAAGACATTAATGGCTATTGAGTTATTTTGAAGAGACAGATAATTTATACCCTTAGACTAGCTGGACACTCACTACTTTACATGGTATCAAAGTGTCATATCTTCAGTATAATAAAATATTCTAAATGTGAAAGGTGTACTCACTTTTGTGACATAGTGTTCTTAACGTGTTACAAAATGTCCCTTGTCTATGCGTTTTTATATTCACCAGCATAGGTAACAAGATGACTTTGGTGATGAAAGCCAAGTATTTGATGTTGCAAGGTTATTCTGTCATTACTCTAATCTTTAGCTCCCTCCAAAAGACACTCCTGTTGGGCCACTTCAAAATGTTAATCTTACTTCCAGTTAGAAGAAACATATTGGGAAAATTAAAAGACACTAAATCTGTTAAAGGCATAAATAGTTTGGGGGGAAAGACAGAAAGTCACAACAAATAAGATGTTAAAAATCTGGGATTTTGAGACGTCAATGATTTGCACAACAATCTGAGGAAACAATGGACAGTGAAGAAGCTGATTAAAATCTAACGAATCAAAGAAAACCTTAATTATTGAATTCATTTTAAAAAAGCATCAATAAAATCAGCCCTCAAAGACAAGTTGAGCAATGTATAAACTGTCACTTTTGATTTTTTTCTAGTATAAAAGTCTCTTTTCATATAAACATATTAGGCTTAGAAGAGAAGTCAATCCGACTTAAATGTTTGTCAAAAAAGGTCCTTTTCAAAGTAAAGCCGCCAGTCAAAGAGTTAGTTAAAAAACAGCCTGAAACTCAAATGGTTCATTTGTATAACTATGATTAGGGATTACTGTGTAATAATTTAGCCACACAATGTGCAATGAGAATGAAACACATGTAAATGCTTTTTAAATTGTATCTATAGCTCATATGACATACGAGTAAGTATTTTTATCTTCCCAATTTCAATATTAGTGTATTAATGCTTTAATGGAAAATAAAGGAGCATGCGCAAGCCATACACTTCTACTTTAGTTTGTCTTCCAACTTAAAATGCCTTATCCCCACAGTAATAATTTTAACTGGGTTAGTATTAGGTAGTTAAATTTCAGAGATCATTAGAATAAGTCCAAGCCTGTATAATTTGTTGTGAAAAATCATAACATGTATGCCATTAAGAAAAAAAAAAAGACATGCTGAAAAAACTTAAAATGTTCAAACTGGTTTTGTAGTCACAAGGAACTGATGACAATAAACAGTTATTTCAAAGCCCAAACTGCATTCCTTGAACTTTGTTCCTTGTATAAAAGTCACAGTAAGCAAAAGCATTTCAGCAAACTGTATCAGCAGCAGAGGATACTGTTTTACAAGTCTCAACTCTCCGCAGGATTAAGGCTAGAGTATTTCCATCTAGTCCTTTGTAATCTTTTCTCATGAATACATCTGGAGAATCCATTTCATTAAAGTGTCCCCTCATCATCATCATCATCATCAGCGGCAGCAGCAGTAGCAGCAGCATCATGCTGGTGTAAATCTCCGCTCCGCTTTGCCATGTGTCAGTGATGCCCGTTCGTACTGTTCCAGGACAGCACTATTCTCAAGAAGTCTACATGATGGAGACAATGCAACATAAAGTACAACATAAGCAGACACACATACAAACAGACAGCACATTTTTAACACTAGGGGACAAAACAATGAGTAGTAATTGTTGGAACAACTTCATTATATGCACACACGAAGCTGCACCCCTTTATGGCTCTGTTATATTTTTATTAACTGAAACTGTTTGTACGAAGTCAAACTGTCAGTGATCAACTTAAAGTTAAACAAGTTAAAAAAGACTCACAATTTCTTGTGTCACGTTGGGGGTTTCGCAACTTCATGCAAGCATTTTCATGGAGCATTTGCACATAAAATGTTACACACAGGCATAATAACAAGAACTGACACATCATGCAATTCTACAAGAGGATTCAACCTGTAAGAGTAATTAATGGTATCTTTAGGGAATCTCAGTGTGCTTTATTAAGTGCAAAAGTACTCTTACACAGTATACTTAAAAACTTATCTAGGACTATGTTTGATCTCACTTCTGTGCTTAGGAGTTTAGAGGTTTGTTTATTTGCATTATATAAATGGTTTTCTTATGCAAAGAGTCATTCCTTACCAAACTGAAGCTCATCGTGCCCTGTACAACTCTAAAGTACTACTTTGTAATTTTTCTCAAAATCTTTTCAAAATTAATCTTTGCATTTGTTCTACTTATCCTTAAATTCATCCTGTGTTTAATTTGGAATCCACTTTTTATATGTTCATACTTTTTTGACACAAACATTGCATTGGGGTGATATTTAATGTCTTGTATCAAAGTTTACTGGCAGTATATCTTATGCCATTAACAAGTCGGTTTATTTTCCCTGAAATTATGTCAAAAAATTGGTTGCAATGTCTTCTTTACTGATGCCAAACAACTTATGGTGGAGATAGTGTGAGGGTTTGGAGTCGCGTCCCCCTCATGGAGAAAACAAAGCTACCGGTAATCATCATTGTGGCAATGTCAATGCAAACGGATATAGAGGTGAGATTCAGCAATGAGTGACTATCCCATACATCTCCACTCGTAGGGATCCAGCCCTGTCCTGGAAGATGTCAATGGCCGCCCCCACATAGCGGAGTTTATCAGCAAGAGAATTTGGGAGTGGCCCTGACCTCAATCCCGTTCAACTCTTTTGGGATCAGCTCGGAACTGCTGTTCTTTCCACAATGATCAGCACAAACATGGTGGCTGAGCTTTGAAAAATACTGATTGAAGAATAAATGGCGTCCCCCATTAAAATGTGACCAAGCTGGTGACCAGCATGAAGAAGAGACGACAGGTTATTGTGGTTGTGTGCTGTTCTCCCAGAACAAGACTCAATAAAAGAATACACTTTTAAGCATTGGCATAGAGGACTTTGATGGGTGCAACCCAACATTTAGTTGCACTGAACATTTGTGAAATAAAGCAAAAAAGACAAAGGTTAACACTTTTTTGTCTTTGTTGTTGAATTTGTTTTATTATCATTTGGTTACTTTTTTAAAAATCAAGCAACAAAGCTTTAGTTTCAGAGATTAATAACAATTTAATGGATATTGGGCAGTATGCTATTGTGAATCGGACTATTTCAGTAGATTTCATTGGAATTCACCGAATTGACTGTAGGCTGAAATGGATAAAAAGTAATTGGATATGAATTTGCCTTTTTCCTCCTTTTAAAGTGACTTGAGATAAGATTAGTTGTAAATTATCCATTATGGATCAATTAAGTTGAACTGAATATTTAGTACAACTTTAAGGAAAACTCTCAGACAAAGAAACAGCTGTTTAAAATCACTGAACAGTACTCCGCAATTTTAATGAAGTGTGTCTATAGTTCTGCCTGCTTAATGTAAATGTTTTCTGCAGAGACCGTTTGTCAGATTAATTGTTTCACATTTTACAGGCACTAAATATCTCAATTTCTGATGCAAAGATTAAAAATATATATAATTGTTGGATTTCTCCTTGATGCTAGACCTCAACTTAATTTTTTTGATATATGAGCAATACGTAGTTTGTTGTTGGAACAAAAAAATGGAGAATAAATAATTACAAAAACAAAGCAAATATAGATTTACCACAACATTTGGGATTTACTTAATAAAAGTTTCTAAATATTTTTTCCAAATTTGTCAAATTAAAGTCTATAATCTGCCAATTAATAATATTGATGATGTAATCTGGAAGGGTCATAGAGGTTGGCATGGTGTGATCTGCAGTTCTACTACATGTATAACATATTAACTAGCATCAATTTCAACAGAAAATGTCTAGAAGTCCATGCTAACACATGTAAAAAGGGATTCTTAGACAAAAAGCATCCCAATGACAAACAAACTCACTTTGAAAGCAAGATGGCCACAAGCAAGAAGACCATCTTGATAAACCAGAGCAAATAAACAGATACAAAACTGAACTGGTAAAAAAATAAAAATAAAAACAAAAAGCCCATGCAAAAGTCACAAAAAAGTAAAAAGTTAGACAAAAGTATATACTGACGGGGGGCAGATGACAACTTCACAACAACAAGAAAAAGTGTTGAGTGTCAGATAAGCGGGCTTACCTTGGGATTGTCTCCTAGACCCTAGTTGTGTTGTACTCTGATTCATGTTTGCTCAAAGAGCCAATGAGGCAGAACCTGAAATGTTATGGCTCTTTCATTTAATATCAAACTCATTTTGCATAGAGAGGTCAGAATGCATCATGTGCTACATACTGTAAATGTAATAAACTTATTGTGCAATTTGATGGGCTTTAGGAGCCTTGCATGCGCAGCTGTAGTTAATCATTACAGTACATTCAGGAATATTCTGGGACAAGTACACAGAACGTACATGCAAAGTTCAGATAACATTTCTCTAATGCTCTGACACTATCGTTCAGTGTTTTCGTACACTCACAGTTGTTTTCAGGCTGTCAAGATGCAATCCTAACATTTTTTGTTTTTGTTATTAAAATAGATGCTTATGGCAAGAGAATGTATTTTCTGTATCACAGTTTGTAATAAAATGCATGTGTTATAATTTGCATTGACGTCAAAAATATATGGATTTTTTTTAACAAGGCACCAATTTAAGCCCTTCGTATTATTGTCAGATTAGATACTGAAATATTATTAACAACAAAAAGATGACAAACCTCAAACATCAGAATAATTTAAATATAGTCAAATATATATATGAACAATTACAGAACGCTAACTGGGATGCTTTACAAATTTAAGGATGGGCATGCAGGATGAGACACGCTGTATTTAGCCCTTTGTTAGAATTTGTGATGGCAGAAAATGGGAATAAATTGGGTAAACTAAAAAGTGAATGGTAAAATGGTAAATAAACAACAAAAGGAAGACTAAGAAGAAAGCCCAAATAAAAAAAAAAACAGAAACAAATAAAGGTGAATACTTGTTGCACATTTCCAAACTGTCACTGTTAACTATGGTGCTGCTGTTCCTCCCTCATCAGAAATCTATGGATACTGACCGCTGTACTGCCTTTTCGTGGCGCGACAGTCGGTGGCTGGTGGTGGGAACGTCTTCCAGGTCGTCGTCCAGGTCGCAGCCATTGTCTGCCGCCTCTTGCGAGTAGCTGTGCTTCATCACCAAGATGCTCCTGCGGTTGCCCGTGGCTGGCAGCAGGGGCCGCACCGACATGGGCGGCTGCGGAAGGTCTGCAAGCAGAGCTGCGGCGGCCCCCGAGTCGCGGGCACTTAAGTTGCTCCGGCTCCCTCGCCCACTGAGCGACAGCTGCGACATGTGCGCGGAGCCAGGGCAGGAGGGAGAGCCACAGTGGTGGTCGTGGATGCAGCGGGAGGAGGCCTGGCGCAGGGCGTGGTAGTTCTCAAAGTCCTCCGCCAAGTCGACCAAATCTGCCGAGGCTGCCGTGGGCGTGGCGGCACTCCGTAAAGTACATAGCTCGTAGTGGGGGGGCTCGAAGACCTCCTGAAACATGGTGGGGTCGAAGTCTTCTCGCCGCAAAATGTACTTTTTACGCGGCTGCTTTATCTGAACGATTACTGAGACGATCAGGAGGATGAAGACGATGCAGCAAGTCACACCGATGATGGCGCCGTTGGAGGAGTTCAGGTTGTCCAGGAATTTGGTATTCGTTTTCTCTGTGCAGTGGCGGAGACACATAAGAACAAAGAGAAAAGGAACATGTCTATCAAATAAATACGATGATGTTTTTCTAAGTAACACCAAAACAATGACGAACAAACCTTTTTAGATATGATAATTATGTAGTCCTACCTTACTAACTGTTCCCCAAGTACCCGTGTTTTCACCCACCCATCATGATGATGATAACACCATCATGCTTGAGAGTTGGGATAGTAGTCTTAATTTCAATGGTTTAGTTATGGCTCCTCAAAACACACTTCTTGTCGTTGTGGCCAAACAGCTCTAGCTTTAACTCCTCTGCAGAAGGTCTAAAGGTGCTAATGTACTTGGTTGGACCCATCTTAGGACATGACTTTGTGGGCAGTAACCCTGGTGTTCCAGGAATTCCAAGCAGAAAAAAACAATCTAAAATAAATTTAAACTTAAACGTAAACTGTTTCTTATGAAAATATTATAGATGTTCTAGGACTTTTCAACCCAGGATCAAAAATGGTGCAAATCAATTTTAAAAGGTGTAAGACTAAAGTAACATTCATGCCGATGATAAGGGTAGGCAAATGTCTTGTTGCAACCAATGCAGATGAATATCTCAGCACTGCTGTTTTCCGGTGTATAGAGGATGCCTCTGCTCTGCATCAGTGAACTGTGCAGCGCAGACACCTGCTACAAAACCTCTGGGGTTTATTAAAGGATTTAATACTTCTGCTGGTTATTGAGGTTTTATCTTTGTTAACGTTTTACAATGAAAAATCAACATTTAAGGCCACACAGTCTAGTGGTTTTCTTGTTAAAGAGCAATTTATTTTGCCCTGCGTATGTTACATGACCTTATTTTTATGTGTATAAAAAGAAAAACAGAATAAAAATAAAAAAAGACAACTATACTATTTTGTATGAAGCACAATGTACCCAGAAAAGTCACGACACTTTAAAGTTAAAACCAAATATGTACATCTAATGTCGAAATAGAGACATCCATTTCTCCTCAATGTCTCACTTCATTTTCTGTTTTTGGTCAGTTGGGAATATCAACTTTTTTATTTGCTAAATGCCACAAACTTAAAATTTCTTTATCAACTAATTTTAACTATGAAGGTTTTTCCAAAAGTTGATGCGATGCGTTTAAACGATGTGGGAAAGTCTAGAGCATGGCAGCAAGTTTCTACTGCCAAATAGACAACGTCATAATCTTATCGTCAAGTTAGTTAACTGTCAAGTAGCTTAAGGACAACAACTGTTTTGGAGAGGACGTAACAAAACCATCACGACAGTCCAGTTAAAACATTTTTTATTACAATGTGAATAGGGCTGAAAAGATGAGGAAGCAAGAAAATCTGGCTCAGTGACACCAGCTCTGTCAGGAGGGTCTGAGTCAAAAGTTCAGTAAATTATTGAGAGAAGCTTGTCAAAGGATACTCGCGATGTTTGGTTCAGGTCCTGCAATTTAAAGGCAAATCTTCCAGATACTAAAGAAATGCCTGATTTTGTGGAAAATCTTTTAATCAAAACTCTATTTTTTTAAAAACTCATAATTATTTTGGTCATCCAAACTGATCTAAAATATTAAACGTTTTACATGTGACATGATGTCAGAAAGTGAGACAAAAAGATTTTGTGTTGTTTTGTATAGTATGTAAATAACTGGTTTGAATAATATGTAAGATTCTCAAAAGGGCATCTTTTCTTCTGCACTGTCCGGAAGCAGAGTCACAGTTTTTCTTTTTTATTTCCAAGTTCTTCAGCTCTCTTGGTTTATCACTCTTATCTTAAATTTGTCCCCGCACACAATGTTAGTGTCTCCTCCTCCTCATCACTAAACCAGCTGCCTTTTGTCAGTGCTTCCCACCAACCTCACCTCTGGTAACTATCTAAATCCTCATGCCTCTTTATGCTCATTATGTAATTTGTGTCTGTTTGTTTTCTTGTTGCCGCTTATTGCTTTTCTTTCACTCCCATTTTTTGCTTATGTAAAGCACTTTGTGTGGCGCTCACTGTGTATGAATTGTTGCCTAACAGAAAAAGGTCTGACATTCTGCAACGGAAAAAAACAAAAAGATGAAGTAAAGAAAGAGCATAAATAAGGGAAACTCAGAACAAAATTATGTAATCAGGAACCAGAGGAGGACATTTTCTTTCAGGTGCAGCGTACAACTAATAAAATGTCACTTCAACAACAGCAGTTGTTTTTCCTAATGATAGGACTACCAACAGACCAATGCAGGCAAACAGTGTGTAGAGTACCCCTCCATAGACTGATCAGTGACATTTAAATTTTGGATGAACTCATAGCGCACTGCACTAAGCTTCAGTGACAGTAACCGGTCCCACTGAGATGTGCAAAGGCGAAGGGAATAAAACTTGGCATTTTCAAAGTAATGAAAACAACTGTGGGCATTACTAAAGCAGCATAAAGCCGAAACACAGGCTGGCAATCCTAGAAAGTTTTTCTTTTGCTAATTGTGGTACAAATTCAGGCCCAAAGTCTTTGGTTTATTGTACAAAACAATGTCTTCTGTTCAGCTTATTTTGTGTGTTAAGGAAAATATATGCATGCAAACTACATATAACAACGAGCACTAGTTTCAAGCATGAATTTATTCTAATACACGCTAACATGGAGAATTTCCTTGATATGTACGTAAATGCTGCAGAATAAATCTTACATCATGGGAAATCCTTAATCACTATCTAATGGGTGACCTGAAATGGTTTCTTTTATAAATAACAGACAGTGCTTTGCAAAATCTTTGACACTCCTTTAAGTTTTTAACATTCTGTCACACTACAACAACCACTGTATTTTAATGGGATATGATGTGATCGATCCAATAATGATTACACATAACTGTGAAGTAGAAGGAAGTGTTTGTTTTTTAAAACGTCTTTTACAGCAGAATACAACTTTACTTTGTTGGTCTGTTACCTGTAAATAAAATCCAGTGTAACCAATTGCCTACACAAGTCGTCTAATTAGCCTGTAAGGAATTTAACCCACAGCTGTTGTGTGAAGGTCTCAAAGGTTTGTTAAAGAAAAGTAGTGAACCAGAGGGTATAACGAGTGACAATTATCATTGGTTGATCTTTCACATAAAACCCCCAAAACATACAAAGACATTTGTGGTTGTAAAGTGGCATTTAGCATAGTTATAACGTATGTATATTTTGGCATGGCATTGTGTCTGAATAGCATCTGACACCGTATGGAGCAAGACTTAATCCAGTTAGGAACAGTAAATTACTGAGCACTTAATGGTAAGAGCTTTTAAAAATTAGCTCAGAAATATACTTTAATATGTCTTTTTAGTTTGAAATGCTGCCAAAATTCAAACCTCAGAAATCAAAAGAAATTGACATCATCCCATCACAAAAAAGCGATGAAAAAAAATTCCTCTCTGTCTCACTGTTTTTTCAACAAAGTCAGAAAACAAAGGTAGCAGAGTCAGATGTGCTCCAAAGAGAGTCACACCCCCTGTGTTCTGAAACCCTTGGTTAAATCTTTCAGACCACCCAGAATGTGCTATACTTTGGCAGTTCTCCTGTTTTTGACCCCAGCACCACAGGCAATAAGGGAAATAATGATGAGTGCAAAGTTGAAGCACCGATGTATGTAGGGTGACCACCTGCTAATAAGCCCAAGGGGGGACAAGGGGTATGTTTCTGAGGGACAAAGTGGGACACTGCTTGGCGCGGCGGTGCCCCCACCTCACGGGCAGACTCACTGATAGTGGTTTACACATTTCTAGCACATACCACCTTACATGGTATATTAATAATGCCCTATTCCCATAAACATGTGTAATTGCTGATGTATGCTCAGGAATAGGCCAACCAATGTGTATTTCTTTCTAAATAAAGATTCATAATACGTTGAACATTCAATGAACAGATGCACTTCCAATTCCGATTTACTTTAGCTATTTAATTTTATTTATTTTTCATTACAATTTATTCACTTTAAATAAATTATAATTTAAAATTAAAGGATTAACAGGAATTGTAGTTGCTCTACACCACAGGAACTGTACAAAAGTCTTAACTCACGACTCCAGAGGTTCACAGAACGAGAAGGGGGAGGAAGGATGGTGAACTTGGATGTTGGTAAAGGCAGGCGCAGGAAAAAAAAAACTGTTCAACATCCTGGGGACACTTTTAGGACTTTGGGGTCACCTTTAGGACTCAAACCTTTTCAAGCCAAAACATGAAGTGGGCAGAATGTTTAGATGTCCACTTATAACATCAGTTTAATCCAAAACATTACAAAATTAACTGACCAGCAATCTAATCACAACGAGCCAACAGCCAGGATGTTTCTGAATCAGACCATTCATTAGCTTACCTTCCATAAGGTCGCCGCTGCATCACTGAAGGCTTCCCTTGGAGCCGCAGCACCAGAGCGCTTCGGCCGTCTCGGTAGAGCCGGTTGATGCAGTCAGGATCCAGCAGCGTGAACGTCGGACTAGTTTTGGCTTGAACGGCCAACAGCCTCCATGAATACCAGGTTATCCTTGTTGATATTTATTAACACCGATTCAACTTTTTCACTGCGGAGGTTCGCCTCGGTAAAGTCGCACTGCCCGCACCAAGTGACGACACGAAACAGGTTAAAATGTCCTCGTACGTTATATGAGGCACTTCTTCATGTCATCCTCTCAGTCATGAATAGTTTGAAGCTGTGGCCATAGTTACTTCGTCGTTCGAAAATAAGGTGGATAGAGCGACCAACTTTTTTTTGAGAAAGCATTGATTATGCGTGACACGGTCTCAATTTGCGGGACGCATGAATTGGGCTTCAAACGCTGTGCGCGCACGCGCTACGCGGGACAGGTGGTCACCCTAGATGTATGGCAGCCTCGCCTCTGTCAGTCTGCCCCAGGGCAGCTGTGGCTACCAACATAGCTCACCAATGTCAGGGTGGGAATGTGTGTGTGTGAATGGGTGAAAGCCATTTACCATTTACAACGCACAGAGATGATTTAAACCACAAAATGAGATTCATAAATATCCAATCAATCCTGAATATCTTTGGAAATTTTGACCTGAGTCTGTTGTGGAGCTGAAGCAAAAAAGGGGCTTGCATAGGGTACCATTCAAGCAAGAACTACCAATTATTCAATTATCATAATAGGTGTTTACTTTGTAGATGTTCCACTGTGATCTAAAATCTCTTAACAGATAAAAAATAAAACTACCCAACAAATGTTAAGGTTCTGTAAAAGCTGTTTCTCACACAGCTGCTTTTCTCCAAGTCTCTCAACAATTTGTAAGCTTTTCCTAGAACTAAGCAATCAAATGCTGCCAACCTCAAAAGCTAGCCAATTGCCTGTGTGTGATTTATTGAAACACTGCTAATTTAATTGCTAGGGTCAAAACCTCTGAGTCCATTCACTTCATCAAGTGAACCCATTCCTTTGGCCTTGTCACATAAAACCGACGTTTCTTGTTAAAAACGAATTGGTCCTATGGGTGTAGAGACAGAACAACACAATTATTGAATACTGTTGTCGGGTCTAATCTAAGAAATGCCTGCTGACAAATAGGAACTTTTATTTTGCCCCACTCGTCAAACCCTTGAAGAACAGGTATACAGGCATATTCAACACATTAGAAAATGCATTTCTAAGATGTTTGTTTGCCAGATTAAAAGTACCTTTTTGATAAAAAGGAAAACTGGTATTAAATATATTTTTCATTATGCCACAATTTCTGTAAGAAAGATTTTGCTTTTTATTAGCCTGACGCAACATTCTAATCTTAAATGCTGTGTTTTTATTCACTGGAGGTGAAAAAAAATCATAATTAAGAGAAATAAAGTCTTTAAAACATCACCAGTTTGTGTTAATCTATATAATGGGTTTCCTTTTGTGAATTGATTTGCTGAAATAAATAAACTTGTTAATAATATTCTAATTTATTGAATATTACTGTACTGGCCTATATAAAGAGAAGAAAATAAAAATGTGTTGCATTAATGCATATCCTTATTTGACATTCTGTTATGGTAAAACAACAAACCTGACAATGTATTTTACATGGGTTCTACATTATATACCAACAAAAGTAGTTGTGCATTCCCTGAGGCATTTATAGTTGACAACATTTTTAAGGTTCAATTTCAGTCTCACCTGAGTAGAACACTTTCATCCATCTACTTATTGGTTGTCTCTTCTACATGGCTTGTGTCAGTCTATAGATAGGACTTCTTCTGTCTTTGTGTCAGGAACTGTTCTCTTCTTGTAACTCTTATTGGTGTATTCAGGAAGTCCGGTGGGCGGCTCCATTTTGTCTCGCAACTTCTGGCTAGCCAGTTTAGCTGTTTTGCTCATAGTTCTAGTCTTGAATGTTGCTTATAGAACGACGGCATAACATGACCACAAACCACAACACAGGGACTTGAGTTTACACTACTGCTTATTGAGAGGATACCTAGTTGACATAATAATTTTAGTAGTTATAAAGTCACATTTTATTCAAATAAACATACCTTGCACAGTATTGCAGTAGCGTGACTGCATGACGATCCCCATGCATCCCAATACAGGAGCATCCCATATCCACCAGTAAACTCCAGCTTTCACCAACATAGGGCGACTAGATGTCCCGATTTGTGCAGGACTGCGCCACATTTTTCACTTTTTCACTGTTAACGCTAACTGCAACAGCAATTACAGATGCCCACAAGCTGTGAAAGAAGCCGAAACAACTCCGCAGACGGTGGGGTTAAGATGAACTCTGATCGGACAGTGCTGTGAACAGATTATCCATTACCCATTTATTATGGGCTGTATTTTTCTGCGTGAGGAATGCCATCTGTATGCTTGAGAAGTCAGGGAAATGCGGGAGTCATTGTGTGAGAGTTGAATGCACTGCCCTTAGATGAGGCAGATACGTTCCGTTAGAGATTTTTAATGGCATATTAGTTTCTTCCCATGTCATTTTCTCCATTTTCTGATACTGGCAACAGCGGATTGACGGCTCAAAGGAAGTGCTTAGACAAAACAGAAATGCCGCTGTTGAAAAAGTAGGCAGGGCTGAATAAGGTGAAATGTATATGGCTAATGACATGTTGGCAGATTTTCCCACCTGAGCTCTGGATCTCTGCAGCTCTTCAAGAGTTGCCATTGACTTTGTGGCTGTTTATCTGAATAATAGTATCATGTTTCAAAAGCTTTTGAAAACCATACATCATTTACCTTTGAATGCAAGGGTTAAGTACCCTTTGTGTTGGTCAATACTATAAAATCCTAATAAAATACAATAAAATCTTGTGACAAAATGTAAAAATGTTCAAAGGCTATGAACACTTTTGCAAGTTAACTGTGTGTAAATATCTTTCTGATCCACCTTCAGCATGGGAGCACTGTTTCTCTCTGTTGCTGTCCAAGGTTCTGAAACCAAGCTGTTTTAAATGCGATGCTGCAGGAACCTTTAAAAACATAATTACCATGCCTTAGATTTACTTAAATATATTCATCTCACCTTTGCATTGATTTTCATCCCAGGGGTAGACACAGTTCTGCATACCATTACACACCAGAGTGTAGTTAATGCACATGTTACTGTGACAAAAGAAGGCATCGGCATCACATGGAGCTGCAAGGGAAAACAGGTGAGTTACCACACAGTAAAATCCAATAATTCGCAAATAGAAACATTAACATTCGAGCTGACCCTTAAAATCATCTGATAACACGTGTCCATATCTTACAAGAGTAAGTCTAAGAAATATTTATAGTTGCTACTGCACAAAGTTCTACTTGAAGTTACAGCTGAAGAGACTTAGCAGTGTGCCAAGTTTCTGAGGAAAATATATTTGGAACAGCATTACTCAGATCAGACTTGTTCCACCTGAACACATCTGTTCTTCATGAATTTTCATCATTGCCCTCTTCGAAACATCTTCTCTAACAACTTGAATAAGCAAATTTATTTTTCAGGACGTCTCCATGCTATGCTTGTTCAAATTATGTGACTTTTCAAAATCATCCGAATGTAAAATCTGAATAACACTATTCCTGTTTACTCCAGATGTTTATTTTTCCCCTCGCTTTCGTAAAAAATGTATCCTCGGCCTGCAGCATGTGATCTGCTATGACACCGGCCCTTCTGAGGAGGCTTGTTTGAGATGCAGCTTTGATATCTTCACCTTCTTGTGACGACTATGCACAGCAGAGCCATCCGTCAGCAGGAAAAAGACATTAAATCAATGTGGAACTGTTACTAGCTCCATTGTCATATGAATGTATAAGTGGAGCTACAGAATTTAAAACCAAGGTGCCCTTGTTCTCCATGACCAATCATACTAATGCATAAGCCAGAAATATGGTCAGTTCATAGCGCTTACCTGCCAATGCCAGTGAAAAACAAGGATCAATGCTAAATGCTAAATTATCCATATTAACACACATTTTTTGATATGCAGCAATTTAATTTTACATTATTTATCTAAATAACAAAACATGGAAGCCAATGTAACATCGTGAAAATATTGATATAACTCAACCTGACATTCATTTTCTTATGAGCTTTTACCAGTACCCGAGAGACATAATTTCATCACGTCCAATGCTGCTTATTCATCAGGGACTTTATCCACCAGAGCAGCCAAAGTATTTATATTGGCATGCAGTACCAACATCATTTAATGGCACTCCTTGCAAAAATGTGTAAATAGCTTTGAAATAATTAATTTCAATTGCTGTAACATGAGGTCTCACCGTAGGGCTTTAATTTGAGTACAAGTATTTTGGGGGAGTTGGGAATTGAGGGGGGGTTATATTATGCCACGGGGGATTATAAAATCCCCCGTGGCATAATTAATAGTACTTATAACGATATCAATATAATAAAACTTTCGCATCTTGCCACCATGAAAAGGGAGCAGGACGGGATAGGAGCTAAAACAAATTGGCAAAGCTTACTGCTAGAGAAACGTTGCAAGAAGCGACATCTTGGAATCACTAAATTTCCTCAACAACAATTAGATGATATTTGTATGCCACATGGTTGTGTGGGAATTATGACAAATTATTTTTTGTCCTATCATCACAAAACTAAACATCTGAAGTTTGCCAGCTACTACTGAAACTTGTGGAACCATGTACTTTGAGGAGATATGATCAACATTGAACTTTCAGCAACAAACAACTCAGATGGCTTTGGATTGAAACAAAAGATGAATGTGTTGGAAAGCACATTGTGCTCACTGTTAAGTGCAATGGCGGATCTGTGATGCTGTGGGCATGTTTCTCTTCCAACGGTCATTAAAAACTTTTTAAAGTGCAAAAATTACAAACGCTGATAGAGCTGGATATTTCAAATAAAATCTGGCGGGATCTTTAATGATCTGTAGAGATTGGGGAAAGAAAAATGCTCAAAGATCTCTGTCTATGCATAGTCCAACACTATGAAATGTTATAGAAGACAAACGAGAACAGAGACTAATGAATTAATGCAGCACAGCTTTCAAGAACAAATTAACGTTAATTACTCAAAATGAAATCTCCACTGTACTTACTATTGCTATGCATGCCAGGTCTCACAGGCAGTTATTTGTAGGTGAAACATGTTTTAAGATCTTGTTCAATAGAGAACGTCCCACAAGTAACTTATGACACACAGGCATAATGAATGGCTTTCTTTGATCATTAGTCACTCGTTATAGAGGAGGTGTCCTTCCCTCTCTCCTCCACGTCTTACATTGCCTCTTTTTATCTCTTCCTTTCTCCTACCGCTCACATAACACTGTCACTGGCACCAAAGGAGCTTGGCAGTGGTGCGGAAGAGCTAGGGACTCTGTGACAGTGTTACCACTGTGATGTATGGCTGTTTTTTATTTCAGGTCTCATCCTGATTGAGTAATAACACCCCAAATTAGAGTGACTTATCTCTTTCTTACTTCCCCACCTACCCGCCTGGAACTTTGGCATAGTTTCTTGAATAAAACTATCCTCTCCATGTTTATTCTAAAAAGTTTAATTCCGAAATGCTCCTTATTTTTACAGGTCTATATGAAATAGAGTACAACATCCTTTATCCTTACCAACCCCTAGAGGGAGCCCACGTCATTTCATTTTGCAATCTCCTGTTCTGCTCTATTCTTCACACAAGTGAGACCAGACAAAGAGTACAGTCTGCTCTAATCTCCAGAAAAATTAATTTCGGGACATTCTGTGATAAATGTGCCATTTTTGCCCACAAATACAAGTTCACAGTCACTGGTGGGGACATAAATTAACTCCTAAATGAGTGTGTGTGTCATCTAATGTGTGGTTGAAGCAGGGCCAAAATGCAGACAGGAACTTGGGATGTGCATAGTGAGGGATTAATAACAGCAAAAGATAGCCTATCTTACACAGGGAGAACAGAACATGGAGTATGAGCAGAAATAAAGGAGGAACCAGAAAATACCCTCCCTCCCCCCAAAAAACTGAGTTTATATACTGAGGAAAGGGTGGAGTATAATACTGAATGCAGGTGAGATAATCAAGGGGATTGGGAACAGTTGTGGAGGAGAGCAAACAGGCAGACTAAGGGGAGGATGGATAATGAACACAAAGTATGCTGAACTAGACAAAAATAAACTATAAGCCAAGGAGAAAAGACAACCATTAATCTAAGATAAATAAACACACAAGAATAAAGTAAATAACGTAACATAAAGGAATGAACTGATATATCAGCACCTTTCTAACAAGAATGAACAGTGAAATGAACTGAATATGGAAAGATCCTTTAAACAATATAAAAAACAACAACTCAGAAGTCTAAGAAGATAGTCTGGGTGTCCGTGGAGCCAAAATGGCTTTTTCGCAGCAAAGTAGAAAAGCAGCTCATTGACAATCATTTATCTGAAAAGTCATTGGTAACAGTGTGTTTTTTTATTACAAGAGCTTGGTATTGTTTTTTTATATGAGATATGTTTGCAGCACCCTTTACAACTACTGGCACCCATTGTGAGGATGTTTAAAATTCCTTGAAGGTTAAAGGCTGAATCCAAGATGGCGATGTTGTGTGTGGCTCACCGTTGACTTCTCCTTAAGTTGCATTTTTGCTACTTTTCCTGACTTTCATCTTTAATGTGTCAGCACTACTTACATATGCTCGGCAGATACTTATACATTTCCATGATATTGGAAAAACAAAACAACACCCAGGCTCTCATCATTGTTCTTGGGGATTTTAAAAATGTAAACCTCTCCAATGAACTTGTAAAATACAAACGGCATGTAAAATATCCCACCAGGGATAAAAACACACTGGACTACTGCTAGCCATCAGGGCAGCTAAAAGAAGATACACACGAAGCTAAAAAAACAGCTTCTAATGATCCTCCAGCAGTTTGGAGGAAGTTTAACACTCTTACTAGCCACAGGAACGTTTTCCCCCCTGTTGTGATGACTGGCCGAAGATCTCTTCTTCTGAAGGTGTGAAAATCAGCTATTCACAACTCCTTCACACATGATAGGACTACATGCATCCTCCACCAACAACTCCACAACTCTCTACCCTCTGACCCCTTGCCTGCACTAAAGATCACTGAGGAAGATGTAAATAGCCTCTCTCAGTGTCAGAAGACCAGAGAAGCTCAAGGAGCTGATCGTATTCCTCCCTTCTGCCTGAAAGCTTGCGCTGACCAACTGCACCCCCCCCCCCCTTCACTTAGAACCTTAGCAATTCTCTGGAGCTGTGTGACATAGCCTCCTGCTTTAAATATCCTGGTCTCTAAGGAACCCAGTATCATAGGGTTAATGACAAACATTTAGCTTTGACCTCTGCAATCAGGAAATACTGGTGTTGGACCTCCTGCAGGTTGGTTACCAGGCAAATATGTAGGTCGCCAGATAATGCAGTCAACTTGGGACTACTTTATCTTGCACTACCTCAGTCACCCAGCAGTGTATGGCAGTGATCCTGTTTTTTGGGAGTCAGCTCAGCCTTTAGCAACGTCAACCCACACGTCCTCTGCCAGAAGCTCACCCAGTTCACAGTGCCGGCCTCCACTTGTTAGTGGACCACCAGCTTCCAGGTCGGGGAGCAGCTTCTCCTGCTCAAGAACGATCCGCGCTGGAGGCCCCCAGAGGGGCTATTCTCTCCCCACTCCTCTTTTCCTTGGACACAAATGACTGCACCTCAGCAGATCAGTCTGTTAACCTCCTGTGGTTTGCAGATGACTCCACTGTGACTGGTCTGATCCAGGACAGTGACAAGTCTGTATATACACAGGAGGTGGATTGACAGGCTCCAGGTGGGTCTGATCACCCACTCAAGACTGTGGAAATTACAGTGGACTTCAGGAAAACTCCCCCCATATGTCGTAATCTGCCCCTGTTGCAAAACGACACAAAGGATTGCAACGAGTCTCCTGCGTTTGGAGTTGAGATGAGAGGCACTGACATTAGTATAAGCTGTAAATTATGAAGTTGTAAGTGAAGTTATGAATGAACTCAGTCTCTGTCAAGTTGTTAAAATCCCTTTCCCACCTCTGTTTAGCTAAAACTTTGTAAAATGCCAGAGTTTCCCTTTCTTTTCACTTCCCCCTCACCACCTGCTGACACAATAAATGGCTTCCGTTTGACACTTTAATCCATAATACCTGTTCACACTGGATTTAGATATAGGTGACATTATAAACATAATGTGAACGAAAATATTCAGATTTCAGAAAAAAAAATCATAATTTAGCATTAAGACTTGCAGTGGGAATGTAGCCTAAGTCAATAATTTCAGATGTGACATCACCGCACCGTCTGTCCCTTCATTCACCATCTTGTGAGTCCATAAACGTGTTTTGTCGCCATCTTGGTAGTCCACAGCAAGGACTGGTTAACACATTAAGAATCGATTGTCCAAAATCTTACTAATTTCTGATTCAGCAAAATGATTTTTATACATAATTTCTATTCAAATACTTTTTTATTTTCCCTTTTGCTTGGCATTGTGAAATGGTTGTTTGAACACCAACAAAGAACAGCAGCTGCTGTTCTTTGTTGGCTTTTAAAACTAATTTGGTCCCTACACCAATACCTCAAGACAAACCTCGGTTCTTAAACATACTGAACTGGGATGTAACTATCTCCCTATTCTAGTTGAAGAATTTGTTGACTGAAGAACTGTATCCTAACTTAAAGTAGTAAAGTATTTTGTTAAGATTTTTTCTTTTTTAATGGGGAAAGGCTGCTTGTGTTTTTCTACATATGTGTTATGCTTTTAGTTTCAGAACACCAGGGTGCAAATTCGCTCCTTCATCTGCTATACTACCATACCTCAAGAGGCAGGTATTCATAAAACAACAACTGACAGAGACTGAGAGGTGTTTGGCACTTATTTCCTGATAATCAGGTGGTGCCTGGATTTGTCAATTTCGATTAAAATTACAAATGTCAATTTTTGCCTTTGTCACTTAATAGTTATTCATAGCCCAACTAAAGCCATTGCTGCACAATGTGGGTCAGGTGTTAAATGTTGAATATGTGGAAAAGCAACTATTGCCCACCGTTAAGTATGGTTCACATTCTATGATGCCCAAGGCCTGTTTTTCAATTTTATACATCTCTACAAGACGAGTACATGTAAAAGACGAAGTACGTGTATTGAAATTTGAAATATTTTTGTAATACTAAATGGCAAACATTTTTGAGAGCTTTTGAAACTTGTTACTGAAACATTTTAAAAGTGAAGTGTTGCCATCAGTTATATAAATGAGCTCCTTTAGTCGGGCGACCTAATTTATCACCACTATGCAACAAAATATTTTTGATTAATCAATAAACTCAGGACTTAACCACTTGCAACTGGTTGAGCAGCAGCAAAGTCCATTGTGTGGCTCAAAATAATGTTAAGTTGTTAACTAGAATGCAAAAAAAGTGGATGTGAAATTTTTGCTTTTTGTTTTGTTTTATTAGTAAATCAACTACTGAGCTTTGAAGCAGATTCCAAAGGAATTGATGAATGTGTTGAAGATTATATTTTGTGTAATGTATTTGGAGAAGCATGCTGCTGTAGTGGTTACCCCTGTTCCCACTAAGCAATAGTTTTTGCTCTACACTTACAATAAAAAATTGTTGGAAGGCAATTTATGCTTTCTTAACAAATAAAAGATCTCAGACTAATTTCCACTAATCATTGGAGCTTGAATGCTGAATTTGACTTCTATAAATCCTCCATCCATTTGTCATTAATCCCGATTAAACAAAGATGCAGTAAAATACTTCAGTCTCCTTGCAGTGCCATCTTGATCACAGCAGAAGCCGAGATAAGAAGTGTATACACGTGGTATAATATGACCAAATCCACGCAGAGATTCCACCACTCAGACATTTAACTCGATTTATTTAGAAATTAGCATTGCACGGCGGTCTTAAATGCATCAGTGCACACAATAAAGAAGCTTTCCAAGAAATAAAAGATGCGATGCGTGTGGTGAAGCCACAGCGAGCTTCCATCTGCAGCCCCAGAGACGTGTTGTAGATGAGGTGAAACAATTCTGACGGCTGAGATGTCACACAGGAACATTTATCACCTAAGACATAATTGCTTCCTGGATGAAGGTTGGGTTCGATGTCTTATGGCTCACACTCGTAATCGTGGACTGCACCTCTGCACAGCAGCACTCTATGTGAGTGTGGATAGCAGAGAGGGAGGTCGGTTTGAATGAAGGAAGACGTTTGCATTCATGAACATCGCTCTGCGCACAGGAACATCTCAATGGAATTTGGCAGCTGTAAACAGTCCTCTAAAAGCTGCTGGTTCCACTGGGAACAAACAAACAAAACTGTTTAACATCAGGGCAGGCTTCACTGTATGCTGCCAGTAAAGAACCTTCAGCAGCTGGACTTGTTTGTAGTTTGTCCAATCATTGGTGATTTGTCTTTTTCTTTGACCACATTAACACTATACATCAAAATGACTTGCCCTTAAATGCATATACTACAATTAGGGAGCCAATAAGCCTAAAATCTTGGAAGTATGAAAGATGAAATATAGTCTGCCTTTCCATTGTTTTTCAAAGCACATAAATCATTTAAATCACACTTTTCTGAATAAAAAAAACCAAAAAAAAACTGAGCCTTTTGAGTCACACCCACTAAAACAGGATTGCCCTACCTTAGATGGATGATGACGACACATCTGCACCTGCCATGTCTGGAAATATCTTACGTAATCACTGAATGGATTGTTTTTCTTTTTTCTGACACCGTTACCACACACACTATGTGCGCTCCCATTGTCTTCTCCTCTGATTCGATTATTTCCTCTACCACAAAAAAAAACACCCTCCGAGGATGACTCAACTTCAGTTTTTTAGCTTAACCGTTTATTCTAAATACGACAGAGAAATGACTTCAAGTTTCAGCGCTGAGACTCGTACTACAAACAATGTGGGCCAAGTCCCAAAAAATAAGAGCCTCGTGTCATGGCTGCATGTCCTTTTTCTAAACTAAGACACACCTCTAACAGGAGGGTCTCCTCACCTGATTCACTGCATCTGAATCCTTGTGTGCGTCTCAGGCGTCTAACTAAATGCAGGCAACTAATCCACACAGTACACATGTTCCAATAATCCATCCCGCTTTATCAGGTGAACCAATTTTTACCTTTAACAGCCAAAAATAATGTAAGCATTTAATGAACAAATGATTAACAACACAAAACATCTTTTAAGTGGGAATATGTCAAATGGTTGTGTGGTCACCTATTGGCAATGCCGAAAAAGAAAGTGAAAGCTTTTGCAATGAAGATCATCTGTGCAGGAAAGATGGGGGAGCTCAATAGAAGTAAACAGCGGAGGAGAACAATTTCTTCTCACCCAGAAAAACAAAAGTCCTCATGGTTTTACCCCAGGATTATAAAACAAGTGTAATTTGGGATTTAAAGGGAAAAAACCTAGAAAAGAAGAGGACACAACACAGCTCATAGCACGGCTGGGACAATTAGGTAGAGCAGGGAGAATAGAGTCAGATCACCATCATGACCACAGCTGATATTTGTGGAGCATAACGTTTGTTAGGGAAGAAAATGCGTACATGTGCAGTGGCTTTTACTTTTAATGTGTCCTCTGTCAATGTAAAAAACAAAAAAATAACTGATTGTCACCTACTGGGAATCGATTAGTGCTCTATGCCTCCAGCATGTTTAGCCATATTAATTAGCTTCAGTTGCACCTGTTTTTATTTTATTTCTTTTTTCTGTGTAACCCAACTGAAGGAAAGTGTGTGTGCATGTTTTCAAGTATTGGGTAGTCTATCCAATAATAGTTGTTGGCAGGAACATGCTAATAATTATATATAGTTCGGTTTATTTATTTAGTGACAGTTCCCAACACACAGGTGCAGATCAGATTGGTTAAAACGTTTTTTTATCTGGGGAAACACAGCAGATTGCACAGAGTAACACATGGCTGTGTCCATCAGAATAGAAATGCCAGTCAGGACCGGAGCACAAAAACGCACCATCTATCAGCATGCTGCAAAAATATACTTGACACTTTTTTGTCACAAGTGAAAAAATTCCACTGTGGTGGAGCACAGGTAGACTTGGCTTGCCACAGATTTCTCTTGAATTCAGTCGTAGGAAGGCGATTTGTTTGGTCTCCAAGCCACTGCTTTCTAACTACATTTCTCCTGACTTCTCTCCTTGCTGGAAAATTTCCAGACAGAACTAATCAAATTTGAGCTGAAGACTTTGCTTTCACTACTTTTGTTAGTAGAGTGGAAATGATGTCATACATTCCAGACATCAAGTCATCACTACTCATCAAAGTTGTAAAAAAATATATGATATATTCCATTTAATGACCGGACATTTATTTAGTGTTTAAATTTTATTCGAGAAAACTTTTATTGCTCAAATAAAGATAAGTTTGTAGTAAAGTTGCCCAAATTATTAGCTCTACAGCTTTCAAGAGATCGAACACATCTGTGCATTCAGCGTTGACAGAGTTGTTGTAGAATTGCTCAGTTGCGGTCGATGCTGCTCTAAAGGCAAGGTCTCGATGAGGACTGCCTGAATGACTCGGGCTGAAGTGTTGCCCCAGCAACAGTCCATCGTGGCTCTGCATGGTAAAAAGGTCTTTCATAGGGACACAGGCTACACACCATAAGCATTTCAACTGGCGGAGTTGCCTATACTTACAAAGAGCATGTTTCTGTAACAAGCTTCTGTAACCACTCGTATAGAAAAATAGGACACATGTAAATACAGCTACATGATTTGATCCTTTTATGTAGAAGAAGTGATATTATCTCAATAACTCATCGGCCTCACCGGTCTCAAACAAGTAAAGTTGAAATCTCTTACCTTTTATCATATTCAAAAATTAGGCACAGGCAACACTCATTTTAATGAAAATGTGCCACATGGTTTTCTCTGTCTTTATAATTTAGCCATAAACAGAGCCACTGCTTTTTGCTTTTGTGTCTGCTACCAAAGACTTGGCCATTTTATTTTGACGCAAACATACCCGAGCAAAGTTTCAAGGATGCAGGTGTGCTTTCAGTGAGTCTTGTCTTACGTTCTTGGTAGGTTGTGAAAAGGATGCGGAAGCGGCTTTTCCGGCTGAGCTCGTCTGCCCACATCCGGATAACTCCCAGCGTGGACACCAGCATGATGTCGTTGGCCACGGTCGAACAGAACTTGCTTTTCAGGTCTTCCACAGAGCTTAAAAAAAGATGAAAGGATATAAGATACATTTTTATTACAAAATAGAGACATTCACTTCACATCTAAATAACCCCCAATGCTGACTAGGAAGATGCTTACATCTTATCCACAAGCTTTTGTTATGCTCATTTTGATTAGATTATGTAATTGTACAGTTATCTTTCAGCACTGAATATCCATCCATCCATTTTCTTAACACGCCTATCCCTTGTGGGTCGCGAGGTGTGCTGATGCCTAACGCACTGAATATAGGTTTCTTTAATAAACACATGTTTAAGAGAAATGCATGAAACAAAAGTGACAAGGTTTGACATAAGCATCAATAATATCTGACTTTACAAATACAACAAAAAGTAAAAGTCCGGGCCTGCACCTTATTATGAATACATGAAATGTTGCAGAGAGGAGCACGACTATGTTCCATGGTCACTAGATGGCCCAATGGAGAGCTGCTTGGTTTCACATGAAATTTTAAAACTGTGTGAGAATGATTTTGAAAAAAGATAAAGCTTCTCAGCTGCATTATTCCCGTGATAAAAACAATATGCTTCTTTCTTCAAAAATGTAACGTGTCGAATCATTACATTGAAATGAGTTAGCCTACTGTAATGCTGAGCCAGACAAAGAACCTGATAATTCAATCAGACACTGTGTTACACTAAAATCCTTTATTGAATAAAAAAAAAAGAAATAAACAGAAATGTGATGCTGGCAGGCAGAAGTCCAGAATGAGCAGGGAACGTGCAGGACAAACGGCAGCCTGCTGACATGGGGACATCACTGGCAGAACGGGCAGGAGGTGGAAAACAGGTCCGAGAGACGAGCAAGGGTAATACACGGGTTGGCAGGCAGGAGAAGGCAGACAGGTCCAAAGGGCTGAGCAAGGTGTGCAGTAAACAAACAGTCCAAGTTGAATCCAGAAGTCAGAGAGAAGAATGAGGTGTCCGAGCGAGGGCAAGGCAAGGCAGGACAATCCAAGACAAGAAGACAGGGTCATACACAGGCACTGCTGACAAGAACGGTGGACTCTACTCTCTCAAGTCTTGCAGATGATCTGGGGCTGACTGGTTGTAAGAAGCAGGCTTATATAGGCAGCGTAGCAGGTGAAAATCATGCTGAGATGATGAGATCAGCGCAAGAGAAACTACTCCACAAATTAGCGGAGTGGAGCTGAGCAGAAGGTGGAAAAAAGCCAGCAGAGAGGAGGCAGGCTGCATGACAGCCTACGTTATATATTAGTGATTAATTCCCAAGTACTAATAATCATTTAGCTATTATCTATGTATCTGATGCTGGGAATTTTGGAAAAAACATGCACCATAATTTATTGTTGGCAAATTTCCTTTTATGTTTACATCTCACTTCTTGCAAGATATGTCTCTGATTAGGTCCTTGATCTAATATTTCGTCTAACAGCTTTTTTTTTTTTTTTTTTCACAAAATTATGGCAGCATACTATCAAATGTTCTGACATATTCATTTAGAGTTTACTTCTGATTTATTAATTCATCCGAGAAGTCAAATTGAAGAAACATAGTCTCACAATGTGTTACTTTCATAACTGAGTAAGACAAACGGTATACTTGTCGTATACTGGAATGCATTGTTAAATATTGAAACTATTACATTTTTCTGTAAGATTAAATTTTCTTTAAAACCTTGCACAAAATCACCCTGTTTGTCACACTAATGCCAAGAGAAAGCAATTTTTTTTGAATAGCAATTCGGTCTCAAAAATCCATCTTTGCTATTAACTGTAGCACTGATTGTGATCTCATGAATTAATAATGCAAGAAACATCTTCAGTGGCTTGGATATTTCCATCTGTTCCACAGACGTACGAGCAAAATCAATTAGAATTGAATAATACATTTATTAGAATTCAAACCTGCCATGTAGTCTAGACTATGC
Organism: Fundulus diaphanus; assembly: GCA_037039145.1. Taxonomy (NCBI): domain Eukaryota; kingdom Metazoa; phylum Chordata; class Actinopteri; order Cyprinodontiformes; family Fundulidae; genus Fundulus; species Fundulus diaphanus. Next base: position 25,804,652 of record CM073137.1, on the reverse strand, counting down.
TGTTAAAACTTAGATTTTTAATTTGGGTTAATAGACAGGTGAAAAGCATTTTATATTGTTACAATTCGTTTCAGTCTGTTCATTTTATCTCTTTATCTAGAGTTCGTTGAAAACTAAATGATGTTCTGGGTCATATCACTGCAGAAGTGTATTTATTTCTAAAGGGTTCATTAACTTTACAGCAAAACTATGTATGATGTTTTATTACTTCTGGTACAGAAACATGAAAAACCTGAAGAATAATGTACAAGTTACATGCTTTATAGTAGGTTTTCAGCATTTAAACTGAGCTACACCAACTTAACAAATAAAAAATATAATATTGATTATATGGACAAGAATGGTAACACTCTTGCCAGCCAAATACTGTTCTCAATGGCTTTTTTTTTTACTTCACCTAAACAATCTACTTGAATGGTAAAAATTATGTCCCACACATCATCACTGTTCAACAATGGGACTAACTGAATGGCCTGTGGTGGTCAAAAGACAATCCGAAATTAAACACACATATGGGTCTGCACACAATTCAGCATATGATGCCTTTATTTATTTTTTTTAAAGAAAATGTTTTTACTTGGAAGAATTGTGTACCTGTGTGCCAATCATGGCTCATGCTAAAAAGAGAAATTTAAACCGAATTTAGAGTTTTTAACACTACCTCTTGATTTAAGCTACACAATATGTTATCATTGCAATATCCGTGTCTGCAGTGATCATATTTGATTTGATCAGAACAATTTAGGATGAAATATGTGTTGTTTGGTATTTATAAATGCATATTGCCTGTTTGAGGAAGTCTCCCTGCAGCACATACCCAGAACTAAGATAGATTATAGTACCCAAGATGCTAAAGGTAACCATGAGTGTTGGAAGCCATAGTGTCACAATCCAGTTTTCTAATATAGAGCAGTTTTTATTTGGGAAAAGTGACTCTGTTTGTGGGAAACGGGCTGCTGTTCTCAGTGATTATAACTGGATTACGGCAATGTGAGTCAAACTTGCAAATTTCTTTTCTTGAAAATTGTTTCTATAAAAGAAAATTATTTACAGTGACATAATATAACATTCCCATTGCCTGTATGGCAGATCACACTTGATTGATTAATAAATCCCAGAAAAAAAATTATTCTGATATGTATTTTTGGAATAATTGAGTGTAGCCAATGATATATTATATTATATTATATAAAACTCATACCTTCCCCCGTCGTACACTGCTACAAAGTTTCGCTTGCATTCGTTGGAGTTTGCCATCTCATAGTCCAGAAAGCGCAGATAGATCTGCTCCGATACACAAGAAAAAACACACAGAGAGAAAGAAATTAGCTGAGAAAATTCAAACTATACTGTGACATTTGGACATGACAATAGTATAAATTGAATAAATAGTAGTGTTCTTTCCTAATACAGCGTGTGCATTTTAGTGTATACCACAGTCCCTGATGATAAAGCATCCCCTAAATGAAGTAAGACAGAGAGACTGTTGCAAGGAGAAATTATAATATATTTATAAAAGGACTCGTAGACAGACAATGTATTAAGCTTATATTCATAATCTATTTTCCATTGTAATAGTTACACAAACAATACAACCTTGTTAAAATGTTCCTCCCTATTTTGCCACAGCTTTAACCGTAAAAAAAGAAAACAATGTCACCATATTTTGGCAAAATGCAAACTATTTTTGCACCTCAAACGTTATACTTAGTCAGAAAGTTATTTCTGTGTAATCATCAAGCGAGCTTCGGTTTATAGCTTCTAACATAAGACGCCTAAATAACACACATTAACATTTTTACAGTAGTTCTTCTATGCTTCCTGACGGCATCAATGCCTGTTATTTGTTCATCAAGCTGAGATTGGAAAGATCAGAGCCAGTGTTTTGGTCTGTTGTTCGCAGCCCTTTCCATCATTAATAAAAGGACAGCTTTCTAAGTGTGACAGAGAAATGTGACACTTTTAAATGCCCAAAGACAGAAGCTGCAGACCGGCCAAGATAATGGACTCTGCAATGACAACATGACAAATGTAATGCATCTGAGCACAAAAGCAAGCTAAATACTTCCCCTGGGGTCTAATATCAGGGTCAATAAGCTTTCATCGAGCCAAAAATGGTCAGCATAAGCTTCTCTGTTCTCACATCTACTCACTCGAGTACACATCCTTGTACCCCAATAGAAATATGTACAGTGCCTTGCAAATGTAATCCCACAGCTTGAATTTATTTTGTGACAGTACAACCACAAATTTCAAAATAGTTTACAGGAATCTTATGTGACAAATCAATACAAAGTGGACAATAATTACAAAGTGGAAGAAAAATTATGTCTTTTTCAAAATGTAAATGAAACACATGTGTCAAGCCTTATTTATTCTGATACCCCTAAATAAAATCCAGTGTAACTAATTCCTAAGTCACCTAATTAGGGTCTACCTGAGTGGACCACAGCTGCTCTAAAAAGGCCTTAGAGGTTTGTTGGAGAGCATTAGTGAAGAATGAGCATTATGAAGACCAAGGAACACACCAATTCAGCCAGAGATAAAGTTGTGGAGAATTCCAAAGCAGGGTTAGGTAAAACACAACAACAATTCAATTCAATTCAATTCAATTTCATTTATATAGCGCCAACTCATGAAACATGTCATCTCAAGGCACTTTACAAAGTCAAATTCAATCATATTATACAGATTGGTCAAAAATGTTCCTATATAAGGGAACCAGTTGATTGCATCAAAGTCCCGACAAGCAGCATTCACTCCTGGAGAAGCGTAGAGCCACAGGGAGAGTTGTCTGCATTGTCCATGGCTTTGCAGCAATCCCTCATACTGAGCAAGCATGAAGCGACAGTGGAAAGAAAAACTCCCCATTAACGGGAAGGAAAAACCTCCAGCAGAACCAGGCTCAGTATGAACGGTCATCTGCCTCGACCGACTGGGGGTTAGAGAAGACAGAGGAGAGACACAACAAGACAGACAAAAAAGCACAGAAGCACACATTGATCCAGTAATCTGTTCTACATTAGATGGTAATAGTGGGTGATCTGTCTTCTCTGGATGATGTCACAGCTAACAGAACGCCAGACCAGGTGTACCTACTATGAAGATAAAAGAGAGAGAACAAAAAGTTAAAAGCTGAAATGACGACAAGCAATGCAAAACTGGAGAACAGTAGAAATCAGTAGAGTGAGAAAAATAGGCCCTGATGTCCTCCAGTAGCCTAAGCCTATAGCAGCATAACTATAGAGGTAGCTCAGAGTAACATGAGCCACTCTATCTATAAGCTTTGTCAAAAAGGAAGGTTTTAAGATTAGTCTTAAAAGTAGACAGGGTGTCTGCCTCACGGACCAAAACTGGGAGTTGGTTCCACAGGAGAGGAGCCTGATAGCTAAAGGATCTGCCTCCCATTCTACTTTTAGAGACTCTAGGAACCACCAGCAAACCTGCAGTCTGAGAGCGAAGTGCTGTTAGGAACATACGGGGTAATCAGAGCTCTGATATATGATGGAGCTTGATTATTAAGGGTTTTATACGTTAGAAGAAGAATTTTAAATTCTATTCTTGATTTAACAGGAAGCCAATGAAGGGAAGCTAAAATTGGAGAAATATGATCCCTTTTGTTGATTTTCATCAGAACTCTTGCTGCAGCATTTTGGATCAGCTGAAGACTTTGAACTGAATTTTGTGGACTTCCTGATAGTAAAGAATTACAATAGTCCAGCCTTGAAAACAATATCTCATGATTTATACATTTGCATGTCTGAAACCGGAAATAGCACAACATAACTGCAAACTTACCAACATATGGCTGTCTACCTAAACTGACGAGCCAGCAAAAAAGAACATTAATCAGAGAACAAGCCCGGAGGCCATTGGTAACTCTGGAAGAGCAGCAAATGGCCAGGGTTCAAGTTGGGGAAATCTGTCAAAAGGACAACTATGAATGATTCCCTTCACACATCTGACCTTCATGATGGAGTGGCAAAAAAAGGGAAATTGTTTAAAAAAAGCCCCAACAATAAAGCAACATTATTGATCCTTTGGGTTGCGTGCAAAGCACTATGTGTAGCAGAAAACTAACACTGCCCTTGACTTTGAACTCACCCTCCCTGTGGTGAAATATAGGGGTGGCAGCACCATGGCATGGGGATACGTTCCTTCAGCGGTGACAGTGAAGCTGATCAGAGTGGGTGGCACCGAATACAAGTTAATCCATGAAAAACACCTGAGACTGTAATGTGGATTCACCTTCCTGCAGGATAACAACTCAGCCAGAGCTACAATGGAATAGTTCAGATCAAAACATCCATCCATAGAATGGCCTAGTCAAAGTTGAGACATTAATCTATCAACAACCTGTGGCAAGACTTCCGGGTCATGCAATCTGACTGAGCTTGAATGATTTTGATTTAGTAAAAAAATAATGGGCAAACACTTCACTGACTAGACGTGCAAAGCAGCTAGAGACCTTAAAATATCTGCAGCTGCAGTGAAATGCAGTTGTATACAGCATACACCGTTTAAATATTTTTGAAATGTTCACTCCTTGTGTTGGTCTGCCACTGACATGATGTGGTCCTTTTATTTTTTAATCTCTCTTGAATGCTACAAGAAACCCCCCCCCCAAAAAAATCCCACTGTAACCCTTGTTTATTGCCTGTTTGTTTGTCTGTTTGCCTTCATTATGTGTAATGTGAACCAAAGTGGCTAAAAAGAAATTTCACCACGGTAAGACAATAAAGAATCTTTGAATCTTTGAAGGAGGACCAATACACAGAGCTTGATGGTGGTGAATACTTTTGATGAAATTAAGAAAACTTCCGAAATATGACAAACAGGGCAAGGAAAGCAAACTATGAAGAGAAGCGACGGTAAACAAAAAATATTGGCAGAAGAGGAGCAGGACTACAGCAACAAGCGATCAGCAGAGAAACGCAGAAAGTAAAGAATGAGAACGTGGCGAAATGAGGCAGAAGACAGGTGAGGACAGAGAGCCCTGGGAGAATAATTAGCAGGGCCAGGCAGGAAGCACTCAGCTGCCATCCAACAGGGAACCTGCTGCATCGGTAAGATCAGGGGCGGTGCTAGCCATTTGGAGGCCTTGAACACTAATACTGTGTGGTGCCTCTCACCCAACCCCCAAGTGGAAATGAACAATAATACAGGATTTGTCAGTGTGTTTCTCTCTATTTTCAAAACAACTTAGCAATATTAATGTTTTGAAAACAATTATAATACGTAGGAGGATAAATTAAAATCCTGTAAAATTTTGTATCAATAATGGTGCATATACTCAAGTTGTACTTATCAAGGAGGAAAATGACCAAAGACAACAGATTTTAAGCGGGTTTACAATGAGAAAACATATAAAGTAAAATGAATAAAATGCAACAATGGGCAGTGCAACACAGAACCAGGATTCATCCTATAAAGTGCTCTTAGACTAAGACATATTTTTGTCCTGTTTTTCATATGTTGTATTTGGTTGATGAAAACCCCTAAAACATCACAAATGTCTGACCTTTTAAAGGAAACTGAACAATGTGATCATGACAAGTTTTGTTTTCCTGAGGAAGATTCATTAGGTGGAGCACGTTAAAACCAAAGATCAACAAAGTCTACAGAACGACTGCCAATTATTTTAACTACAACTAATTAGCTAAAGAGTATAATATTGCCCATCATAGCAGTGTGTGGATAGAGACTTGACACCAGTAGTGTTGCAGATGACAGGTGGGTGCTTTCAGAGACTATTGTCCCAAGGAACAACTATCTTCAGAAATATGTCATCTTGCGAGGCAGATTTTAAAAAAAGCATATCAACATTTCTATTTCTCAGGCTTTGATTTATGATCGGACCCTGCAAATCAAAGTTACTCTGCGCCAAGCTCCGCTGTAGCTCGTTTGTCAGGACTACCAGGAAAAACAAACAAAAGCTAATCGAATTGTTGATAACTCCAACTCCATATGTGCTTATCTTGATTCAGCCCTTTTTTTCCCCTCCGCATTTTAAACCTTAGGACTTTTAACTTTTTATATTTCCTGGTCAGCATCATTTGACAACACTGCCTTCTAAAGTTTTTTTCTGTATTTATGAATTTACCAGATAAAAACACATTTTTACATCAGTCAGGACATGAAAACGTGATTCACCTTAATCTGAGTGTGGCTCATTTCAGGTTCTAACTAGGAAATTGTTATTTAAGCTTGTTAAAGAAGGATAAAGTAAATAGCTGCATGATGCATGATGATTGTAATGATGGCTAACCTTTATGTTTTAGTTTCATCAGACCACTGGACATATCTTTAAAAAAAACACAGTCTTTGTACTTGAGGGCATTTAAAAACTGTCTTCCTTTTATGTTGCTGTTTTAGTAATGGCTTCCACCTAGATGAGTGGCCTTTCAGCCCATATGGATTATTTAGCAGTGGATATTGACATTCTCGTCCCAGCTTCAGGCAGAATCTTTATGGGTATTTTGTTTTTGATATAGTGATGATGCACATATTTTGTGCCATTGCACATTCATGTCTGAGACACAGAACCCAATCCTGAACAGTATGATGGCTGGACATCACCATGCAGTTCATACTTGAAAATAATTGAACAAATGCAGATGGTACTTTTAAGCATCTGTACATTGTACTCAGGAATGGCTTAGACTTGTGGACTTCCACAACTCTCTTCCTGATGTCCTGGCAGGTTTCTTTAGATTTCCCCATCTCGTCACACAACCATGCTTCTGTCTGTAAAAGGGGGATCCTGACAGGTGTGGCTTAAAACAGGGGTTCCCAAACCTTCCCATGCCACGGCCCCCCATCAAACTGCTGATGATAACAGAAAAAAATATAAAAAATAAAACCTCTCCCAAATATGTACGTAGTGGAAGGGCTGGGCTTAAAGGTATATAACCATGTATATACCTATACCAAAAAGACCAAAATCCAGATTATCATGATAGAATAAGGCTATTTACTGCGAGCATCCATCCAGATAGTGTTTTGATAGTCCTTTTTGAGCCTAAATAGAATGCCAGCAACGGCACCATCTACCGGCAGTACAGCAGAACTATAAAGATGCGTTCCCATTGAACGCAAATGTGGCAGGCCGAGCGACAGATTTACATGACATTCCTATGCACAGGTGCAACACAGGAGCGACGTGACTCAAAGCGACGTTAAGTGAGGATACAGAGGCAATTCTAGCGACACAGAATGGACGATTTTGGCGATTAAAGCAAAGCCAGAGCGACACGATACCTGCGATGGGTGCGAAGCGACAGTTGCTGGAGTTGAAAAATCTGAACTTTTGTATCTTGTTGCGTTACGACAACCAATCCAGAACTGGATGTGGCTGTGACGTGGAGTGAAGGACTGCAGCGGAGATGAAGCAGTTTGCATTCGACATGGAATAAAAGCTGATGACAGTGGTCTGCGGTCTGTCTGAGTTGTATGACTCAATCAACTATTACTACTGAGACAAGTCCAGAACGGACCTGGGGAGAATGCACTTGATTGCCCTGTAAGACAGCCAGGGGAAGAGCCTCTAAGTTCAGTTTTGTCATATCAATATGATATATTAATACAAGTTATATTTAATAGTAATAATAAAAAAATATTCAGCTATATTTTGTGACAGTGATAAAAAATAATTAGATGTATTGTTTTCCAATAATGCTCTAAAAATGTCCGTTCTCAATCCTAATCTAATTTGGTTACTAAATAGAAATAATTTTGGTAATTCTAACGCACCCAAACCAGTAATTGTTTCATGCGATTTAATGGCCTACAGGCATACAAAAAGGCTATATGTCTTTTTATACAGTGTATATAACGGTCTGATCTTAACTGTATAAATGCATTCTATGTTCTTCTAATTTTAAAACAGCCAATTGTGAGCAAAAAAATAATCTTAGTTTCCTTGTAAAAGTAGGTTAATAATTTGTGTCCTGGGAAAATTTAATACACAGCTATTATTTGTGTTTCCCTACAAACGGACGGTTGAAGGGGATTCATTCATTTCATTATGTGTAGACGTTTTATTGTTTTGTAGCCTGTTATGGGAAGGATGAGCGTTCTTGACCCGGAGGTTACAAAAGAAGATTTGGTATTTAGGCTAGGAGGACAACTTGATCCTAATGAGCTCCAGGTGCAATAGAGAAACGAAGAAGCAAAACACCTCTCCTCTTCTCTGTAAGGCTCAAAAGGGTCTCAGATGCACAAATGCATGCACCTCTCCCTGCATGCAGGTCAATAAAAGACAATAAAGGGTTTGCTCGCCTGTTTTAGGCTGTTTAATACTAATTTTTGCCACGACATTCATCATTGAAACTAACATTTGTTGATACTAAAAATGTATTTCTCATTGAAACATAATACTGGATATTGGTGAAAACACAAAGTCATGCCTTGCTCCTTTTTGCTTTGGCCTATCAGAAAGCAAATATGGTAACTGAGCAGGCCCCTATCTACACACCTCTACAGCTGCTATATGATTGAGCTTAAACATGTGGCCAAAATATCAGTGGAACCTTGATCAATGTTACTTGTCCAAGATTTTAAATCAAAATTACCATAGATATACAGATATACAGAAATTAAAAGCTAAACACAAATGAAAGGTTTTGATGTTACTTTTCAGCAGCTCCTTTGACAAACTCTAAACGGCTGAAAAAAATTAAATTCGAGGCCAGATGGCAAACACAAAAAGAAAGATATAATCACTATTTGTAATTCCAAATAATTTGGTCCGGGAGAGAAAAAAAGTACTGCTGCTTCCTTGATAACAATATCTAATAATGGTGAAGACTCAGTCACTGACTGAAGAAGATAATGTTCTCTCTGTGTCTAAAAGGTGCCTAGAACAGAGTAAGCTGCTCATTAAAGTCAAAATGATTTTGATCCTTGTCTTCATAAACAATACACAGTAGGTGTGGGAAAGTCCGGACAGCTATACAGGGAAAAACATAGACAGGGCAAACATGTAACATAGTGAAACTGTCTAAACAGAAATAACAAGAGGCACAAACGTTGCAGGAAAAAAAAAATACACCCAACTGACAGACATGTATTTGCAATCTGACATTTATTTTAACAATTTTGTTCCCCCCGTGGATGCTACAAATTCTCTTTAAAGGAAAGGCTGACGCTCAGATGACACATGCTGATGTAAAGTTTTAACATCATCATTAAAAGTGGTGCATTGCTGTCACTTCTGGCAACAACACATGGCCATTACTGCTTCCTGCAGGTGTGCCTACCCTTACCATCACTCTTTCTCTCTCTGTCTCCTTGCCATCTGCCATCTACCCTTAATCTCCATCCCTTATACATTTAGACCTTAGATAAAATGCATTATTAAGCACCCTCCCCCCCCTTCCTTTTCTGCACCCCGTTTTTCCTGCCTTCTCTCTGGAGTCCTCCGGTGCAGTCTAATTAGAGCCTCTGGCATAGGATGTCATTATCTCTCCACTGTTCCTGGCATGCTGGCAACAGTGCAGTACTGTAAGAGCATAGGGGGAATGAACGATTTTCCCAGATTACGGCACAGCAACACGTATGCAGCATTTAAAGCAAAGGAGGGAGCACGCACTGTGTTCCCCTCACTGCGGTAACACGAGGATGCATCTGCACTCTTTGGCAGAAACACGAACAGAAGTTTTACATGTTTCATGAGAGAAAAGTTGAAGTCTTTGCAGGTGTACACATTGAATCGTGCAAAAATGTACTTGGTTTCATGCCTATCCGTACCAGAGGTTAGAAAAAAAAAAAGGAAAGTGTTGCATTAATCTGGGCCATGCATCCCTCCACCTCCCTCTGTTTCCTCTTACTTATCGTATGTCCCCCAAATGGCTCAGTGATGATTCGGAAAAAGTCTGAAAGGTGGATGGTGCAATCTTATAGCTCGCGTGGTCCTGACTTTTAAAGCAGCTGAATCAGAAGGGCATTTCAGAGGGAAACAAAGGCATTAGTGGGAAATATGCAACCCCGAAGAGGTTTGCCAGATAAGAACAGCTGCTGCGGCCATGAATCACAGTCATACCATTGTTATCAGCCAGCCATATCATAACCAGCGTATGTCTGCATCCGAAGAGGTTGGTACATAAAAGAGCAGGAGGCTACTCTCTTTTCTGAGAGGCAGAGATGAAAATTAGAATAGGCCATTACTTAAACTGAGAATCATTCATTTTTTATTATCTAAATTACTTGTCTTTATGTAGCAGGATGACAGTAGGAGATAGGCCTGAATGAAACAGCGTAGTCATTCACTGGATGCACAGATGACTCACAGCAATACCTTTTGAACCCTTCCTCTGCTTATTAGTTCTTAAAACAAGGCTACGACTGAAGACAAAACAAAACAAAGGCATATACTAACACAATATTAATATAAAAAAAAGCAACAAAAACCAAATACTATCTAAATAACAGGAAAATATTTTAAGTGTAAAAACCTAAACTTATGCAATTCAATAATGAATTCTGCACCGTTGAAGAGCAGGCTTGGGCTTGGTGGTCATAATGTTATGGCGGATCAGTGTAACCAGGATGTAGCTTTTGTAAAATGTGTTCTTTTCCAGCTTGACGCTCCGGGCTCAGGAGACTTTTAATCCTTTAGCATTAATGCAGCACAGGTACCTCCCGAAGATAAGCAAGTGAGTCTACAGTGCATTAGCGGCTGGAGTGAAGTTGTGCATGTTTACGAGTGTCTGTGCATATCTGTACTTTTTTATGCATGCAGGGTGGCGTCTCCTACACTAGCATAGAAAACAAATATGGGGCGCCTCAGCTCAAGGGTAAAACTGCATCGTAACACTATTTCATCGGTGCTAAATCGCCCTGTCTCCCTGTGTCTGGTCCAACAAGTCTTCTTCTCCCTCTCTCTGCACATCCTTTCATCGCTTTGTTCCTCTTGGCAACACTGCTTCGATTAGAAAAATGAGCGCTTGGCCCTTCTGCCCCGTCTATCTTTCAGACCCTTGCGGTGGAGCGTGTTCTCACCCCGCAGCAACAAAAATCTTCAGAAGCAACACAAGATGCTTCTGCATTGTCTGGGGAGACACTGAATAATGTCAACTAACTGACATCAGATTTCCAGCTGAATAAAGAGCCTTTTATGTCACTGACCTTGGAACGGGGCGGAGCACGTATGTACCATTTACAGTCGACAGCCTCAGCGGCACCAGCTTTCCCGTCTCTGGTGATCTGATGAGACTCAACGATACCTTCCGGACCAACCATGTCATACTGACATGCTGCAAGACAGGTATATGTATATAAACACATACAGAAACAGAAAGAAAAGTCATTGGGAAAGCAAAGCACAGCACATGAATCAATAAAACCTTAAAGTAGTCATTTCTTGTTTGATTATGAGTTTCTCAGACTGCTGCAGAGGAATTTTGGCTGTTTTCTTTGTAATGTTGTTTCATTTAATTGACGTGACGCCGCCTGTCAATCGGTCTTGGAGGCTCGGTAGTAACTGGCGATGACAATTTGTCCCAACGCTAAACGCCCCATACCTACAGAAGCTGCTCCCTCTTAACCTCTGACAAGATCCCAGTATGTTGCATTTAAATATATGATTAAATGATTAAACATTGTTGGCAGGGAAAGTACAATTCAGACACGCGTTACCCTGAACGGTTAGAGGGAGTTTATTCCTTTCCCAAAACCTAAAAGGAGTCTAGTAAAATGTAAAAGATGGAAATGCAGCCAACCGACCTCATTAACAGCTGAACACAACAGTGATCGACATTGAACCACCGCATGTTCCTCAGTATGAAGGTAATTCAATCTTTGTTCATAAACGTATAGTGAATGGTTAAACTAAACGGCAATGCTTGACTCCAGTTCTGCAGTGTTTCATGTGTTTTGGATATCTGTGCGTTGCAACTTCTGCTTGCCTGAGTTTTTTGTCTATGATCAGTTATCAGGACTCGGATTTTGCACAAAGCGTTTAACATGTAAAGAAAACTTTGCACTCCTAATACAGAATTTCTCTGTACATTCTTGCCATGGATAGCTTGATGGCAGCATGGAAACATCTGCTGCAGTCTGCAGTAAGCGTTTTAAGGTATATTATGTACTCTAAGGTGGTTTTAAGTTTGCTATTTTAACATGGGCTTTAACATCGATTTGTCCGTGGTTACCTTGAAATAACTTCACTGACATGATTCACACCTCGTTTGGAAATTTCTTCCATGTTTTTTTTTCCTTTAATGTTGGTAGATAAGCCAAAAATGCCTCTTTTAACGCTGTGAGCTTCACTATCACCGCCATCACATCGTCTTTGTTTGCCGGAGGTTAGAGCCGCCTGGGATACACATCCGTGTGGGCAGAGCGATCTTACAATTGGCATAACGTCATTTGAGGCTTGCGAGTATTCATTTAAATAAATCTCTATTAAGGTCCCACCACAGCCATTTAACACAGGATAAGGTTTTAATATTGCAACACCTTGGTTTTATCCTTTTCCATCAATTCTCTAATAGATTTTCTGGTGGGCTTAAAAAATCCTTGTCCTGTGGATGCACCCAGTTCCACCCAGCTTCAGCTGTTGCATAGTTGGCCTCACGTAACACTCTAAAATACTCTGGAATACGCTGCAGTTCGTGTTTGCATAAATGATAGAAAGGTGTCCATGTTCTATGGCTGCATGTCAAGCCCAAATCCTCGCCCTCCACCATCGGGCTTAACAATTGTGCTTTTGCTGTGCTTGGTTTTCATCAAACCTGAAGTTGTGCAAGAGAGTTGGATGGTATTATTTTTTTTACATACTGTTGAGCGTTAAATTATTACTAATCAGTATATGGATCTTTATTTATATAGCTCCATTACAAGCAATATAGTAACCAAAGATAAAAACATAGTGATATTCGGGTATACAGAAGTCCTTGCTGCCTATGAAAGCACCTAATGTTGTTTTACTACAGTTTTTTTTTATTTTGGAACCCTATTTTTTACTCGTTAAGAGACTGCCTGGTGTTGTGAACCTTTTTTAGGGTTTAGCTTTGTTATTTTGCTGTTCTTTTTTTCAGTCACAACCCCATCAGGAACATTTATCAACAATAAACAAAGTGACCTGTTCTTCTTTGAGTAGATTTGGGCCAATTTACCATTTACACAGGTTCAACAAGTGAATACACTTTCAGTATTACGGCCCTGATATTAAATAAGTAAGTTAATGCCAACATGCGGCAGCACATTGGTAACAGTATGACAAAATTCTAGTGTCAGCACAAACACGAATATGACACCATTTCTAGTTTTTCATTTGCCCATCACTGACCTCAGAGTTGCAGCAGTTTTTGAAAATTGCCTTCACAGCAGTTTATAGCTATTTGTAGATACCCTGAATAAAGTGTATTGCTCTGTTGCCATATAGTGCATTATGGCCGGACATCTCTACTCTGGGCTGATCAGTCATTGGTCCAGAAATATTGTAGTTTGCTCAGATTTAACTTTACAAACACACGCCAGAATACAATATCTTAGAACAAAGAGTCTTTTTCCTGGTGTCAATCACAAGAAGCCGTACTTGTTCAGTCTTTTCCTAATTGTACTGTTACTATTACTTTAGATTATTTTAGTTACCGTATTAACTGAGGCCAGTAGTGTCTTAAATGTAGCTCTATGATTTTATGCAATGTCTCAGACCATTACACCGTATGGTCTTAGGCTGAATTTATACTACCTGTAGGATGTTAGACTTTAAATTAACTTGAATTTGACTTACATATTCCCTGTTATTGCCTTGACCCTATGCACACCTGCAAATATTCCTCTTAAATCCTATGTAAGCAGTAAGGGTATACTTAGTTATTTACTATAATTCGACTAATAAGCAATGAACATTTTGTCTATTCTAGGACCATAATAAATAAATTATGTGGCCTTATAAAATATCACAGGCACATATGCAAACATTAGCCAAGTATGAAGTATGTACAAAGACATTAGAGGCCTCATAATGTAATAGAAATAAGATACTATAATCAGAAGTGAGAGAACAAGAGAAAGAAAAAACAGCAGTAAAAACAGAGATTGAGGGAGTATACCTACAGGGCAGAGGTGGGGGAACTCCCAAGTCAGCAAAGTCTGGATCTGAGGAGATAGCAGAAGAGGAGAAATAGAGAGGTGTGGGTGTTCATTTTTATTGCATGAAATTAGTAATTTTATAGATAATAAAACAGCAAAGTGCACAATGCGTAAGAAAACCTATTTGTAAAGAACCAAAATGTCCTCACTCCTAAATGAATTCTGGCATCCTTAAATGGTATAATGAAAAATATATATTATGTATTTTTATGAATAGAAGTATTTGGATAACTTACATCAGTGAAATATGTAAAGATGGGGTTGCACACTACTATATTTAAGTGAGTAAAACTTTATATATAGCACCTCTCAAGATAAAAATCACAAAGTGCTTTACAACAGAAGATTAAAAACACAGAGACAAAAACAATAATAGCAAATGTTTGATTAGGGGATAGGCATTTTCTTTTCTTACATCTGCTCAAGAGCAAACATGGGCCATTTAAAATAAAATAAAAAGTTCTGCCTCTTCTTAATCAGCCTTATATTTTTCTAATCTAAGGTTTGATTTTGTTTTTGTTTTTTTTACATAGATCTCAGCCTATGTGTGTGTGACTATGAAAGACAGTCCATGTACAGTCAGAATGATGTTCTTCAAAAGCTAAATGTGTAACTTTCTTCAAATGGTTAAGTGTTTGGGGGTTCCTGCATATCAATCCATCAATGACCATTCTAAAGAGATTTAATCAATTTGAAAACAATCATCAAACTATTTTTAGAAACAATACTTTAGTCTACATAGACGTTTTATATTTAAATCTGCACAATTCTATAGGTTTGTTTTAATCTTTTCAACATTTGTTTTATGATTTCATGACAAGGATTTGCCACTCAATATATATGTTATATATAATATAGGTCCTGAAAGAGGCCAAGCTGGGATTTAAACCAACACCTTTCTTGCTGCAAGGTAATGGCACTAACCACTGCACCAACATGCAGCCCTGACATTAGAAAAAAAAGTTATATATGTAAAAGAGCTTAAAGGACATTTTCTAGAGATCCATTCAGCATTTCAAAACTAAATTACACTTAATGTTGTGCTAACATTATGAATAATTTACTTTACATTAATATTGGAGGTAAATGATATTTTTTTAAGATGCAAATGCTAATTCTTTAGTTCAAATAATTGAGTCCCATCCGATGTTCCCTGAGTTAGCTGCACTCTAAGCTGAAAGATTGCAATTCTGAACACACAGCAAACACTGGAAGCATGGAGAGCTGCTGTTCTAAAAAACAGAAGATTCTTTCTTCTAAAAAATGGAAGGTCAACAGCCGGCTAGAGCATTGAGTGATTTCTCTTATAGTGCAACAAGTTTAGAGAAATGCACTGTGAGCTTCCAGAGCACTCATGTTACCCACACAGCTTATATTAACAGGAATACAGACGAAACTAGGTGCTTGTATATAGATAAATGTACCAGTGCTTGGAAATGTCCAAGAAACCTGGTTTAACTTAATGTGGTATGGAAAGATAACACTGTATAAGTAACTATGAAAGGCAATCATCTATGCGTTGAACGCTCTGACATTACTAACCTTTTACAACTAGGCTAATTATTAGTTTAGTTCATGATTCATCCCGTATTAGCATGATAACATTTGCTAATCACCACCAGCAGAATACAGTTTTTCTTTAAATTCATCTTCATAAACCAGAGGCTATTACAGTTTTGACTTGAACTTTTTAAATAATCATTACAAAAGAAGCCGAATGAAATTTAATCTGGAGCAGAGTGGTTTTTAACAGAAAGACTTTGAATCAAAGCTGCTTTGGGCATAATAAGGGAAACTACAAGATATGAAGTCAGGGTACCTTTGGATATCAAAGTGAAATATTATGCAGTGAATGTCCCTGGGATGTCTTTTGATTATTATTATTTTTTAAATCAAAGTTACATCTGTCTATGTAATAGACAGGATCCTATTTCATACAGGAAGAACAAAACCATGGCATTTGTTGTTTTAATGTAGGCTTAAAAAGCATGGATAAAGCCTGAAAGCAAGCAATCTCAGAGATCTTTATACGGTTCACAGAAATAATGGAAAACATCAGGGACATTACTGAAATCACAGACATTACTAGGTCACTGAATACTTATAATTCAAATGACCCTAAAAGTCACAAAAGAACACATTGAGGATAATTGGATGGGTCTTCTAAATAGAGGTAAATACCCATTTGGGCTCAAGATACAACTTAGAGTCTAATGATCCATGATGAAAAGCCAGAAAAATAAAGAAGTTATGTTTAGCATTGATAAATGAACCAGCAGAAATGGAACATATCCTGCAAGGCTAAATCCCCAGCTGTTTTGGTTTGGTATACATAATTATCTTTCATATTTATCTTCATTTGTCATTGTGCCATGCATTCTGATGCAATTTGTCCTCTGCATTTAACCCATCCCTTTTAGGGAGCAGTGGGCTGCCACTGAGTGGCGCCCCGGGAGCATTCTGGGTCTAAGGGTCTGGCTGAAAGTGGTAGTGGGATTTGATCTGGCGATCTTGTCAGTAGCATACCACTGCAACCATGATGAGATCATAGCCTTGGCAAAATGCCAGCATGGCTGGTCCTGCTTAAAATCATTGATGAGTCTATGCGGGCCCTACATAATGGATTTGCCACATACTGCACCCAGGACAATGCTATAGTACAATCACAATTTTAAACCACAACCATCTATATACAAATAATTTTTTGGCATGCTTAAAACTCTCAGACAACTCTCATTCGTTGTTTCCTTCACAGATGATTCCTGTCATCTGCAGAAATACTCAGAAGACTCTGAAGTCGTTGGATGCATCACATATGAACAGGAAGCTGAGTACAGGGAGCAGGTGGACTGCTTTGTGTCGTGGTGTGGTAGCAATCATCTTATGCTAAATGGGAATAACACAAGAGAGATGATTGTAGATTTTAGGAGAAACAGGAATAGGTCCAACAACATTATCATCCTGGGAAAAGAAGTGGAGGTGGTGGATGAGTATAAATACCTCACTTTCACCTGGACAACAGACTGGACTGAAGAAACAACACTGAAGCCGTTTTACAAGAAGGGACAGAGCAGATTGTACATCCTGAGGAAGCTTAGGTCCTTCAGGGTTTGTAGCAAGATCTTGCAGATCTTTTATAAGTCTGTTGTGGAGAGTGTGATCTCCTCTGCCATCATCTGCTGGGGTAGCAGCATCAGAGCAACTGACTTAAAGAAGCTCAAGAAGCTTCTAAAGAAGGCCAGCTCTGTTCTGGGGACTCTCCTGGAATCTCTGATGATGATTTTGCAAATAATTCTTTCATAAATTAAAGAACATTATGGATAACCCCAAGCAGCCTCTTTATCAGACTGTTGTACAACAAGAGTGTCTTCAGTCAGAAGTGTCTCCAGATCTGCTGTAAGACAGACCACTATAGGAGACACTTCCTGTCTGCAGCCATCACCATCTAAAACAACTCGTTAAAGAAACCCGCATGAGTTACACCAGCATTTAATTTCCCTTTGGGATTAGTAATGTAGTTTTGAACTGAATTAAATAATGAAAAGCTCATTGTTTGCATAGTATGCTCTAAAATATCACAGCAGGGGCCTGTAAAGACCATGGTTTTTTTTAGGTGAGCGAATGGTCTACATCCAAGAAAAAGCATCTTCTGGCAGAGCTTCACAGTATACTTACTGGGTCCAGGGCAGAACCACAGGTCTCCTCGATAACAACTCTAAGGCCCTGTTCCCGCTGCAGGCAAATGTGGCTCAAATCAGATTTTTTGCAGGTCTAGTCACCTGTTCAGATGTTTTAGAACCAGTGGGAATGCTCAGATCCGGCCCGAATCTGATCTTTTCACATCACATTTGAGCCACTTCTAGATGTGGTCCTAAATCTGATTTGTATCTGATCTTTTCAGTGGAGAGACAGCGAGATTTTAGACCTCATTAATATATGCTGCAAAACTTCTACTGAAGACAGTTTGCACAGGAACCGTTGTGATGACTTGGCGCATGCAAAATTTGTGTACAATCCTGCACACGGAGGACTTTGACATGCCAAAGAGGTTTTTACTCGTCACAATCCATTGTATCACATTTCAATGTGGAGCAGCATTTAGCAGTTTGCCCCTGTTGCAAAGCCATACAAATGTTTGGAACAGTTGTCCTGCCTTAAAAGTTGAGAGGAGACATATATTAAAAGTTGCCCTCGACTTCCTAAAGTTATGAGTGACCTCGGTCTCTGTGAAGTTGTTAAAATCCCTGCCCCACCAGTCCTGGTTGCGTCCCCCCCAGCCAAACACACATATGACATTTGTTTCTTTTTATTTTTTCCCCCTCAGCACCTGCTGACACAATAAATGGCTTCCGTTGAACACTTGAAACCTATTTCTTGCATGTTTGCAGGACCAAAGCAGCCCGCGCGAAGTCATTAATATTGTTCTTTTGTGCATGCGGGTCAGTTTGGAGCCGCATACAGTTCACGCTGGAGTCAGATATGGGCAGCATGTAAAAAGTAATGGGAACGACCTCGCAAAAACATCTGATTTCAGAGAAAATCTGAAATGAGCATTAATTCCTGTAGTGGGAACATAGCCAAAGGCCTATGCACACTCCGAAGGAACACCTCTGGATTGGGAATGTTTGCACCTCTTCCTTGACACATAAGGCCCGTTTACACTACATCTAAAAACCGAGCCATGCCGAGACCAGTCCGAGCTTGGTTCAGTTATCCAAGACAAGCCGACCCGTTTACACACAAAGCTTATCTCGGTTCCTTGGTTGCTCCTCGCCCCCTAGTGGCGATCTGCGGTACTACCGCTCTCTGGGATTGAAGGCGGAAGCAGCGAAACACACACAGCTGCGCCCGTAACATTCAGGAAGTTATGCTTGATATTGTGATATTTCGGTGTTTGCAGAGAGTCAGGGGAAGAAGGCAACCATTGGTGAATTTACTTGAGAAAGTTGGCTTTTTGGGAAGTGGATGAGACAAACGAACGTCTAATAAGGATTTACAGATGCAGGAAACAACGACAGACGCTGAGGTTCATTGCGCTGCTAAGCAGATTCATCTCTGGAAACCGTGTGGCACGGTAAGGAAGCTAGTATTATTATGAATGTCTGAAATTTGTCTGAATGGAGTGTGAATCGGGACGTGCAGCCAGACACGCCGGAAAACCCGCTGACAGTCAGCTGACTGTAAGGAGATGACGCGGTCTGCTCATGCGCTCTTCGTTATCAGAAACCGGGATAAAATAGAACCAGGCCGAGACCTACCCAAGAGCTGGTCTGCAGTTAGCGCGGTCCGGTTATGGTTAGCGCGGTCTGGTTCAGTCTGCTGACCGTTTACACACAAGAGTTATCTCGGTTACCGAGCTCGGACTGGTCTCGGCTCGGTTAAAAAAGTGTAGTGTAAACGGGCCTATACTCTCGACAGAACTTGTTTCTTTTCCTTTGTTAAAAAAAACGTGTGACTGGTCAGAAATTTAAAGTTAGCAAGGTTACTAGACTGGCAAACGTATTGAGGGAACAGAGGTGTGTGAGGACTTCATAGATGTTTTGCATACAAATACTTGTAAAGTATGATATGTATTCACCAAAAAGAAGTTCCTTTTTGCTTTTGCCACCTCAACAAATGTATCCATTTTTTGTAGATTATTCACAGACTTTAAAAGCTAACTAACAACCAGAGATCCAGCTGAACTCCATTGTCTGAATTCCTTTGAACACCTATATGGCATGTAGGCAATTCAACATGAAGTCTGTCCAGTGAAAAGCTGTATTCAGTGTCTGTCAGCAGGGGACTTCCTCTGGTGAAGCAAGTTCTCTTATTATTATGATTCCACGATATGAAGGTGAGTGCTTTCAGCTTTACATTATGCATATTTGTTTGAGACTCCCACTTTGAAGTAGGGTTGCCACTAACAATTATTTTAGTAAGCAGATCAAATAAATTGGCACTTTCTGCAGATTTTTCACTTAATTACCTAAGCTTATTTTAGGAGATATAGAAATGCATGAACATTTTCAGATAAACAACCAATTAAATAACTTTTTTTAATAATAAAATTAAGTGGATGCATTTGCAGCTAAAAAAAGTTCTGACATCAGTATATTAAAAGCTCACCCCTTTCTGTTTGACTTAACATCAATACTGTGATAGCCGCCTCTATAGTGAAAATGCATAAAGTTTAACTTTATGCTTTTTATGCATATTGGATTCTGTTTTTATACATTAAATAGCATAATTTCAAATAAAAGAGAACCCTCTTAGTGCACTTAGGGGTTATGCTGTTCTTGCTTTTTAGTGCAAACACAGACAAGAAATAAAAATTAATGACACATTCATCAAAAGGTAAACAGCTAATTTGAATAAAGACATAATAAATACTGCCTTTTATAAAGCAGTCCTTTTGTTTAATGTTTTATTCAAGCTTCTTTGTTGCACAGATTAATAAAGAGAGCAAATAAGTCCACAGAACAGAACCAGAACCAACCTCTCCTCTAAATGGACAGAAAATAACTAGCTCTTAAAGTTCTTTTCATTCTGCAGTGAATGCGCTCTGATTAGGAAACTGCAGCCATATGCTTTGTTTTCGCACACTCTACTCACAGCTGCACCCCTCGCTGTTTTCACATAGTGGTATGATCCTGTAGCCTCACAGATCGAACCCTATGCTGACTAATCAAAACAAACTTTTGCCAAAGGTGGGGACTGAGCACTAAGCCAGCAAACTTTATGTCTCTTTCTCTGTGGTTCTTTTTGCTTATCGCTGTCTTTTGTCATTGCTAACACCACACTTGGCATCTATGATTCAGCAGGTTAGGCTGTCATTAGTGGTAGCCACCCAGCCAGAACACAGTGTGCTGAATAACAAAGCCTCGAGGCAGATCGTTTGCCCCGCTGAATTTTAGTAACAACCGAGGTCCTCGAACCATTCGACGGATCGTGACAGCCCTACTTTTAAGTAAAAGAGGCATGAGTTCTTGCGTATCCCTGTTGTGTTCACGGTGTTGACAAATAAATATTTATTATCAGACCGACCCGTTGCAAATGCTGTGAAGAGGGCTCCACAACGTTCAAATCTTTTCTGTGGTATAATTTTGGGGACAGTAAGAAAAAAACAAATAAATAAATGGTGACAGTCAAAATATAAAGGATATGTAAGCATTAGGAAAATACAGCAACAGACTAATGCTGCTAATGACTCTGGAGTTATTTTCTGCTTCATGGCTTCATATGAACAATACAAGGCTAGTTTACAGATTTTCTTTTTCCACTGTATCATTCCACCCTTCACCCCTACATCATACAGTTCTCCGAATAATTTTCACTATCAAAATATACACATACTGTATTCTCTGCTTAAAATGCATGTTCCAAGTTCCCTGCTATACTGTTATCAAATAAAATTGTCTGTTTCACTGCCGGTGTGCATTCTTTGCAGTTTAAACATCTGCTATATTTAGATCTTATTTTTAATGAAGCACTTACTGTTTATCGATACCATTATTTATCTTCCCCATCTCTATAGTTGCTCACAATAGGGGGAACTACCTGTTTAATGCTTTGTATGAACATAACAGCCGTGTTTGAGAAGATTGTGGTAAAATATGTGAAAATTTGTGTCACCAAAAGCAACCAATTTTAAATACTTTTTGAATATTGTTGCAATGAGTTGCATCAACATGGCTGCCACCGCTGAGACATGTCATATCTTTCAACCTGCTTAAAAATCACAATCTTTTAACCCCAAAGCTTTCATGTAACTTTTAAGATGAGAACAGACAGAAACTCACTGGTAACGATTTCTCTCACGTTACCATCACTTAAGTAGAAAAGTTTTTATTTTCCAATAAATGTCTCAAATTTGAAAAAAAAAACCAACAACTCAAAAAGCAAACTGTTCTGGTAATTAATATTTAGTAAATTACTTTTTGATTTAAATGTTAAATAAAATAAAATAGAGCATTAAGCCAACTCCACCTGATGTTATTTTATTCCAGTATACTAACAAAGCCTTTATGCCTTCAAATATCTGCTATCGGCACAATCCTCTGACAGCCTCCGTTTGAGGATGGAGCCCGCAGAAACAGGACGCACAAAAACTACTTGAGGATAAATGTGTTCTTCACCCAGATGGTGACATGGCTGCCTCTGACTGAGCTCAGTGTGGAAAATGAGCTTTGATTGCACAGCATGATCTTCTTACCTAAATGCCACTGACTTGTTTTGTCTGCGTATACGCTCAAAATCTTTAGTCTAGACATGAGTCAGAACATTTTTGTGTGAGCTCAGTAGACATGAATAAACAGCTCCCAAATAGCTGGTAATGAACACCTGGTGACAGAACATAATTGGTATGACATCTCAAATAAGGAGAGATGGGCATTGATGGTAAGGGTGGGGTTTTTGGCCTAATTGCAGCAACATTAAAAGTCAAAAATCGATTTCAGTAAACTTTCTAAAAAAGGAGAGCCTTTTGGTAACCTGTGAATAATCTAGCAGGACTTTATAAAATGATTTATCATTGGTGCATCGACACCTCTTACAAATTTCAAACATATAAGTGCGCAAATAGTTGTAAGTGTCTCTTCCGGGACTATTGTTACACTCCCAACCTGACACCTGTTGCTCCCAACAAGGTGCAAAATATGCAATCTAAGAAGTGTAGTGGCAAACGTTACTGGCCTTGGATAGTTCAGTAATGGAGCACAACTCCTTTTCTTCTATGTTTACATACTTTAAAGAAAATAAACAACACAAAGGTCGTTCATTTAGCTCAAAAGCATCTATCTACTCTCTGCAGGAGTGTATAAAAGGATAGTTCATCTTGGGAGTTCCATGGATTTTTCACTGAACCACAGGATCCTAAACCCGTTTTCCATTAATATCAACATTTTTTGGGGCGCTTTCTATACCTTTCCACTGGTAAAAGGTAGGGCTGGACGATAATTCAATAACAATATATATCGATCGATAGATGTATATCGATGATATAAAAAAAGGGTCAATAAAAAGTTCAATAAAATAACAGTTTTCCTTCCTTTTGCATTCTAGCCATGTAGGTTAATATTACAGTCATTACATCCTCCAAACCAAATGCGGACCCAGGAACGCTCCGTCACCAAGCCCCGCCCCCTTTAAAGAGTTCAGAGAGCACACAATCTTTTTTTCCTTTTTAAAAACTTGTAGTTTTGGTAGAAAGTTGGTTGAATAAAGGGTTGAGTTTGAATTCAGTGTTTGTGTGTTCTGTATCTAAAAACAGGTCGCTAAGCAACAGCATAAAATGGTTAGGGCTGCACTTAAAGTATATGTTTTGAATTTGTTGATAATTATTGATACCGATCAATATGATTTCTATTTTATTGATGTGCTTTTTTTCTATATCGTCCAGCCCTAGTAAAAGGATATGTGGAACTATTACTAATTTTAGTACCTGCTTCGATGTGGTTTGAAGTGCAACAAGTCGGCTTGAGGACACCGCGTCAGAATGTGGTTGGTCTCTGATTGGCTAGGGGGTGGAGTCACTATTTATATAACAAGAGCAACTATAGAACAACAATCAAACCCGCTATATGTAAAAACATACACAATAGTGACAGAATAGCACCGAAATCAGTACCGTGGTCCAATGCAGAGCTGCACAAACATTAATTTCAAACATTTCATGAAATTACCTTTCTGTATCACACCGCCACTTTACTGTGACCAGTAGCAAATCGAGTCGAATAGAAGCATCACTATGAAAAAGATACTGTCCATCTGTCCGTCCGTTCGTTCGTTCGTCCATACATACATACATACATACATACATACATACATACATACATACATACATACATACATACATACATACATACATACATACATACTACAGAAAGCAGGTTCCAAATCATATCTTCCCTTTCTCCAATATAGTAGCAATATGCATAAATGTATAATCTCAATACACTTTACAAGACAAACAGATTATATTCATGTTCAGACATGTAAAATCAAATTGATCCAAACATGATGGTGGTAGTTTTAGTATCTGTCCAAGTACGTTACTTCACAACATCACTGTGGCTGCCAGTAAAGCTGCAACCTGATTAAGAGCGGACAGAAGAGCAATAACAACCTCTCTTTCTATATCTTTTCAAAAAAGCACATTTTCACAAATACTTGACAGTTACTAAAAGCATGTGTTTTACAACCTTGAAAAGCCTCCATCCTCTTAACCTGTGTCTGTGTTTGCCAATTGCATCACTTATGTCCGTGAGAAATGAGAAAATCAAAGTAGAAGACAGTTAATGAAACTGACCTCAAGGCCATCTAAGCTGTCTTTCCGAGAGATTTATCATTTGGCTTAGGTATCATGTTCCCCACAATGTTCAGAAGGCCAAGCAACATAAGAGCAGCCTGAGAGCACACCTTTAATAAAGGATGTTCTTAACACGGCAACAAAGGGCTCACTACAGGACTCCTGTGCCTATAAATTCCTCCTCATCGACCTTTGACTTTTTTAGACTCCAGCAGTTGAATGTTAATCAGACATCTTCCATGCCTTCAGCCATTGATCAGCACCCGTCCTTCCTTTTCTGTCCTCACTGATTGATAGATCCTATCAATTAGGTGGATTGATAAAATGAATTATGGACTAGATGTGTACTCTCTAAATGAGTGATGATATATCTGTCTTATTTATAATCTCAGCAGGATTCATCAGCTCATGCGCATCGGTGATACTACATCACAGTGGGAACATGATATTTCCACAGCACCGCTGAGTTTTATCCCAGCATGCTGACATAATTAATTTGTTTGCTTTCTACTGTCATTGTCATTATCTTCCCTCCATGTGCTGCCCAATTTCTAGATTGTGTAAATAGCTTCTGAATGTTTTTTTTTTTTATTTTTTACAAAAAGGTCACACATTTTCTTTCTCTTCCTGAAGCCCTATTTCTTGTATTTAGCGTTAACAAGACAATGCTGACTTTTCAAAGCAAAATGCTCCTAATAGACGGTATTTGGAAAAATCTATACATGAGGGGACTATTTTATTCTTACATATGAGCCTTCAAGACTCCCCAGTTCAGTGGAAGCAAGTCTTTTATTCCAAAACTGAAGAAGAACCAGTTTTTTGTAAAAAAAAATTGCTTTGCAAATAAAAGTCAGAAAACCTTTTTTGGTCAAGAGCAAGTGATTTGACTGGCATAAATAGTCTCAGCGTGCAAACACTTGCATATACTTTAAACGAACATTTGAAGATATGAGAGTAGAATATATATATATATATATATATATATATATATATATATATATATATATATATATATATATATATATATACATACCCTTGGCTCAAGATGAAACAAATAAAAACAGATTGCGCAAAAATGGCATCCATAAAAAGGTATCAAGGCAGAAAACACTGCTCATCAAAGGGAATAGAGAGGTCCATCTCACATTTCCCCAAAAAATATCTTGAGGATCCCCAAGACTTTTTGAAGACTAGATGTAGCGTGCACCACGTTACAGCCTGCCACCCCCGCAATAATAGTGCAAGAGACTGGCGACCCCACTTTGTCAAGCAGGAGATATGTTTCTTTTTTTGGAAATGATTCTAAGAAAGTGTTATATTTTTCTAAGAACTTTTAAAAAAAATTCAGTCTTCCCCCATGTTAGAATGAGCAATGTGGATCTTGTAAAGTTATAATTTGGTATCGGTTTCACAAATAAGGGAATGCACAATATTTTTAGCACATTAGCATCAAAGTATCTTGCACCCCACCAACAGGTTTCTCGGGTCCCAACCTCCACATTATCTACAGCAGGGGTCATCAACATGGTAGCCCCCAAGGACCACATGTGGTGTCTGAAGTCCGTTCAAAAAATATTACAACCCTCCAGTGAGCTGCATCTAAAATGTTATTTTAGACTGTTGCTCTACTTTTGTAACCCCACTTGCATTTATATAGATTTAAAAATGACATTTTTTTTAAGAAAAGAGCATTGCAAATATGTTTATTGTTTTGTGCTCACTCTTCTAGTTCAAAGTTCAGTACAGGTAGCCCTTCGTGTGACACAGTACCGATGAAGTACCTCTCAGTTTCAAAAAGGTTGGTGACCCCTGGTCTGGGGCAACTCAATAAAAATAAAAAAAGGAACATTATACTAATCGTTAAATACGGTGCTAGTAGTGCTATGGTATGGGCTGTTTTGCTGTTTGACTATCTGGAGGTAATAAATGGAACATCAAGTTCTGCTCTCCACTAGAAAATCCTGCAGGAGAACGTCCAGCCACCAGTACAATACCTTAAGCTTAAGCTTACTTGGGTTTTAGCAATGACTTGAAACAAAAATGAGTCTGTCTCTGAATGACTGAAATAAACCTAAATCAAGGTTTTGGACTGTTCTAGTCATTGCCTGGAGACAAAACTTTACTTTGGCACGACCTACCCTATTGTAGTTCAAGAAACTCTGAACATTAGAGAACTGCGATCTTTTTTTACAAAAAAACAAAAATGAGGATTATATAAATGTAATTTCCTTTTTAAAATGATAAACCTTGTGTGTATTGTAAAAGGCTTATACCTCCCAGTCCGCAGTAGTTATACTTCTGTAATCCTTTTAAAATTCAAATCTTCCATTCTTTTTCCTTTTTAATCAAATGCAGTCAGTATCCACTTTCAATCTGCAAGCTTCCCATTCTATCTCCACTAGAAAATGCAAGGGATTTAACACCTACATTTAATCTTTTGAAATTACTGTGTGAATAGTACAAGCATTTTCTTCTGTAGTTAGATTGTTTGAAAATGTACTCATTATATAAAGGTAGGCAAGAACTGTGAAAAGCAAAAACACAAACAAATGATTTAAGTCAAAATATTCTGTAAAGTGTTAAAAGAATGAAAATGAAAAAATTACAGTTATGGATCGCAAGGTCCGTCTTTTGTCTAATTTCATGCCCAATCTCATGTATTGTCTTGTCTTGTAAACTGGATGTATTATTACTGTCCTTATGTTTATATTGATTAAAATACATATTATGTTTTGAATGATATACTGGAAACAAAAACTTAAGGTCATGTGGATTGTTTTTTCCATTAATATTCTTTGTTAATTTCTTTTGTGACAGAAAGGGCTTTTAACATCCTTCTTTTTTCATTGGATAAGTAAATATAAATAAATTTCCAAATTAAAAATACATTTCCAATTTTTTTGAATGAGCTGATTGTTTCTTAAAATTATTTTCAGAGGTGCAAAATATTATAACTATCCTTGTATTGTCTTCAGCTGGCGTAATTGTAGTCGGTAGGCAAGATTATTTAAATTGAAATATAAATTATAAAAACAAAGAATAAACTTACATTAACAGGGATGAAAGGTAGCAAAGAAGAATGACAAGGAGTCACTGTCAACAGAGAATATATATATATATATATATATATATATATTTAAATATATATATATATATATATATATATATATGCTCTGGGAAACAGCGGAAGACTGGTAAAAAGAAGAGAACACAAGAAAACAAGCTTAAACAGGTATGAAGAAGAGCAAAAATGGAACAACTAATAAAGGAAATACAAAGAAAAGATGTTGCATATCTAAAACCAGGAATGACGCAAAGTACCAAAGCACAACACATTAATCTACAAAAATGTCAAACTCAGGACCTAAGACATTCATACCTCGACAAATCATGACATCAAACCAAGTATTTTAAGTCACAGAAACTGAAAAAAAGCATCAGTGTGCAAATAGATGCAATGTATACAAATATTTACCAAAAGCAAACATTTTGGGTAGTCAAATATTTCATTGACCTGGCCAGCCAGATTGATACTGTGCAGCACTCTTCGTTCTGCACATTATCATTATCAATCTGGGACTGCTTCCATCAAATTCGTTTGGGGAAAGGAGGGACCTTCAGCAAACCTTTCCGAGCTGACTGGGCGCACCGACACCTAGTGCCTGCCTAACAAAGGTTGGCTGTTGCCAATTACGGTATCAAATCTAAGAGTAAGAAGCAAATGTCATGACAAACCACAAGAAGGTAAGCTAGTCAAGGCACTTCTTGCTGTCCTTCTTTCAAAGATGAAATCATGGATCCTTACAAAACAGATGTGATAGCAGCATCTACGCATGCATCCTCCTGCGCTGCCACGTTTATTTTGTTTCGGCTGTGGGCTCAGCTGCTCTTGCGTTTGTCACACCGGTATGTCCCGCCTTTAACCACAATACTGCAACGTGATTGGCCCGAACCGTTTTTGGTTCAGACAGAAACGATTGAAGCCGGAATGGCACAAGATGGATTTTTGTGTGTTTGTGAATGCACAAATACCACCAGAATTCATCTCGCAGGCAAGGTTAATATTTCATTAGATTTTTACTAAAATATGCCAGCGCACAAGATGTCAGGAAACTGGAAATCCTGTACGTAGCAATTACCGAATTGTTGTAGTAAATATCTTACACCTTTATTAACCCAGACCAGCCGTGTTGGACAGGGTGTTCCCCATATATCCTTTAGACACAGACATGTGAAACAGCATGCTCAAAAGCTGATTATGTGAATTTCCAATAGCTCTACAATCCCATAAGGATTGCACTACTTTTCATAATATAGACACGCACAAAATGTTTTATTAATAAGGTACAATAAGCCCTATGTAATGTTAAGCAGCAGACTTCATTGCTAGACATCCCTTCACTATTCACCGTTGCCCCTGATATATGTATAACTAATGAAAAAGCTCCTGATTATGTGTGTGGGACAATGTTCCAGGAATTAAACATGCGTAAGGAGAAAGCAAGCTAGTGACAAGCAACCCACACACAAAAACTTTCCCAGTGGCCTCATTTCCTCTCAACTACTCTATGGTGACGTTTAAATAAGCATCTGATTAATACACCCTGTTTAAGTGGTTGATCGAGTTAACGAATGGCCGCCATTAATCACAGCGGGCACAGTTGTGGATAAAGTCCCACTGAAAGACCAAAGCAGAGCTATGGAGAGAAAGACAGAGCGGGTCGGATACACACCAGGGGTGACCGTCTCCCACATTCTAATACTTCAGCTGAGATCCAGATTCCACATCAAACCAACACGACTGATGCTGGACTGTCTGCTTGAGAAAACTGAGGTCATTGCAAAAATCTCTTCTGATGAAACGTTGCTTTAGAGATCAGCCGCATATCTGATAGGAACTCAGCAGGGCTTTGTCATCGCTTCAGATGACAAGCCAACTGCACATAAAGAAAAAAAAAACCCTACTTGCTGTCAAACAGGGACGCCATAGGATCTGCAGGGGACTGATAGGATTTACCACAGCCTGGGTGTCATGGTCAGTGAGCTGGGTCTGTGCCCTGAACAGCGATTAGCGCCGATGTGTTCCGTAATGCCATGTCACGAGCATCGACGGCTACACATCAGCAGACCTACTAGAAACTGCATCATGCAGCAAGGAGGGGGAAAAAAAAGCGTGTCTTGCTTACAGCGTACGACAAAGATCTGAAGCTTAACTCACTTTGTTTTACATTCATACAGACAGCTGCCCTTGACCTCGTAATATATGGTCGGTAACCCTGCAGGAAGAGCTTGTCACTGGCAAAACTCTCCTGAGTAATTTCCAATCCTACCACAACTATATATGGTTCAAGTGCCCTTGATTAAAAGCACTTAACCCCCAGGATGTTCTGGTGGAGGATTCCAGCATCCAGAAATATCTTTTCAAAGAGAAAGATCCTCTGTCAGCACCTGGAGGACAAACTGTTACGTTTTCACCGGCATATACATTACAAACGGGCTGTGGGTGTGATCTCTGTCCTTGTGTTTGAACTAACGATTCATATGATACATTATTGATCTCCAATAATGTATCATGGATCAAGGAAAGCAGTGAATAGGATGGGTCTGGAAGCAGAAAGGGATAAAGTGTCTTTCTCAAGGACACCACAGCAGGACAAGAATACCAGCACTTATGCTTTGTCATCATGGTGCTTTTAGAAGACTTAAAAGGCATGCAAAGCACAATTTTCTGCAAAGGCCTGTAAAGACAACACTGAAATCTTGTTCTTGCTACATCAGCAAAATGTGCTCAAGCACTTAAAGGGTCAGAGAACAAGCTGTTGCGTTGAAGAGTTCTGTAAAAGCAAGAAATAAAGGTTGCTTTTCCCAGTGGAGCCTCTCAACTCACAAAAGAACACAGTCTCACCGTTGGACGCCTAAGCACAATCCCGTTCTCTGTTCATGAGAGACAGCTGATCAACTGAGTGATATAAGTGATACAACAAGTGATATAAAAGACAGTTGGGGAAATAAAGCATGAATCCAAATGACAAATATGTGCCCTGAGCCATTTTCACACAAGATTTCCGACAAATAGCTGCAAAGAACGTCTGTTTAAGTGGCCTCCCTGCAGATGTGAGTTGGCATATACTCAACTTCGTGGAGGCTCAGGAAGTGTGAACTCTAACTCCACTGGGTCAGTATCAGTGGTGGGAATTAAAATGTTCTTCCATCAGCCAAAATGTTTTTTCACAGTTTTTTCCCCTGCTTTTATTACATGTTTTCAAGAGTAAATACATTCTTTTAATTATGGGGATTCTATAATCATGAATACAATTTTACAATTGCAAGAGACAAATAAACAACATTTCTTGGGATTAATTAATTAAATAACTGATATTGCCATGTTACTAAAAAGATGCCTAGTCAATTATCAATAAGTATTTGGTAATGGTAGCACACATTATTGTGAAAGTTAGGACGCAATCCAAAGATAGACAAGTACATGAATAACAACATAAAATTCACCCAACGTTGAGGAACGTGCACTAATGGGAGTATGTATTCTCCAAATAATGAAACTTGAAGCTTCATAGAAGCCATCATCCTAGGTTAAGACTTTGACATGATGGCCTCATCTGCATCACAAATGGAAAACAAAGGTAAAAAAAAAACAAAATTATATCAATGCATAAAAACAAAATTATATCAATGCATAAAGAGTACTTAAAATTTGTTTTGCTGCGGTACATGGTTTAAATTATTTGAGAGTTACTGCTCTACAAAGAAATCTTAAACATGTGATCATGGATAGGTTAAACAGCTTACATAGCTTGCTTACAGTGTATTTCCACTCAACATCATTAGCATATATTTTTTTGCATAACAGAAAACCTTAATTAATTACTAGCTCCATATTTTTACATCAACAGTCCAGATATGTAACCTAACTTCACGATGTCGGGTTTCACAGGTGAACTGAGCTGAGAAAAGATAAACAAACAATTTGAGTTGTTGAAATCATATTTCACATTAGAAATATATATTACTTTAATGGATATACACAAAAACCATAAGATGTCAAGAAATTAGATGTAGTGACATAAAGATAATTTAATTTGTATAAATTTTCATATGTAAATAAGTCTCATAATCTATCTAAAATGGATTACAAAGATTAATTCTTGACCTTTCCAGCACGCCATCTCTACTACATAGAAAAGAAGAAACAGACAGTTTCTTTACATTCCTCAGCCTTAGATGTGTTCAGAATCAATCAGATAATTACACTTCAGCTAAGGAACAGAAGAAAAATCAATGATAGCTAATCAGTAGAGAAGTCCAGAATTTAATTTACAATCTGTCCAACTAATATCTTTTCACTAACAATTAATGTGAACATGGAAAAACACTTATAAGTTCCTCCCTACAACCAAGGTTAAAGGGACGTTTTATTAGTAAGACTGAACACTAAAAAAATACATAAAACTGATTAAAAGGCTTCTGAGTTCAAATATCTATCTTTAATCTAAGATGGGAAGAAAAAGAGAGCAAGATTTGGAAGCAGCCTCGGTCCATTAGCTCACAGTAACAGAGCAGTCACTATAAAATGGAAAAAAGTGGTTACTTGATCAAGTAAATGAGCTGTTTGTTCACTCATGGACCCCACTACATCTAATGTATGCATGTATATGGTTCCAACATCCCATCTCCCCACTGGGTTAGAAGGAAAATCTTGAAGAATAGAAAAACAGCCGTTCAAATTAGCCAGTAAGGCACTATGAAGCAGGACGGCTTGCGGTTGCACAGGCTGTGGATTACTGGAGGTTGCTACCCTGCTGCACTTATAGATTCATTGGGAGTCTTTGGGAAGTGTGTAGAGAAAAAGAAAAACACCATTATTACTATTGCAGCAACCTAGAATAAAAACAGTTGTATGTAAAGGACTCCGTCGGGCAAAATCTTTTCCATGGGTTCTAAGAATGGGTAAAAATCTGGACACAGCTCTTCAGGAGAGGAGATGTCAGGCATTAATAATGAGAGAGCCACGTCACATTAGACATCCAACTAAAAACTGGATTGTTTTTCTCCTAAAAAATACATTAAACTCAGGAAATCTTCTGTATGTCTCAGAAATGACAAAATAATGCATATAATGCTGTTCATATTCTGAGATTATGGAACATCTTTTACACTATTTCTATGGTTCTATTTAGACATTTTAAAGAGACCTTTATTTAGCGCTGAACTCTGTCATTGGGTCTATTGTAGGCTATAGCTCAAGTAGCTCTGGTATCTATTTGCAGCAACACGACTTGAAAAATATGCTGATTTCACATTCCAATAAGGTGATAAAGTGCTGCGGTGTAAAGATGATGTTTTCTTGCATATTTGTAACACAACCATGCTCTTATACAGACAGTTATTTGATGTTTTTTATGTAATAATTAAAATTAACACTCTAATGTCCTAGGTTAAATGCAAATATTTAAATACTTATTTCTGGAAAAAACAGAAAATATAATATGAGACAGTTTTTGCCTTGCCAAAGGTTTGCAGTCCCAGCCTGCTCCCTGCTCAGTATTTGATCTATTACTTACTGTATAATGAAATCTGTTTTCATCATTCCTTTTAGCTGGCAGTCCCCTAATGTAGTTTTAAATATTCCATCATTACAGCATGTCCAACATATCTACTCTTCTGACTATTTTGAGCTAATTCAAAGGACTGCAAAAGCCGTATCAATGGTTCAAGTGGCCTTTGTTCAAATCTAATGAGTGCTTGTTTTTACCGCAAAACAATTATGTGCTTTGGGGTTTTAAGGACATGTTTCTGATTTACGGTTAATTACTTTTTTCTCAAGGCTGTTGAGAAAAACCTTATTCTATAATTAAAGAGATATTTTATTTCAGTTAAGTCTGGCGGGGGTTGTATCACGCTTGCTGGATCTGTTGCAACACATGACTGTCAAGCGTCATGTCTACAACACATTAAAACATGAACTTGGATATTTCATCAGAGTCATTTTTCACTCCTTTTAGCAGGTACTTTGATTTGACCTGCAGAATTATGAACTGTCAGTCTTATCTGCTTCAAAACTAAGTTTGTTTTAGTGTTTTTTTTAACTGGCAACAACTCACTCACCAGTGGTCCCTTTTCTGATCCCTATCTGTTGCTTTAAACCCACTCTCCACTCCAGATAATTCACATAAGCACACTTCTAATAAATCGTAATGATATTTTAACCTACTTGTTTTCCTATGCATCTATGTTTTTGTCAGCAAACTGCAGATTCAGCTTAGGGTTTGGCACCAACTGAAGTTACTCGTGGTTTCTCAGACAATGGTTGAGTAAATTTCCCCATCAAGACTTTCATTTTGAAAAGCATGCGCAGAATTTCAATCACTGGAGTGGAGTTCTGTTTTGCTTTTCAATCCGCACTCAGTCTCAGCAACGCGAATGCTGTCCTTCTGTCCTCATTTCAGTGCCCCAGAGAAACTGTGACAAGCACACAAAACGAATAAAACATCACTATACTATCACCTTGTGAAGAGTGTCTCCTGTCCTATGTGATTACAGCACTGTGTCTCTGAGTTAAGAAGTGGCATGCTGCAGTGTTTTGAAGATCGAGTTTGGTCTCACTATGCTTTGCAGTCATTCTTTTTTTTTTTACCAGTTTTGGCATACAGTTGTACAATCACAGTAAAAAAAAGTGTTATTTCCTCCAATTCTAAGAAAAAGATCTGGTCGCTACCATGTTTTTCAATTAGTTAAGTCTATTCTAATGTTTAAAGTGTACAAATTCCACACCAGTAGTATTTATTAAACACAAATGAAGTGAAATTGGAAAATCCCTGAATGGAAACGTGCTGCATCCAAATGATTTAAGAGGGAAATTAGCTGCTAATCAATGCACTCCTATGGCTCATGGCTTCTTCAGAGGGATTTCCAAGGGAAAGCCTGTAATCTCAGCACAGTATAGGTTTACAATCCATCTAATAAAATACTTCTAGCACAATATCTTTTTGACAATGGCATCAAAAGTAAAGCTGTTTGGTAATATAGCGAATGGCATATTAAGATAAATACCTCATACCAGCAGTCACGATTGTGGGTGAAGGGGTGAGGATTTGGGCTTGTTGGGAAACCTTGCAGTCACTGAGTCAGTCATGAATTCCTTTGTATAACACAGATTTATAGAGCTATATGTGGGGTTAGTCGTGCATCAGTTGAGGTTACATTTAAATACATTTGGTCTTACATCTAGTTGAGACCAGATGGTTTATAGAGAATGTGAACGTTCCCTTTAACACCACTGTAGGCAACCTGTGTCCCATGGATTTGTGAAAAACAAAATAAAAAAAGTAAACCATACTTCAAGTCTGTAAAGTCGAACAAAGCAATGTATCATACAATAAAAGTGAGCCTAAAGGAGGTGTGCTGTGCACCCATGATTATTTTTGGCTATTAGGTGGTGAAACTCTCTCTACATAATATGTACAGATTATTCAGAGGGACTGAAACAAAATGAATCACTAGCTCACAGCCAACCATCATTCCCAACTTGACATCATTAGCAAATGGGCAGCAGTCTGAAGGCTGTTTAGACGCCTGTCTGAAAGTGCAATGATCCCTTTTGACTTAAATTAATTTAACTAAAGTGTACATAACAAACAAGAAATGCACAGGACAACAAAATAAATATTTCCATCTCTTTGGACAATGTTCCCAACACTGGCAACACTACCATAGCAGGGATGTCATGCTGTTGATTTGAACAAGTTGGGAACGGTTGTGGAGGAGGCTGAGAGGGAATCTGTTGGTGATAAGATGCTGCAGCAGTTTATCCATTAATCCCAGCTTTCAGGATCAAAAAGGAGGTGGGTTTTGGGGGCGAGCCCTAACTTTCTGTCACTGTGGTTCTGAACAAAATATGCACACCAAATATCCACTAACAAGTTACTCACATGGGCCATGCAATTATCTGTCTTAGTAATTATGGCATATTTTTTCACATTATTAAAAAATGTGTAGTCTTAGCAATATAATGCAAGCCCTGCAATGTACAAAACAATAATTCATATAGCAAATTCTTGTTGCAGTTAGGCTACAGCCTTGAAGGAGCAATAAGCGAAATTTCATTATTTCAGATAGAAAGAACTAAAACTAGTGATGTGAAGAACTACAGGAAATATTTCAGACTATGTTATGTCGACAGTTGAGAATGGAAGGGAGGGGCCGGGTTTCAGCCGGAGTGAAAGTAGAGAGA
Source organism: Fundulus diaphanus (assembly GCA_037039145.1). Taxonomy (NCBI): domain Eukaryota; kingdom Metazoa; phylum Chordata; class Actinopteri; order Cyprinodontiformes; family Fundulidae; genus Fundulus; species Fundulus diaphanus. The sequence goes on along the minus strand of CM073137.1, from coordinate 25,769,016 downwards.
GGCGCATCTTTTCATATATCTTATTTTGGTCTACAGGTAGTGCTCAAACGGCACCTAGTGTCGAAATATCGCTTATTGCTCCTTTAAGGTGCGTTCACAACGATTGCGAATGTGGCGGCTCGGGTGACATATTTACATGATATTCCTATGTACAGGTGCAACACAGGGGCGATGAGACGCATAGCGACTTTAAGCGTAGCCACAGAGGCCTTTTTAGCAATGCAAAATGTGGCATTTTGGTGATTAAAGCAAAGCCAGAGCAACACGACACCTGCGATGGATGCAAGGCGATAGTTGCTGAAGTTGAAAAATCTGAACTTTGGGGTCTTGTCCAAACCAATCAGGCACTGGATGTAGCTGTGACGTGTGGATGAGGACTGCAGCGGAGACAAAACTCTTTTCATTCAACATGGAAGACAAGGTGATAGTGGCAGTATGCGGTCGGCCTGAGTTGTATGACTGAAGCAATTATTACTACCGAGACAAATCCAGACACGACTAAGCCCACAGAAGAGTGAGTGTGGAAGCTGGAGTGAAAGCATCCCTAGATAACGCCATTGTACTTCTGTATTTCAGGCTTGTCACCCGCTGTGCAATTGCTGTGGACATATTGCCATTCGAAAAGCTGGTGATATGTCAGGCGAGCGACAGCACGCAAAAGTGGGAACATTGTGGTGCCATTCACGTTCGGTGTGAACGCACCTTAAGCATTAGTTAGGCTGTTTAGATGATGTGGTTGGCTGGAGCCAGGGTAGACCCAGGCCTCGCTGAAGGGGCCATATATTAGAACTGACCAATAGGAACACCTTGGTGATCCCACAGAATGGGCTGGAGGATATCGCTGGGGAGAGGGATGTCTAGGTTTACCTCTTAGACCTGTTGCCCCCACAACCCTAGGTTGGTGCTATGTTGGTGCGGGCCAGGGGGGCAAGAGGGGGCCATTTGGGGAGATTGGGGAGGGGGGGGGGCATGATTTGGTGGGCATCCACCTGATGGCAGTGGATCTCAACGGTGTACTCTTCCAGCCGTGGACCATTGGGGCTACCCTGGGCCCTGGTGGGTATCTGTCCCTCTTGACGTCTCAGGGGCTACCTTACCAGGTAGGAAGGTAGGAGTTCCAGCTGCCTCTGTGGGTTGGTGTCTGTGTGTTTGAGGATCAGGGAATGGGTGGGGTGGCATGTTCCCTGCTCGGTGCTTGGGTGTCTTATAGATGAGGGTTGGTGCAGGCTGTGGGCTCACATGGTGCACTGCACCTCACCGTGTGCCTCTCCTGGGGAGGGGTCAGATGCCATTAACTAAGACTGCTTTCAACAATTAAAGTGTCTATAGTTTATTTTCATCAAATAAAATGCAGTGTATGATCAGAAAGAGATCTTAATCAAAACAAAACATTTGTTGTGATATCCACTTCCCTTTAAGACAGCACAGTTTTTGAAGGAACTTAGCAGTTAAGGTTGTTCCACATAAATGACAGATCTTTGGTGGGTGTCGGCTTCCTCAAATCCTTCTGTCTCTTCATCTAACCCCAGACACACTCGGTGATGTTGAGATCATCACTTCCAGGACTTGTTGTTCTTCTTTATGCTGAAGAGAGTTCTTAATGACCTTGGCTGTGTGGTTTGGGGTCATTGTCCTGCTGCAGAATAAATTTACGTTCAGTCATACACTTTCCTGATTTTTTAATTGAGAAAGCTTCCTGGAGAGGAAGCGCATCGTCTTCAACTATGGAAAATAGGTCCAGTTGCTTTGTTTTTTACCTTTTTTTTGGACTTTCCTGATGGTACTGAATAATGGATTAGTATCTGCCTGTATTTTTCAGCACTAATGACACAATTAATCTTGGCAAAATATCCAACTCTATTTGCAGAAACGCAGCCCCAGACTTGCAAAAAAAAAAAAAAAATTCCATCATGCTTCACTGTTGCCTGCAGACACTAATTTTTGCATTGCTCTCCAACTCTTTGGTGAACAAATGTTTTCATGCATAGGTTTGCCTTTCCGGCTGCAACTCATCCATGAAGACCACTTCTGGCCAGTCTTCTCCAGACAGTAGATGGGAGTATCTGGGTCCCACTGATTTCTGCCCATTGTGAGCTGATAGGAATGCTGGATATCTATTGATTTCAAAGGGAAATAAGCTTGATGTTGTTGTTTTTTTTCATCTGCTGCACTAAGTTCCTTTGGTCGACCACTCAGTCTACGATCCTCAACGTTTCCTGTTTCTTTGTGCGTCTTCAAAAGAGCTTCAACATCACATCTTGAAACACCAGTCTGCTTTGAAATATTTGCCTGGGAGAGACCTTGCTGATGCAGTGTATCTACCATGTGTCTTGTTGCTGTGCTCAGCCCTGCCATAGTTTATGACCTGTGATATAAAAGTGTCTTCCACAACCTCACCTTTGTAACAGTGCTTGTCTGTTCCTAACGGCCGTTTTAAGCCTCCTACACAGCTGTTTATAGTTCATTTAATAACTTTGTTTCAACCTACATGTGACATTATTGAGGTTGATCATATACCTGACTACAAGCCTACAGAATACCCGACTTTTCGCAAGTGTACCTATAAGATTTGATGCTGGTTTGAAGGCAAAGGCCTTAAAACCAAACATTGATGTGATGTAGATTTTTGTGATTTATTTCAGTTAAGATCACTGTATTTTGTAAATTGATGAAAATAAATAATATTTGTACTTTTTAAAGTATTATTAGTTTACAGCATTTTTCACAACTGCCTAAAACTTTTAGACAGTACTGTATGTACTTTCTAATTTGTCTTTGATTTAAACCTTAAGAGGAATAAAACGTGTGTTCTTTAAAAATGACGACAGTTTTTCTATAATGATGTTAATCAAAAATAAATTGTTTTTTTTCTTCCAAAAGGTCATGCAACTTTTGCGACTCAAACTGAGTTTTATTTAGCTGGACTAAGGGCGAAAATGGCTGAGCCCTGTCCTATCTCCTGATTAGAAACTTTGCATCTGGAGCATTTTGACAGCATTTTAAAGGTATAAAACTTCCATCTATCTATCTATCTATCCATTTTCTAACACCCTTATCCCTATTGGGGTCGTTAGGGGTGCTGGTGCCTATCTCCAGCTGTCAATGGGCAAGAAGTGGGGTACACCCTGTACAGGTCGGTATAAAACTTAAACGTTTAATTTCTATTTAAATAAATTAACATACACTGCCAATAATACATTACATGGCAGGGTTATCACTGCAGGGTGCATATTTTCTTTCATCACATGCATGTGTGCTAGTGTTAGTGTGTGTAGGTGGTGGTTGGGGGTGGGAGCTAGAGGGTTGGGAGCCATTACTGATAGGACAGTTAGTTGTCCCCAGGCATCACAGGTGTTTCTATCTGAGGCACGCCACAATGACAGACACTTTCCATCTAGGTTCCATTTGGCCAACCATGCAATAAATCAACACAACATCCATACTCTGCCACTCATTACTGCAAACAGTGACTGAAAGGTGCAGAACAAGGCTATGAGAGAGAGAGAGAGAGAGAGAGAGAGAGAGAGAGAGAGAGAGAGAGAGAGAGAGAGAGGATAGATCTGCTGATCTGCAAACAATGCTCCACTAAGAAAGGTAATTGAAGATTCTGATTGCTTTTTTTTTTCCAGAGATAGCGTTTCATTTTCTTGTCATGGAATTATTAGAGGTGGAAAATCTATGTTTTGATTGTCACTGCTGCTCTGCAGTTGGTTTAGAAGACCCAGGGGGGAGTCAGCAGCTCAAAGACTTTTATTCTTCCAACAACAGGCTACAATTTAGCCCAGTGGGGTAATGAACGGCAAGCAAACACACCAACACTTGTAACCAACACAAACACAAGTGAATTAAAGTAAGGAATGTTAAAACACATTCCTTCATGTGTTTGCTCAGACAATGTTATATGAAAATGTTTTTAAAAATAAGCATTTATGTAATTCTGAGGTAAAACGTTTAATTTCAAATACACTGCTCCAGTTTTTAATCGGAGTATAACATGAAGTCAGTTAAACTTGTGGAATATTGATCTCGTTAGGTCAGTATTAGAGGGGGTTGTTAATCAGTGTGAAATTAACAACAGGTGCACTAAAGGGGAAACAATGAGACAACCCCACAAACAGGAATGATTTTGTTTGGACTGCTTTTCAGTAGTTCTCCATTTGGCCAGGATCAGTTTTACTACTGATAGCATGAGGCAATGCCTGGACCCTACAGAGGTTGCACAGGCAGTCCTACTCCACCAGAATGGCACGTCAATATAAGCCATTGCCAGAAGGTTTTCTGTGTTTCCCAGCACAGTCTCAAGAGCATGGAGGAGAGTCCAGGAGAAAGGCAGCTACCCTAGAAAAGCTGGACAGGAGTGTTGGCGGTCCTTAACCCATCGATACCTGGTCCTTTGTGCAGGATGAGTACTGCCAGAGCCCTACAAAGTGACTTCTAGTGGGCTACTGGTGGGAACATCTCTGACCGGACCATTAGAAACGGACTTCTTGAGGGTGGCTTGAGGGGCCGACATCCTATAGTAGGCTTTGTGCTCAGTAGTTGGCACAGTTATGCTCGAATGACATTTGCCAGATAACACTGGAATTGGCAGGCTCAGCACTGGCACCCTGATCCTTACACAGATGAAAGCAGATCAACTCTGAGCGTGTGTGACAGAAGTGAAAACATCTGGTTTTGGGTCAGCATTGGTCTGGGTAGGTATATTTATTGAGGGACGCACAGACCTGTACAGGATAAATGATGGCACCCTATCAGGATGAAAACCTTAGATCCATTGTTACACCTTTCACTGGTGTAGTTGGTCTTGGCTTCCTACTGGTGCATGATAATGCCCGGCCTCATGAGGCAAGAGTATGGAGGCAGTTCCTGGAGCATGAAGCAATTGATACCATTGACAGGTCACTCTCCTCCTAAATCCAAAGAATATCTCTGGGACATTATGTTTAGGTTCATCTGACGTCACCAGTTTATACCTCCGACTGTCCTAGAGCTAACTGATGTGCTGATCCGGATCTAGGATGAGAAACCCCTGGACATCATCCGTCATCTCATCAGGATCATGCTTATAACCACAAGGGGGCCATTCAATATGCTGAGTACCGTTTTGTGATGCTGTAAAGACATTTTGGCAAATTGAACTAACCTGTGACATAATTTTTGTGGTTTAAATCTCTCGGTTACTTTGGATTAAGCTCGTTGTGGGCTGATGATTTTCATTTTCAGAAAATGATGTTGCATTTTTTTGTTCCTAACAAATCACCTAGTCCAGTGGTTTTCAATAGGTGAGGCGCGCCTCCCTTTGGGGGGCGCCAAAGAGTCACAGGGGGGGTGCGAGAAGACAGAGAAGACAGAAGAAGACAGCACTGCCGCTCAGCTCTGTGAAACTATTATGAAGCGATATTTTTGCCTTCTGTCTGAGTGCGCAGGAACCAATCAAGCGCGCAGTGAGACAACTCTCAACGCTCAAAACTGGTCTGGCGCGCGCTCAACTCTGAAAAACTCTTCTCATCCTTCTTTCCTCGCGCTGAGTTCCATCTCTGCTCGCGCGCAACTATTCTCGCGTGCACCTGCTCATTTCACGCTCAACAACAGCTGTGCACTCACTCGGCTGTTTCTGCGCTGCGACTTCAAAAACTGTCCACTCCACCAGCCAATCACAGACATTATTTTTCCATCCAATCAGAGTATGGCTTGCAAACACTGCATTCAGATGGATTAAATCAAAATGTTGCAGCCTTTGGTAGAAATGACTAATCATCACCGTGGGATTTGAAGAAAAACAAATAAAAACAAATAAAAAGTTTAATATTTTAGTCTAAAATATTAAGACTAAAATATTAGAGTTACTAAGAGTTACTAAGTGAGGTGTGAAAAATATTTGTGTCTCTTTTCTTTCCAGGTTCTGGAAGGTGATGCAAAAGTTTATTGTGATCATAATCATAATCATTGTTATCATTATTTAAACACTTAAACATGAGGTAAAACAAAGTGCCAAACATCAGAAATACATCAGCTAAGAGATAATAATGAAATGCTTGGTTGTTAAAATAGCAATAGGTTTAAATTGTGTATAATTAGCCAAAAAGTAAATCGGAATATGGATGTGTTGACGTCTGTTAAATTCAGGTTTTCTTTTTTATTATTATTTCAGCTGACGTCTCCTGTTGACGTGAGTTCAGTTTGACATTGCCGTCTGTTTAGTTCAGTTTGTCAGTTTATGAATTTGCTCTAATGACGGTTCAACTATAAAAATAGGCCCTCTGTCTGTGATGTAAAAGTAGCATGTAAAATGGAAATATTTGGATGGATGGATTTTATGAATAGGCCTTTTTTTTGGATGTACTTCGTTAAAATACATACAATAAAAAACATGTATTGGGCTATCAGGTGTTTGTGAAACACAGGACTCCAGGAACACAAAAGAAAGATGCATTTGCTGCAGGGACCTGTGTGGGGTAGGTTTGTGTTTTTTTTTTGGGGGGGTGGGGGGGGGGGGGGGGCGTGGTTATCTTTACCTATTCCAAGGGGAGGCTCTCATTCAATGAATTTGAAAACCCCTGACCTAGTCCATATAAGTATGGTTATCCAGCATACATTTTTCCACTTGAGATCAGATGTGTTTTCAAAGTGTTAGTTAATTATTTTTGAGTCATGTATAAACTTCTAAAACCAGGAGACAGTGAGGATGGCAACACAAGGGATGGGTGGCAGAGGGTGGCAGAGGACATTTAAAACTGTAATTGTGTAGAGAGATTGAGACTCAAACAGAAAGAGATTATGTGATAGGGAGATTAAGGAAAATAAGAAAAACAGCGATGATGAATTTGTTCCACTTTTTTCTGCTCTTTGTCTTCAATAAAGTTGCCATGACATCATGTAATGCTGGAGTGGCAACATAATACAACTGGTAGAGCTGTGAATTTAACATGAAACAGGTCATCAGATTGAGGCAGAACAAGCTATGCTGTAAAAACCAGTGTACAGATTGTAGAAGTATACATTCTTGTTCTCTCTAAGATTGTAATCCCTGCAACATGCACACTGGGAACCCACACACTTCTGACATGTTTTTCTTAAGACTGATTTCAGTTTAACGCAATAGAAAGATAACCAGCATGTCAAGTGATAGAATTTAGCAAAACAGCAACGGCAATAAAATCAAAGAAAAACTAAATCAGTTTTATTCTTTTTATTGCCTTAAACACTTATTGCGTAACAGAAATTTGATGTAACTTATGATTTAAAAAAAAATGCATAACTAAATGTTGCTGTAGTTCAATGATGGTAAATATATAAAACAATCACTAAGAAAAAGAACATGTGCATCGGAGCTCTACAGTTTCACATTTAAAAGGATTTTTGTTGGCAAAATTTTTTCCTTAAGAGTTATATGAGTAACTATAGTTCTTGTTAAAGGCTGAATCACTGGGTACACTCAATAATTATTTTAAAGTATTTCTTGATGAACCATAAGTAGGATTTTTATCCGCACGCTTGTTACTGTAGGCATTTCCATACCCTCATTATAACATTTATCTTGGTTTCAATAGTTATCTTTCACAATAATTACGGTAAAAAATAAAAATTTGGTGTTTGTATTTCTCTGTTTTTTTTCTTGTGTAAATCATTCTTTAAACACATAATTTAATTAAAAAAGCCATGCATTGTTATATTTTGTTAAATGTATAAGACATCATTTAAGTATTTAATTTAATTAATGTATTTTAGACACTCCTAGTCACTGTTTAAATTATTTTACTGTGGACTGTGGCACTGGAAATGTAAAACAGTTAAATAATAAAATAAATATATATGGTCTCAGTTTGTTAGTATCTTTTCCACTAAACTTTCCACTTTACCATTGACTTGACCGGAAAATAAATATATAAATATAGGGCTGCACAATGTTAGGAAATTGCATTGTACTATTATTGCTTTCATCACTCTCTATGACCTTTAACATCCTGGGCATCTGTGACGGGTGTGGGCATCCACTGCACTGAAACTCCATCCAATTGGCTGAATATCATGGCTGTCAACTGCAGATAAAAACCAACAAAAAATACTGCAGTCCAAACAGTCCTTTGTAATAACGTTAATGTGAATACGGATATTGCATTGATGAATATATTGTGCAGCCCTTGACTAGAGGTCCGCATAATAAAACTTTATATTCTGTATTAGTCTCTGTACTCAACGTAAGCTGATATTGGCACATGTTCAAAGGTGCTAATGTAGCTACGCAAACAGAGAAATGACAGCAGTCACCTTCCAAATAAAAGCTGCTTTTATTAAAATAAAAGTAATATCTTTGGATTTGCATTGTGGGATTAACATTTAATTCATGTGTAATGTCAGATTTGCTTTCAAACCCCTGAGGGTCTGTATGGGGCATGGGAGATATAAAATGCCCAGGTCTGATCTAGTCCAATTTTATTATTTCTGAAAATAATCCAAACTACACTATTCAATGTTTAAAGGATGTCCTTTTCACATTTTTCTTTATTTCATCTGGTTGAGCACCCTTTTAAATAATATAAATTTAGAAAAATAAATACACACAGAATATCTTTTGATTATAAAACAGGCACTGAATTTGCTGTGTTACAATACAACGTTCTGCAACAATATGTAATACGGAATTGAGTTTAAATATAATATTCCTTTTTTGTTTTGGTTAATATATGATTTCAGTTGCTTATCATTTCAGAGTTTCCCTAGGGGGACATTGGAGGGAAATAAAATAACAAAAAAACTTTTCTCCTTCTCTAGATACTTTTTGGAGCCGGAAGTATCTAGTGAGCAGGAGAAAGTAACTGGTGTGCACCGGAAAGTTTTTTTTAATTTTATTTCCCTTCAATGTCCCTTTAGGGGCTCCATATAAAGCTTATAGTTCTGTGAAAATATTGCTAAACATCACATGGACTGTTCTACACATTAAATGTGGTTGTTCCCCTTGATCCAACCAGTATTTTAATGCAACATAAAAGAATACCACAGTAATATTTTCACTTGAATACATTTGAAATTGTGAAGCTACTCCCATTCTCTGTTAGCTATGGCATTTATCTGTCTTCCTTCCGTAAAAGACGGTGGTTTCGAAACATGTCTGGTCACAAATCCCAGACGGGTATTCCGGTAAGTGAAATATGGAGGCAAGCGTATAGCTACATAGGTGTTTCTGAGAACTGTTCTAGGTGCCGTTACAAAATGTAAATTAAAAGTAATGGTGTGCCTCTAGTAATACCCTGATATCCAGAGCATTGCAACAGCTCCAACTTTAAATCTTTTCAGGGGTAAAATGAGATCCAGTTGCACGAGATCTCATAATCTCAAACAACATTTTCCATCAAAATAAAGTCTGCCATGTGTTTCTCAGTCATCCAGGTCATGATCAATCCAAAAAAAAGTTAAAAATTAAAATAAAACATCTGGACTTCTATTCTCAGTACTGTAGTTGTGATGAAAACCTGCAAGATAAGAGATAGGATTTTTTTTAATGATTTTTTTTTGGGCGGGGGTGGTGATCAGAATAAAGTGATAAAATTACAACAATAAAGTAATATTTTTATAAGAGCTCATAAAAAATGTGCAGCCTTCCCCCTGTGTTAAAATGAGGAATGCTGAGCTTCTTGTAAAGTTAAACTTGGTTTTACAAATAAAGAATAACAAAATATTTTTAGCACATCAGCATAAAATCACCTTGGGACCGCCAAGAGGTGTCTCTCGACCCCCCCGGGGGGCCCCGACCGCCACTTTAGGAACCCCTGGTTTAAGCTAATGCCATTATTTCCTTGACAGAATCAATTACCGTAGTCATCTGATGCAGCGTTGCTCAAGGGCACAAAAACCTCATTATACAGTGGTTGATTATAGCAATTTAATTTGCCTATAAACGTTTGGCTGCTTAAGAACTTATTATTTACCCTAAACTTACCCATTCTCTTAATGTTTGTGTGGTGTGTGTTTTTTGCAGCCTAGTCAAACATAGCTTGTAACTGTGGCAAAACTCATCTACAAAGATTCACATAAAGAGATTTTTTCCCCCAACAACTAATAAGCAATGTTCTCTTTACGCGTTTTTTTTCAAGCTGCCCTCTGTTTTCACCAGACACAAGCTGCCCCTGATTAACAACCCAATGGCCTCTCAAACAAGGTAGTGAGGAGAACATTAAGAAAAGTGATGAGGAAAAAAATGCAGACGAGCACAAGAAGTTTCCTTCTACTTTATTTGAACCCTCGTCCGATGGGATAACTGTGTGTGTTAAAAAGGCTTATTCACATTGCAAACAGACAATACTGCTGGGTATCTGCATCAGCCTCTCTCACGGGGCTTGAGAGATTATGCCTGCATGCTGTCTTCAGTTTGTATTGGAAACAGCAGATATACAAGGACACATAAAGCCATTTCTACCCTTTCATTCTTTCCTTTTGTCATCTGATCAAACTAAACAGGATTACCTTCTTCCATTGGCACAGTGTAGTCACATTGTATTTTCATTAATAATAAAGACAGGTAAAATGAGTTTGAATTTGATTCGGTTGGATTCATTTCATCTGTACAAAGCCAAAAGCTTATGAGAAAAGTAATAATCTACTTGCTTTGTTCAGAGCATAAATGTAACAGTATCTTTGTTGCCTTTTCCTAGTACACATTGTCTCTATACATACAGCTTATTTTTTCAGTACTCAAGGTGATATATGTAGCAATAACCTCTGTGTATTTAAAAATATTTATATTTATATTTAAACTAGGACCATGCATAATATCCATGTGTGCAGCATTATTATTGCAAAGTAATGCTAATACACAGTATGTGCTGACTCATACAGTCATAGTTAATAAATTAGAATATGCATTTCAAAGAGGCTAGTTTGTCAGATTAAAAGTAACTTTTTTAAAAAAACAACAACCTTTAAGCCAGTATTACACAACATTTTCATTAAACCCCTTCTCTGATTGAAAAATTTTGTTTTTTTTATTGGTATAATGCAATATTCTAATCTTAAATGGAGTGCTTTTATTTGCTGGGGGTGGGGAAAAATACAATTAACAAAAATAAAGGCTTTAAACCATCACCAGTCTGTCCCTTAGTGAGTTGAGTTAATGACCTACATTAACTTTTCAATAATATTCAAATTTATTGAATATGACTGTATATTTGTTATGAAGCTGCACCACTCAAAACTTTAGCCCTTGCCTGCACTCTGAGGTTTCTGAAGGGCCAACATTTCCAAATTCAGTATGGCCCATGACATCTAGAGGCACAGAGCGCAAAACAAATTCAGAGCAACTTTTTTGCAACATTTTCAGCCTTTTTGTTATCTGCTGAAAGTCATGCTCTCTCTGGGAGCCTAAATGAACTGCAGGCATGTCTTGACATCCACTCATCTATTTTCCATATCCGCTTATCCCTGCAAGGTTGCGGGAAGGCGGATTTCTATCTCCAGAAATCACTGGATGAGAGGTGACACCCTGCAGTCTATCAAAGGTAAACAAAGAGACACGGCAACAACAAACATGCTTACACACTCAGACCTCAGGGCAGGTTAGTGAGACCAATTAACTTAAAACAGTCATTTTTTTTGACTGTTGAAGGAAGCCAGAATACCTTAAAAGAACCCACAAATGTGTTGTGAGAAGATGGAAACTTTATGCAGAAAGACCCCAGGCTAGGATCTGAAGCCAGGACCTGCCTGCATCAAGGCAACAGTGCTACCCTCTATGCGCCCCAGAAGTTGGTAGAATGTTATCGAACACTCTCTTACCGTTTAGATAACCTTCTCCAACTTTATTCTTAAACTCACAACCATAATACTAACAATAGCCAACTTTAAGTAATTTTCCCTTAGTAACAATGTACACACTGAAAACTGTCGCTGTTAAAATGCTATTTATAGTAGTTTGGCATTCACCAACTGATAAAAAAATGTGAGTTTCAGTCTGTCCGATCAATAGTCATGGTTGATCAAGATGAAAGTCATCTATTACCAGTCAAAATGCAAATTCTTTATGCATTCATAATTCAAGAAATTTACTGTTTGATGGAGTCTACCCACAGTAGATACCACCACCTGATATAAATGCCTGTACCCAAAATACCAAACTTGGACCAGAGCCTATCAGGGGTTTTAATATAATTATAACATCACCACTGCATGATTTTCTAATATGTAGACAACTCAGAAAGTAAAATGGCAGGAAACTGTCAAATCCTGTTTCACTTCGACCAGAAAACTAATTTCACCAGATGCTTGTTGGAGAAAAAGAAATGCACAAATCACATATTGCATCTCAAAATATAATATTAGGTATGAAATTGAGTGAAATTACCACATAAGTCATCTACAAGAAATGATTTCACCCAATGATGGCAAATATCCACTTTAAGTGCTTTCTTTGATGGGTAGATTATTTTCAAGCCATGGCCACTCTGCCTCAATGAGCAAATGCAATCAGCAGTGGAGGAAAAAAAAAAGAGATGCTAGCTCTGTTGGCTCTGTAGGCACATACTAATAGAAATCAAATTCCTTGGTGGAGAGTGAAACCTCAGGTTTTACTGTTTCAGCTGTTACCAACATCTCCCAGCAGAGCGAAGTACAAGGTAATGGAGGGTGACCGTGGAGTTGGACTTCATTTTGCCAGCAAATTAGAAACAGTGGAAAAGCTGAAGGGCCGGAAATGTGAACTCGTACTGGCTTGCCTTACAAATTCATTAAAGTGTTTTAAACCAATTATTGCTTGTGTTTTAGCGCTTTTTCGGGAATATTTCAGCGTTATGATAGGCTGAAAATATAACTGCACTGTTGTGTTGTTTTAGTTATAATTTGAGAATATCATTATATTGCTGTTCTAGTGGAGAACAAAGGTCTGCCTGCCTCAGGCTGTATGTGTTGTTTCAGCTTAGTTGACCACTTTCTGTATTGATTGCTGCATTTTTTCACATCTCTTCCATAGAAAAACAACTAAACAGACAAAAAACTTTGAAACGATCAGTTTCTGTTGAGCTGGGTTTGAGTTACACTATTGTGCCTGTATGGATTAAACTTTATGAATTATCAAGCAGTTTTTTTTTTCTTCCCCTAGATCACCTACACCCCACTTATAGGCACTGCTGGTTAAAATGTACAAAGAAACAACATTGAATAAATCTCTTATTTTACATTATTTTATCTGACTTTAGCAAAATCCAACTTTTTAATTAAAGTAAATTTAGGGAGTAGGGAAAAACATGTTGAGAAATAACATCACTGGTGGCGCACTTATTTAATATTTTTTATAATGAAAATTAATTTTAAAAATGTGTAACTATATAGAGTGTGAAAAAAGAACATAAAAAACAAAAGTCATCCTATTTACACCAGGAAATAAGCTGAACGAAAAACTCCCTTTCCTCAAACCAGCCTATTGGAAGAACAAAAGAAAACTAAATATATATTATTATTATATATATTATATATATTATTTTTTCTTAAAAAAGTTTAGATTCTCAAACTCCCGATAGCCTCTTAGTCTTCCAAAGTAATGACAACAATTTTGTTGTTCCATGCATATTAAATCTTGCAATTTCAGAGGTCCACTAGTTCAACCTTGATAGAGCTGAACATTCCTGCAGATGTAAATTAAATGTTTTGCCAGTGAGAGTATGATGTAGCAGGGAATATTTTGATGATGATTTATTGTTTGCACACTTATGGACACTCCTACTGAAAGGTCCAACAACACCCATCGTAAATCTTTCAGCTGAGGCAACCAGATTTAAAAAATAACAATTAGAATGAGATGCTTTTCCACATATTTATCCTTTGTTTTACACCAAACCCACATGAAGTGTTTGTCAGGCAAAATCTCAATCATACTCTCATTACAACAAAGCCCATTGTTTCACTTTTTCATTTGAACAATAATGTTATTTTTGTTTATTGCATCCACTGCTTGTGTACATCTGTCTTTTATTATTTTGGATAATTTTCTGAGCAAGAATACACCCTAGCCACTAAGATGTAAGTATTTCTACTTTTATCCTCCTTAAAAGCTTTAGAAAGCTTTATACCCCATTACATTTTTTAAATTCTACCACGTTATTGAGACAGCTCGCAAATGTCATGTAAACTGTACACCGCTCCTGCCCCACAGCAGCAGTGTACAGCATGCTTTAGAATCAATGTAACTGTGACTCATATATTACAGGCATGACCCAATGTTGACAATCCTTGATCTCTTGCTCTGCTCTGCAATGCTTTACTCACCATGGAATGTGGGATGGTTGAAACTGAAAGCAAAGTTTGCACCACCACTTACTGTCTGATTAATTTAGATCATAACTGTCTGTCCATTTAATAATAATAATAATAATATGTATATGTATATGTCACTTAGAGCATTAACATCTAAGTCTTTCCAGATGGTGTCAATTGATTTAAAATTTCAAAAAAGAAAAGCAACAGACTGACTTTGCAAAAAACACACGAGAAGCCTATCGTTTTTAACTTATTGATCTCAGTAGTTACAAATATTTTAGGGCATAACAGCTTGAAAAACGACAAGCATACTTCAATGACGTAAAAATGTCAAACTTGATGTTTGATGAAATCTCCTTCCTTTCTTCTCATTTAGACATGCGTAACCAAAGCGCTAGCTTAGCAACTTAGGACCAGTGTGACACACTGCAAAAGGGGAACTAAAAGTAAGTAAGGTTTTCTTGAAATTAGTGTATTTGCCCTTGACTTGAGCAGGTAAATAAGATTATCTGCCAATGGAATAAGATTTTTGAACTTGAAGTAGGAACAACCCATCTCCAGCATCTTATTTCAAGTGCAGTACATCTAATTATCTTATTTCAGGTGTAAAAATACTCATTCCATTCGCAGATAATCTTATTTACCTGCTCAAATCAAGGACAAATACATTCATTTCATTAACCACCTGCAGTCTGTAAATTTAGGATAGCGTGAAAGATTTCAATCTGTGCCAACCAGATGAAAAAGTGCTGGCTGTATATTGTTACATTACTGAAAATAAAGTGAACACCAATATTTTCCAAAATGTCAAACTCTTCTTTTTAATCAACACCCATGTTTTAAAAAAAACAACAACAATTCACATTTACAGACAAAGCCAACACACTATAGTGAATAATTCAATATAATATGTAATATATTTTAATTTGAACACTGATCCCTATTTTGCTCACTCCAGTAATCTTGGAGTAAGACCCTGTTGGCACGGCAACGAACATCTTCATGCACAAAGAGCTAAAGATTAACCACACATTTACAGCTTCCTCCACTTTGCTTCTCATTTTTTTGTCCTTTCACCCCACTCAAGCCATCAGCATGCAACAGGGGAGAGATAGTGGAGTGTCACACATTGGACTTCATTACTCCCTCATTTCAGCACATCACTGATCACCGTCAGCGCTGATGGATTTCACCCAGAGGAGGGTGAGCTACGAGGTTGTCATGGTGCTGTGGTCAAAGCCATCCTGTAGGACCTTGTGTCACAATGTGATTCATATGGTAACGTGGCCGCGTGTGTGGGGTGATGATTTGCATGTGTATTCTCTACTCCAGACTCTCTATCCATTGTGTTTTACTGCATGCTGCCATTGGTTTTAAGAGTACTCTGACATGAGAGTCAGTGAAGGACACTGACAGGGACTCTAATATGACTGGAGAGCAGGCAGAGTTTGCACCAATGATGCACAATCACATCCATCTCTGTTCAGTGTCAACATTCTTACTGTCTAATAATGGACGGATGTGAAGAAAGAAAAAAAAGAAACTTCTCTGCCTTGCAGCTCACTTTAATCAGCCTCCAAGTGTTCAGTTGATCACCAAGACTGTTCAAATGAATATGAATTAGCTGAATTGCAGTTTGTATGTTGGCATGAATACTGGTCAAGAGCTAAGCTTTTTAACAAAGTCTGCCCTGTTTTGACCCTGTGGTCTGATGTTTTATCTGCTCCAGAGTGAGATACAGTATTTTAACAACTAAAATATGAGCTCAGGTAAGTGATCCAAATGAAGGTGGTGGTATGATAATGAAGTCATATCAAATCCAAATGTAGCTGGACCTAGAAAGGCATAAGCCCCATTTACACTACCCTTGTTAAACCGATCCATGCTGAGCTCGGTCCGAGCTTGGATCAGTTAACTAAGTCGAGCTTGGTTCTGACGACCGTTTACACATCACGCTATCTCGGTTCCTTGGTTTCCTCGCCTCCTAATGACGATCTGCGGTACTACTGCTCTCTGGGATTGAATGAGGAAATCAAGCAAATAAATATGGCAGCGCCCATAACATTCAGGAAGTTATGCTTGGTTATATTTCGTTGTTTGCGGAGAGTCAGGCGAAGACGGCAACTTTTGGTGAATTTACTTGACAGAGTCGGCTTTTGGGAAGTGGATAAGACAAACAAACGTCTAATAAGGGCTTACAGACGCAGGAAACAACGACAGATGCTGAGGTTCATCACACTGCTGAGCAGAATCATCACTGGAAATCGTGTGTCACGGTAGGGAAGCTAGTATTTTTATGAATGTCTGAAATGTCAGCTGGCTGTAAGGAGATGATTTACACTCGATAGTTATCTCAGTTACCGAGCTCGGACTGGTCTCGGCATGGTTAAAAAGGGGTAGTGTAAACAGGGTAATAGACTGCATTCGGCTTTGCCTTTAACCCACTAGCAATGGTCTTTAAGGGTAAAGCCTATAGGAAATAGCACTTTTTATTGCATTGTAACCCCAGATTCTATGAGTATATGCACAGCTTTTCAAACTCTGCGTCTCATTGGTTCATAAATGACCATAGAAAAAAATACTATTTGGGGACGGACTATCCAGTTCCAGTATAACTTATTCTGAATAATACCGGGTTGAGGCTGTGAGGTGGGCAGAAACTTTTATTTATTTACTTTTTTTTCTGTGGTGCGCTCTGTGTGAGGGAAAATGCATACAGTCTTTAAAGAACTCCTTTTAAAGAGGGAAGAACAGGAATGGGGTGAGGGGTCTGGGCTGAAGCTCCCAGTGTTACAAGACCCTAAAAAATGCCTCTTAAAAATATGCACCTAAATTAGGTGTGACTAAATTGTGTATACGCACCTGAATTCAAATGCTAGCCGATGCGGCAAGGCGACGCGGCAAGGCGACGCGGCAAGGCGACGCGGCAAGGCGACGCAGAACCGCTGGTTCTTTGTCATTAAGATTGAACAAAATGACATGAAACACAACTACCGACTCTCCTATTGATTTTATTTGGGACATTTTGCTACGGGCAGAAGGTAAATGTAGTTGTTCACGTTTTGACTGCAGGCCGCTGATAAGAGCCCCTAGCTCCAAGGGGAGGGAGGGGAGAGGAGCAAAGCAAAAGCATTGAGGCACTAAAAAACAGCACGGATAGTTCAGAAACAATTTCCAATGAATAAAAAAGAAACTTATAAACAGATTAAGTGGAGTTTTAGACTGCATCTTGCTAGCAGATCTGTTTTCTGATCCAACGTGCAGCTGTGACTGTTTCTGAATGAGGGTTTTGCTTACTTTTAGGCGCACTTACAAAATGTTCATCAGTTGAATTTCCACCTTAATGTGGTGGAGAAAGACAGGCAGATGGGGGCTTGGACTAAAGTAATGTGGGCGCTGCTCCGGTCTGTTGTGGTGAAGGAAGAGCTAAGCCAAATAGCATAGCTTTCAATTTACCAGTCTGTATACATTCAAACCCTCTCCAATGGTCATGAGATATGGATTATGTCTGAAAGAACATGGTGCCAGATACAACCAACTGAAAAGAGCTTCCTCTGAAAGGTGGCCAGACTCAGCCTTAGAGATAGGGTGTGGATCTCTGTTATCTGGGGGGAGCTCAAAGTACAGCCAGTGATTCTCCACACCAAAATGAGTCCGTTGAATTGGTTTGGACATTGGATCAGGATGCCTCCAGGTGCCTCCCTTTGGGGGATTTCTGGGCATGTGCCACTGAGAAGAGACTCTGGGGAATAACTTTTTAGAGGGACTATATATCTCATCTAGCCGGGGAACGCCTTGTGATCCCTTAGGATGAGGTGGGGGATGTCGCTGGTGAGAAGGATGGCTGGATTTCCCTCCTGAAACTGTTGCCCCCACAACCCGATCTTGGATAAGTGGAAGAGAATAGATGGATGGAAAATATTGTGTTTGGATGAAAACTAATGCACATCACCATGATGATTATGCCCACTGTGAAACATGGAGGAATCCTGGCAGAGTTAGACTGTGGGGATCCTTTATTTTAACAGGGACATGGAAACTTGCTTAAGCGGATAGGAACATGGATGGAGCTAAAAACAGGGAAGTCTTGAAAGATAAAAAAAACTTTCAGAATCTACAAAAGACTGTCATACTGCAGGTCTGGTCTCTCTCTCTCTCTCTCTCTCTACTCTGCAGGGTGTGACGAGCAGGTGTTTCGCATCTCGGCTAATTAGGTGCCTACTTAAGGAGCTGAGACCAGTAGGAGGGCGTCAGTTCTTTCTCGCTACAAGCGTGGTACATGACCTACCTACTTCTGTCCCCTGTTCTTTCCGAGCCAGCTCTAATTCCGTGTCTTTGTCTCGTCCCTCCTAGTTCCAACCATTCAAACCTCCAAGCCCGGACCTTCCTCGACATTCGGATCTCTCAGATCACCAGCCTGCCTCAGCCCTCCTCCAGGAGCCTGCCTGCCTGTCCACCCTCCTACACACCAGCATCAGAAAGAGAGGTTCTCAGTACACACCCGGACCCAGGACACCACCCTCCCAAAGCCTAAGACAAACCTCAAACCCCGTGAGTGCAGCATTCTCCACCTTACCATCTTCTCTGACCAACTATTCACCACTACTCTAATCTTTCCCAGCAGAACCCAGGACGATCTTGCCCGGCACCATTACCAGAACCCTACTCAATGAATCTTTTCTTAAACCAAACTGACTGTCTCCGTGGTTGCCCTGATTCAGAGTAGTTCTTCTCAAATATGACAGACTTAACACTGGGGTGAAGGTTCCCCTTCCAACAAGACAATGAATGAATCAAACTTGGGATCTGGGACAATACCTGAAAATGTTTAAGTCCTACTGATTGGAAGCTTATTTGCAGAAGTAGCTTCAGCAAAATATAGTTTTACAAAGTGTGAGTAAGGGAGGCTGAATGCACCACCACACATTTTGGATTTGCATATGTGAACAAATTTTGAAAACCATGTATAATTTTCTTTCTCATTTACAAATATGAACTCCTTTTGCGTTTATCTGTAACATAAAATCCCAATAGAATACATGGTATTTTGTGTCATGGAGTATTGGCAAAAAGGGTATGAATGTATAGATGAACTGCATAGACATTACTGGTAGTAATACAGTGCACACAGATTAAGGTTGTCAATGAAATATAGTGATGGTAAGCCTGGACACTCAGCACAGTTACTCACATCCTGTTTCATTTTTTTTTCTCTCTTCAGTATTTATCTACTGTCTCTGTTGTAAGCCATCACGCTCAGCCCAAAGGCCCCTTGCAGAAATATCTGATTCTTGGAGAGATAAAAGGAGACAAACTGTTTCAGAAGACACTGACACAATAATCTCCTTTCCTTTAGATATCTGGTAAGATTGAAGAGTTTTTGTCACATGCTTTTCAGCGAAGGACTTTGTTGCGGGACAATAGCTAATGATTATTTGAGCAGTCTTTTATAGTGGTCCCAGTTATTCTTGACATATCAGCAGAAACAGAGCTGGTAGCACTCAAGTAAGATTGAAACAATCAGTTGTGTTTGTTTTTATTGTGTATCTAGCAACCTTTTATGCTGTCAGCTTGTGCAATTCATACTTCCTGGTATTATTCTGAACAATTATTTTGACAGTACTCTTCAGCGGCTAAATGTTCACGTCTAGTTTCTTTGTCTACTGGTAAAGAAAGTGATGTGGGTGGGTGATTATTTGAAACATAACAGAAAAAGGCACATGATGAACTCACACAGAGACCAAATCTTTTGAATTAAAATCCAGTCAATTCAGTTGTTATATACCTACGGATGCTGT
This sequence comes from Fundulus diaphanus, assembly GCA_037039145.1. Lineage (NCBI taxonomy): Eukaryota > Metazoa > Chordata > Actinopteri > Cyprinodontiformes > Fundulidae > Fundulus > Fundulus diaphanus. The sequence goes on along the minus strand of CM073137.1, from coordinate 25,748,977 downwards.
GTATTTTGTGTGTGTGTGAGAGAGTAGCTGTCAACATGTCAACCTTTCCCTTCCCCGTCTCTTCAGCATCTCTCCAGTTGTTTGCTCTCCCTTGGTGAAGAACGGAGAAAGGTTAGGAATGTCTCGCTTCCCCTCCCTCCTATCTTTTATCTCCCTGCCTTTTCACATCCCTTCTTGAGTTAAAAAAATGTCACAAAACAGTACTTGCACTCTAATATGATATACAGTCAACACATCCAGCATCCAGCACAGGCTTTGTTTTGGTCACTGTCTGACATCCAAGCCCCTTAACATCGGGTTGTTGTGTTTAACGTTAAGGGCTTAGACTTGTGTGTTGGCTGTCTCTGTAATTTGCTGTTAAAGTCAAAGGTCAGCAGCTATGAAGTCATTATAATGACAGCACAGCATAGCAAAAAAAATAATGAAATAAATAATAATACCCAGAGGTGTGTATCGTCTCAACATGTCAGGCACATGCCTCATATGGGATGCAGTGGTTGTCTACACTGATATCTGTGTCAAAACAAACAATGCTCTTCCGCCTTTCACTCTCATTTGAAATACTATAGGAGCTAGAGCCGAACAATATCGACCACAGTTCAAAATGGTGTCTTTTCAGACTGAATGTGAATATTTTCCTATTTTTAAAAACAAAGGCCTCCAGTTAAACTTTTAATTATTGTGGTATCATATGCAGTGCCCTGCAAAGGTTTTCATGCCACTTGAATTTTTTCATTTCACATCTTGTCAACAACAATGTATTTGAGTCTTATGAGAATAAGCAACACAGAGTCACACATAATTAAGAGATGAAAATAAAATAAAACATGGTTTTATAAAGAGTAACATGCTTTTTCCAGTCCCCATTACTCACCATACCATAAAATACTAAATAAAATCCAGTGCAATCAATTGCCTTCAGAAGTCCCCACCTTAGTGGTAAATACAGTTCACCGTTTGTGTGATACGATTACAACTGTTCTGTGAAGGCTTCCGAAGCTTGTTTTGGTCCATCACTTGAAATCCAACATCAGTGTTTGACTTTGTAACATAGCAAAATGTGGAGAAGTTCAAGATGTATGAATAATTTAGCAGGGCATTGTAAAGTAGGAATTTAGTTTGGGATTAAACTAAACTAAAGCTAAAGAACTGTATAAGTGAAAAAAACTGAATTTAACAGAAACTCAATTTTTATGAATTGTAATTCACAAACATTTCAGATAGGTTTGTGCAAGAAGCAAAACACCTCAAATGATAGACCTGTTTTTCCAGGGAGTACAATACCAGTGTACCTTTTTAGACTAAAACAAATAGCTAAAATTATAAGCACTGGGTCTTTCACTCTGAGGAAGTAAATGCTCTACTCCGAAATGCTCAAAGTGTTTGATCTGTCCGCAAACTAAATGTAACTTCTTTGTATGAAATTAATCAATGGAGAGTTTGCATCATATTTAATAACATCCCTCTAGACTAACAAGACCTATCCAATGTTTTAGCACTGTACATACATCTCATTTTATATTTAATGTTGAAATTAAAAAAAAAAGTTTTTATCTTTAAAAAAAAGATTAACTGGGAAAAATGTATTCAACTTAAAGCTGACTCCCGTCTACTCACATATGCAGGCAGCAGGATCACAACATAGAGGAAGTATTTTAAGTGGAAAGTGTTCCAGCTTTAAAACTTAATTTTCAATCATCTATATGTTCATGTGTTGTATGATTGTATGATCTACAATTCTCATAGTCTTTGGATAGGAATCACTGTTCCAGTTTCTTTATTGAATGGATAAACCAAAAAACATCAATAGTTACAGCCCTAAATAAGTCTACACCGGATCCTGTTTTTATGTGATATTTACTTAAGTGCTAGGCTCACGTTAGCATGTTTACTTCCCAGTTGTACAAGACTGGTGAGAATTTGAAAGATATTTCAATGAAGGTTCAGTTAACTGTGCACAGACAAATTTTACAGAATGAAGCTGTACTCCTGCTTCTTTAACTTAGGATTTTAGTTTGGATTCAATGCAGGTGACATAACATTGACAGGAACCTGCAGCAGCCAGTACAGTCTTCACTGTGAACTTTGTTTTAAAGGGTAACAAAAAGTAAAACTACTGTTAAATAAAAGTACTGAGAATTGGACTTACTCTGGGGTTTCCAGACCATCATCTAAACACTGCTGTGTCAAGGACCTTTGTAACCCAACCTTTTGACTGAAATTACAGACATAATTTTGTTTGATATATAAATGTGACAAAGACCAGCAAAGCTGAATTAATGTCGCAGAGCAGATTATGTTGACAGCAAGGTTCCTTACTGACCTCAAATCACTTGGACTTCTGTGCATTGCCTGTATAACAAAATATCTGCATTACAGTGAAATATAGTCTCACTGTGTCATAGTTTGGTTTGTCAGTGACCCAAATAAAGAAGCTGACTGAGGTGAACACGGTTTTTCAATGAAGAAATAAAAGGAAACTTATAGGGAGAATCACAGGATAAACAGGCTATGAAAGGTCTAATGGAGCGACAGAGAAGCCTAGCAGTTTAACAAAAGAATCCAGCAAAGAACAGTGACAACTAAGATTAGCTAATCCTCTATTAGTGCAACAAGTGGGAAATTTTGACTGTCACAACAGAAAGCAGACAGAACAAAATAAGGGCAGCTGAAAGAAAAAAAAACACGTAGAACTATGAATACACAAATATTACAAACTAGTGAGCTTATTAGAAATAATTATGGCTTGAGAAGCAATTAAATTGTGCACTTATCATTAAAAGATTAATGAAAATATGCACTTGTTAAATTAATAAGTATATTGCTACTTCTTCAATTCCCCCATCCATTCTTACCTACCAAATAAAGATAAGGAAATTAAAATTCCCCATAGCCTCATTTAGCATCATAGTACTTAAAAAATACCCCACATAAGAGCTGCTTTAAGGAAGGCTAAGGCCTAGTTGGCAGTAATATTGCTTTGCCTGCCACCAGCACAATAAGAAGGCAACAGGAAGCTAGCCAAGCTCTAGCTCTCAGCAGAAACCATAAGGATCTACAGTAAGCAGTGGGGCTACAGTGAAGCAGCACTGCAACATAGTCTTTTCTATATATCTGCCAGATCTGAGCATGAATAAATAAACACTGCTAGATCTGTCCAATTTTCCCTCAGCCCCAAAGCGTTGGACCAAAATACTTTTGACACCTGCTATGATCATTCATATCCTCTTCAAGCATGCATTATTTCACACAGGCCAAATCAGGAATGGTATCCTTGTGATAGATTCAAATGGGTGAGAGGAATGTGCCCGGCTCGACACAGAAACTTGTGCCAGATGAGGAGATTATTGTGGGTTAAGCTGTTCTAACTGCAGTTCCTACAACCAAATTACTCAACAGGTCAGAGTTCACTTTGGTGGAAACTAGACAGTCTTCTGAGGGCAACAGGGATCACATAAAACATTATTTACAGCTTAAGTGCTGCTTAAAGTTTAGCAAATAATTTTTTGTGTTATTGGACTTTGATTAACTGAGAGCTTTAGTAATAATGGAATGACAGTTCTTACATATTAGTTAAGCAGAATAAACTTTGAGAATAGCTTTAAATTGCGCTAAGTATATTTTCTATGCCTTTGTTTTGTGCAATTTGAGCTTCCATTATTTATTTGTTATAGTTAATGTCTTGTTTGGCTTATCTTATCAAATGGGTTTAAAAACAACACTTAAATGAGTGTGTGCTGGCTGTTTTGGAAAAGCAAAACGAAACATTTGCCATCAGTGATGCAGCAGTATTCTGCTGTACCTTGTTGAGCTCAAAGAGGGCTACACTGTGTGTTCCTGTCAAAAAACATGGCAACTAATCAGCTCTTCACTTCTTGCTGCCAGAGCGTGTAGAACAAGTTTCAGTACTGTACAACACTTTCTCAAAGACTGTGCATGCAGGAAAATACAGTGAAACTACAAAGAAAATCTTATAGGAATTTGCAAACCTGACATTCACCGTTTTTCCACACCAAAACACAAGTAAAACTGACACTATATCGCCTAGAGTACCGGTACACCTCTATGAATCGTTGGATTCAGGTAGTCCAATCACTTTCATTGCTACAGGTATATGAAATCAAACACCTAGGCACGCAGACTGTTTCTACAAACATTTCTAAAAGAATGGGCCACTCTCATGTGCTCAGTAAACTCAAGCTTAGTACTGTTTCTCCTCTACTAAACATCCAACTACACATTTTCTACACCCACTAACGGGGTCGCAGGTGCCTATATCCAAAGGACAACGAGCAGGACAGCAGTGTACAAATAGCGCAAAGTGTTCACACCACTGGGACAGTCTATAAGAGGGCTCCACAGGGACCTGACAAACAACTATTCATGTACACACGCACACTTCAGGTGTGCCACCTATGCATGGACTGGGAAAATAATCAAACCGTGTAAAGATCACAGCTGAGATTCAAACACATCACCTTTTGTGCTGAAAGGAAACAGTGCTAAAAACTGTGCCACAGTGCAACACTACTACTAAATCTTCCATAGTTATCACAACAAAGTGAAAGCAACTGACAACAATGCCAACCCAGCCATAGAGGTGTTGAGCATGCAGAGTAAATGCTGAGGTAATTCATGCAGAAGTCACTGCCTACAAAGTTAATAGCTTTAAAAATTGGGCATCAAGAGCTTCAAGAACTAGGTCTCCATAGCCAAGCTGCTGATTCCAAACTTTAAATCCCCAAGTGCAATGGAAACTGTAGGATGCAGTGGTTTAAAGAATGCCACTACTGGAGAGTAGAGCTACTCTGTCATGGATACGTTTAGGTCTGGCGGTGGTTAAGAGACTGGTTCTTTCCTGACTGCATTGTGTCAAGTGTTTATAGCAATGTTTACAGGTATTAGGCTTGGTTGCCTACATCCAGGTAAAGGAATTCAACAAAACTTTTAGGACAACTTTATGTTCCGTCTATGAGTGTGGTGATGGCCACAGGGTCCAAATTTAACCATAAAACAGGTAGAATAAATCAGAGCAGAGACTGTAAGCGAGGCCTTCTCATCCAACACCACTGCCTGATCTCACAAACACTCTCCTGGAAATTTCTCCTCAAATATTCATAATACCAAATTTAAAACCAGTGAAAAATTCTATTAAATTCACAAGTATGTGGAAAGGCAAACATTACAATACCTCTGGCAGTATAGTGTAGTTAATAATGAAAAAGAGAAGGAAGGGTCTAGCTGCTTCAGCCATAATTTATATTTGTATTGATTTATTCTGCTTTTTAGCCAAAACAATTGCTGTTGTGCACTTAGTTAAAATACTGTCAATGGCATGACAATTAGTCATAAGTTAGGAGGTGCCTATCTTTTAGGTTCCACTACCTGCAACCAAGAACCTAGAAAAATGGCCTGCTGATCAGTTTTATAACATAATGGTTCATGATGTAAACAATCTAGCTTGCAAAAGTCAGCCATTGCCAAAGGTAGGAACCTGTCCACTACAAGTTGACAGATATAACAGGCTGACACACATAAAGACCAATACAGGGGAGTAAAATTTGTCCTAACTGTCAAGAAAAAGAAAGAGGCAAAGATGTGAAAAGGTTTTGAAGCAGAAAGGGGTAAAGGAAGCAGAAGATTGAAGGGAAAATGACAGGGCTTAGAGGCAGGGAAGTGAAATAATACAGGCCACTGAGTAGTATCAAGGAATTGAAAAGATTTGCGATGGTTAGTAATAACTACAACATCACCCGATGAGAGCAGAAAGACAGAGAAAAAGACAAATTCAAAAAACACAGAACTTGGGACACATTCAGCAAAAAGAGGAAGGTGTTTAGCAGCGAAGCAATGACTTAAGGTAAAGTTGGGTGTGTGTGTTTGGATGAAGGGTGTGTGTCTGCTGATGAAGGATAGATTTCTAGCAAGAAACCAGCAACCTGTCAAGTGTTCTCGAGCCATCTTGGGAGAAACCGCATCTGTCTCAGCAAAATAGAGAGGGGCAATCAATAACTATACAGTTAAGGTGTTGGTGCACGTGCGGATTTCATCAGCGTTTCCCCTGTATGGACCTCAGCAGTTGTGCTTATGCTGCATCTACAGTAGTTATATTCTTACTTACATATATAGCATCACGTGTGGACAGGATTTTAGTTATAAAATTAGCATATTATGCCATAATTGAACTGGTGTAATTGAACTGATGACAGTATCCTGTCTTATGTTGGGTTGAGTGCCTTTTTCTTAAACTGATTCTTTGGTTTGGAGGTGTCCAAATTTGTTCATTAAAAATGTAGTAACAGAAAATGGAACTGTCTTTACAATCACAGGGTTGCTGTCTGGTCCACATGTGGATTCAGAGAAGAATTTGCAGCCAGAAATACTTTTAAGAGCTTCATATTTGTTATTTACCAATGGCAAGAGCTGCAGTATACCCATATTCTTAACTCAAAGCTGAGGTTGTTGCCAGAGCAAGCTGCAGTAGGCGCACTATCCCGAGACAGAACGCCTTTCTCCCCACACATTGCTTACCAACTCCTGTTGGCTTTCCGCAATGAGAAATAATTCAGATATCTATAGCGTCAATGTTTTGTTAGTACAATATTATTATTCTCTACAAATATATAGATTTAAGCTCTGCTCAGAAAGCTACAGGGTGAGTTTATGTAGTAAATGCTTTACTAATTAATTACACAAATGGTATTTGTCTTCAATGAATTTCCTTTAGTCGTATTTTTTTATTATATCAACATAAAATTAAACATTTGACTGATTAATGAATTAGAATATAATAAAAGATGATGAAGCAACATAAAAAAGATTGTGAGCCACAATGAATATGTAAACGGGAAAATAAAAACGTGTACAGCTAATTAAAGAGCAGACAGTGGGATTAAAATTCGGCTTCCGTTTGTTTGTCTTTACAGCTGTGGTTAATGTTGTCTCGGTTGCTAGGCAACAGGAGTAAAGCTATGGTAAGGGCGGGAACAGCCGGTGGAGGCTAGACCGTCCTGATTCACAAGCTGATCTCTTCTTTTCTTTTTCTCGGTCCACGAAGACCGGGTCCTTCAAACGATGCAGCTCCTGAATTGGTCTTATTTTTGCATTTGGCAGATGATGCAGTTTTGTTAACATCTTTAGAACGTTAGCTTCAGCAGCTTCACCTGGGCTCCTCCCTTAGGAGGTGTTCTGCATATATGCAAATAGGATGAGATCCTGGGACAGAACCAGAATTAATCAAAGTTATTTTTTTTCCTGGGCTGGGAATGCCATGGAATGTCCCTGAATTCACCGGTAGAGTGTTGATAGAAGGGAGGAATGTCTGGAATTCTCTGCTGGACCTGTTAAATCTGTGTCCCGTTCTTGGACATGCAGATGACATAGATGGATACATGCAAAAGACATGAGAAATGAGGCCTTTAAACAATCTATTGCATTTCATGAATTGTAAATCTATTTTGCATTGAAATATTTGAATGAAAGACTTAAAAATACAATGGTGTTAAAGACACTTCAAAGATAAGATTGAAACAACATAATTTTTTAACATACAATAAGGCCATTGAAAGGGAGCATGGGCTTGAATGACCATAATCAAAGGGTTGGTGTTACATGGGACAGTTGACAGGCTAGGGGGATATTTTTGGTGACTCCTACAACAAAGCAAATGTAAAGGAATGCAAAATAGTTTTTATGTGATTAAAAGCAGAAGTATCAGTCCACCACAGATTTTTTGTACCAAGGCTTTGCAACAAAAGAAATCCCTATTCAGAACATCAAATAATATGCAACCGGTTAAAATTCTCTCCATGATGCCCTCCATTTAGCTTAGTATAATAAGGACAGAGGGATAAATACCTTGAGCAACCTGATTAAAAGCGCATTACATTGCTTGCCTCTGCTCGCCTTGATTCCAAACTGCAGTGCACAGTCACTATGATCCCTTTGTTTTAGCTTTACCCCTCACCCCCACTGTTCTGGACATCATTAAACCCATAAATACATCCAAGAAATAAGACTGTAATCTCACTGAGCAGCAGCATAATAACAAAATCTATTTCTATTTGCCGCCCTGTCTCAACAAGAAATATTCATTTATAAAACAAGATATGACCGCTGCAGTGATAATAGGTTACTGTGCAAGAGACGCATGAGCAATTTTATGCAAATATCTGTTTTTGTTCTGCGGTAAACGCAGAGTTTAAATCCCATAATGGATTTCCATGACTTACATGGTTTGACTGTGTAGCGTGTCAGTGCTGTTTAGCTTTAAAAGTCGAGTTTTATTCATTATTGCGAAGAGAGTTGGCAAACATTACTCTCCAAGAACTATCAAGTAGGGGGAGTAAGGGAAATCTCATGCAAACACACAGATTCATGATGGATTAAAGTGAGGCCACAGCTATCAGGGGGATGAATTATACATACTGTACATGCACTCAATTTATCCCTCTATGTAACCTTTGAAGTCTAATAAAAATGGGAAGACACACTCTGATGTCCAAGGCAGAATAACCCTGTTGGTCAGATTCACAGCATTCAAAAGGACTGTCTACTTCTCAATGCGTGTCAGTGAGAATTAGGAGCCCTGAATGAGAAATTATATCTCACATTTCCTTTCATCTTCTCTTGAATCAATAGCATGCCATAAAATACATCGAAGCAGATCTCGTCTGCCTTCTGGTATTTTCAGCAAGTTAAGATGAATTCTTTCTGTTTTTTGTTTTTTTTTTATAATGTTTCAAACCTCAGATGAACTTCATACAATACGTGCAACATAATTATTTTAAATGCTAACTTTATTCACCGTCACAGTGACAGGTTGGATTTAAACCATCACCAGAGTGGCTGTTCTTACAATACACATATTTCCACCATCCAATTGAGTCAGTTTTTATTCGGGCCTCTCCTCGCTCCCTGATGGACACCAAGAGTATCCGGGCAGCAGAGTGGAGAAAGGGCTTTGATCTTTAGGTCCAGGCAGTCGGGGTGTTCAGGTTGACTTTGATAAACCATATTAGTGTGTCATCATCTCTCCTTCAGCTCTTCCACTCTCTTTCTTGCAAACACTGCTAGGCTATGAGCCCCAGGGGAGTGGGTTTAAGGACAAGAATACAAGTATGCTCCAACACTGCACTGAAACAGAGTAAGTCAGAGAACAAGAGGGTAATGGAGTCTTTTTGTTAGCAGATGCATATCTGCAAAACAAAAGGGTAACAACTCCAAGAATTAATGTTTAAAAAGGTGAATAGGTTATTTCGAAATCATTGCTTCAGAACTTATGATTGCAACCAGATATTTATGTATTTTACACTGCATAAACAGAGACATATCCTTTTGTTCTTATTTTCTAAATGGAACCAGACTAAAGGTATTATGTTTTAGGTCAGGAAATTACCACAAATATTTATTTTCCCTAAATTGGATAGTAATAAGGTTTTTCTTCTACTTTCCTCAAACTGAGAAATTTCCCTAGTTTTCGGTAGAATTGTGTTTTACACTGCAATTAATTTTGAATGTCCCTCCACAAGCTTCTCAAAATAATTTGCTGGAATTTTGGCCCATTCCTCCAGACACAACTGGTCTTTCTGCTAATGTTTTGCAGGCCATCTTTGTCATATAAACCTTTTCAGCTCTGACCAAAAATGTTCTATGTGATTGATATCTGAGCTCGGAGACGGCCACTACACAACGTGGACTCGGTTGTCTTTAAGTATTGTTGTAAATTATTAAGCAGCACAGTCAAGACTTGTATCTTATATAGAGTCATTGCACATTAACTGAAATATTTCAAGCCTTTATTTATTGTAATTTTGATCATTCTTGCTTACACATCATGAAGACCCCATATGAATATTTGAATATTGTGAAAAAGCTAAAGACTGGAAGGTTGTGGCCTAATCAGATAATTAACTCAAAACAGCTGCAAAGGTTTCCTGAGCCTCTTGATGGTATCAGTCTGGTTCAGTAGGCTACACAACCATGGGAAAGACTGCTGACTGGAGGGTAAGGCCCAAAAGCTCATTTCCACAGAGTGTTGTGGCCGAGCATATTCCTAGAAAAAGTGCAAGGAAGCAGATTGGTAGGAAATCGCAGCAACAGGGATAGTTGCAGCTTTGAGGGGATTGTCAAGAAAAACCCATTCAAGAATTTTGAGAAGTTTCACAAGGATTAGACTGAGGTTGGAGTCAGCACATCAAGAGCTACTATGCAGAGATGAACCCTCTTACCTGATGAAGCATCTTACCCACGCTAAGGAGAAAAAGAATCAGATTGTTGCCCAGAGGTCCACAGTTCTCTTTTCAAATGAAAGTAAAGTTAGCGTTTTATCACTAAATCAAGGCTTCAAAGACTGGAAGAAGAGTGGAGAGGCACAGAATCCACATTGCTAGAAGTCCAGTGTGAGATTTCCACAGTCAGCGATGATTTGGGGTGCTGTGTCATCTGCTGGTGTTGGTCAGCTGTGTTTTCCCAATTCCACATTTGACACAGCCATCTAGTAGGAAGAGCATTTCATGCTTCCTTCTGCAGACAAGCTCTATGAAGATGTTGATTTCAGTTTCCAGCAGGACTTGGCACCTGTCCACACTGTCAAAGGTACCAAAAGTTATTTCGGTGACCATGGTTTTAGTATGCTTGATTGGCTAGCAAACTCACCTGACCTGAACTTCATAAAGAATCTATAGGTTTGTGTCAAGAGGAAGATGAGACACACCAGACCCACCCAAAAATCCAGATCAACAGAAGGTAAGAAAAAAAGTCTCTCTGATTATTCCAGCATTCAGTAAAAGGAAAACGTTTTGGTAATTCTACCTTTACTAAAACAGGAAACTCTTAGTCTTATATTATGTCAGACAGGGAAGGAAATAAGTTTATATTTGCCTTTTTACACAATGTAAATATCTGGTTTCAACTGTATTTTGAAAGTTAAGGTTGTAAGTGTGCAACAGTACCCCTCAGACAGAAGCTTGGAGAATGTGCTCAATGTCTTTTTGTTACATGAACATTTAAATAACCACATCTCAAAGACCCATTCATAAATGCAAAAGACATTTACCTCAACCCAAAGACCAAAAGTTAATGGAAGCAGTCATTCATCAGCTCGCTTACACGAAAATGTCTGCTGGAAAAGGTTAAGATACCTACATACTTAAAACCAAAAAGTAATTGTCTACTGATTGTGTTCATGTATGTGTGTTTGAACGTGTTTGTATGCATGTGTGTGTCTGGGTAGGGGTTTTAGTCAAATTACTGTGGGGGTTTTATTCAGACATCACAAAGAGTTTTAACGGGGAAAAGTGCTAAAAGAGAAGGATCAACTAAAGATCTTCCTCCAATGCAATAAAACGTTACTCAGTCTGTCCAGTGCAAAAGTTAATTATGCCAGCAATGTCACAGCACAGACTGGAAAAATAGACCAAGATAGGACAGTGACAAAGCACTAATGAACTCGCTGCCCCTGGACTCTTAACAACCTTTTGTCAAATAAGAAAATATAGTTGTATGTATTCTGCACTCATTTAAAATTGTTTTTTTTTTGTAACTCACCACCTAATGTTGGTCTAAGCTTTCCATCTGTCAGCTTTATTGGAGAAGCACCAATAATTTCTGTTGCTTGTCACATCTAAACCCTCTCCAAACTGTTGCCTTTAGCGCATGAAATACCCATCACATTTGAAAACATTTTTAAAAAAATCCATCCTTACTAGTGTCACACTGTGAACATCTAATGAGATTTTGAAGAGCAGAGGGGAAACACAAGCTGTGCCAAAACAATTACACTACCATTTTCAAAACGATGTCACTTCAGAATACGGCCATTGCTTTATAGCTGACATGCATTTTAGTATAAAACGTTTTAAATACACATCTTAGTGGAACTAAGGTTCCACTGGTAATCTTAACAGCCAGCTATATTATACCAAAACATTTAACATAAATTAATAATAGTGTACGTATTATTGTATAAGATCCTGTCCAAATGGGACCATAATCCTTACAATACAGATATATATTACTGACCAAAATATTTCTTTTTACATGAGGCAGTATACGCTCTGGACAGCTCGACACTTCATCTCAGTTGATTTATAACAATGTAAATGTCAAGTTGTGTATGTTTGGAGGGTGACTAAAGCACAGATATGAATGTCTGACAGATGAAAGTCTAACAGAGATACGACAGAAGTAAAAGCAAATGTACAACAAGCAGAACACTATGCACATCTTAACAGAACATAACTAGCATGGCAAGACATTCTAGCAATAATGAACCCAGAGAACTTACCTCTATATGGCAAGACATTGTAGAACGTTATGAACAAGAAATTGATCAAAACACTAACACCCGAGGTATACAACAGCAATATCATCATACTGTCCCACTGAGATCATATGCGATAATCCAAGCCAATCCAACTTTATTTATAAAGCACTTTTTAAATTACCAAAAAATAAATGCAATCCTATCCTGATCGTAATTTGGAACAATTAAAGTCAGTTGGTCGATTATTGCCAGTTGGTAAAACTTTGTCTATCTTTGAAAGGCCACTTAATTGCATCAATTCTATGGCAATGACTCCTCCTGAGTAAGAATATGTTGACAGTTGAGGGGAATGACAAACAGGATATGAAAGCTTTTATGAAACATCCTGGGGTCTTTTCACCACTGAATGCCAGGCTGTAATTCAAACACGTTAATTTCAGATCTTGATGTTGGAATTGTATTTCTGCGATTCGTACTTGTAGACTGTTTTTGTTTTACTTTTTTATTTCAACATACTCATCAAGAAAATCAATCATTATAGCGCACCAAGAAGAACTGGTTTCCCTATATGTAACGTATGTTTCCATATTTTTCATACATGCCTTAACATACATACAGGCGTAACAGTGTAGTATGGCAGCTGCACAGTGCAGTCCTCAACACACACAGCTGGTAAGGAGAGCACAGAGAATTGTGGGATGCCATCTACAAGATCTGGATACGGTTTATGCTGCCTGAGTCCAGAAAAGGGTCAGGCGAATTGCCACTGATCCCACCCACTCGCACTGGTTGACCCACTTCTGTCAAGAAAATAATTCAGGGAAATTAAATCAAAATCTATTAGACTCAAAAACAGCTTCTTTTCAAAAGCTATAAACTATAAACGCACTACTGGTAATGCCTATTTGCACACTAGTTTCTCAGGGAATGTAGGATTGGACATCCAACCATGCAGATTGCACAGTTCTGTAAAATGAAGGTTTAAAATTAGTGCACGGTATTTACTGCAGGCAACAATGCATCATCGAGGGAGCTAATTCTTGCAACAACATAGCAATTCATCTTGTTCGCAAAGGGACTGCTATCGGACTTTTTAGACTCGGAGACAAATCTTATCACACCCTTAAGACTATTTGCATGCTTTAAGTTCTAAGGAAGCATGTTGGTAAGTGCAATCAATTGATTAAAAAAATAAATGTGTGGAAATAGTCTGTCTTGTGTCTGTGTGTTATATGTAATATGTGTGCATCCTAATCCAGTGTCTGTCTTGCCAAAAAATTCTCTATGGTAACACATGGTGACGATAAAGATTTGTGATTCTTGACTCAAGTCTGTTTGTCATAATTAGTGCCAGTTATTGTCAGTTGTATCATCTAAAAGGTTTAGAAAAGAATAGGCTGAACTTGGCTCAGGATTATACATCTGCCTCTCACATTGCATTTTAACAAACAGCCACAAGTATGTGAAATTTTTCAAAACTAGAAATAAGAATAAATACCTCAAAAAAAGTTGGGACAAAATTATTGTTGCAGTCTGGTGGGAATAAACTCAGTTTAAAAATGACACTTAATTAGACTCCAAAGGCTGGGAAACCCATCAACCTGATTTATTACACAGAGATGCATTAACCTGAGTGGCTTCTCCCCAAATAGAAAATAGTTAAAACAACTATAGTACACATCACTTTTGTATCAAGCTGTCATAACTACTGAAAAATAGAACTGAACTAGTACAGCACAGATGGTGTTACCACAAAATTGGTGAGAAAAGTAGAGTTTTACCAATGTAATTCTGGGTTGCTGGCTGCTAACTTTTATTTCAAGGCACAACCAAGGAATGGAAGATCTTCAGTCCAGTGAGCTTCAGATTTCATTAGTTCCTTTTACAAATGATAAATAGCCTATTGGCCTATAGGAACAATGGCTTCCAGCTGTGGACAAGAACATTAAGCAACTAGGATAAGGTTTTGCATCTTCAAATGCTATAAGGCCATGGTCCACAGCTCAAAAGGGGTGGATTGTCACTTCCATGTTTGATATTAGCTGTTCCTCAAAATGAAGATGATTAGTAGTCTTTTTCAAGAGTTGGATTAAAAGCTAGAATCAGATTTAAAGGTAGACTGGGTCAATTTTTGTGATAACATTATGGTAAAGAAAGAGCTTAGTTAAAATCTATGTTCATGACCTGTGAGTAATGACTGAAAGAATGAAATTCCCATTGAATGTGACCTAAATGGTAAAGATTTCTGATGGTTGGCAGTAAAGTCGCTGTTCATTCAAATCAAGGGAAAGAACGATGATGTAGTTTAGACATCTGGTATGGAAGCCTTGCTTGGGAGACATTTAAGAGATGCAGACTCTTGGATCCTTCCTGCACTAATAACTATAGAGGGATGAGCAACGGAGCTTTTAAGAGTTTTAAAAAAGAATGGAATTTGCATAAAAAGCTGATTACATTTGTCATACTGTGGTTTGACAAACCTTTTAAGAGCAGTCAGAGTAGTCTAAAGAGTAGTCACCTCTTCTGTCATATAACACTTCCGTCATGCATCTGTAGACATCAGCGCCTGTGTTTTAGCTGCCTCTAGTCATTAACAGCAGTGGAGCTGTCATGTCCTATGGAGATGTGAGCTTTCATAAACAAAGCTGGTGTTGCGTAGCCATAAACTGTGGAGTGGAACTCAACAGAATCGATGTAGAGTTATAATTAGAAAATGTGTGTTTTACATTCATTTCCCATTCAAAATAATTGTTTTTTTTCCATTCACTGTCCCATTTGAAAAATAGAAATCTGCTCAATATACCATTAGATCATGTTAAACATTTTATAATTCGCAATCACTACTCGAAATAAGCCATCCTCTCTTTATTTTACAAGAGGACAGATGTTAGACAAGTGGTGTAAAGAGATCCACTGCTGGGGTATAAGAAGCTAAAACCTCCACAGTGTGAGTCTCCATCAAATGAAAATTTAAGCCACATCAAAGCCTTTCTTTCTAGCCTCACAATTTGAGCATTTTCACTGAGCCCTCTCTAACCACAATTTAGGTTTCCACAAAGCCTTGGACTTCAGAGCACGATAAAATCAATGCCACAAAATACCCCCCTGATCAGTCCTATGAGAAAAAAACCCACATTGTCTCGTTTTAAAGGGAGTTTGACTCTAATCCCCCTGCTCACCTCTCAGCTTTTTTATTTTGCTGATAATCAACTTTGTGATTATCTTTCAGGTCTTTTTTTTTTACCTTGCTCTCTTCTGTGGGGATTTGAATTTACCAAAATTACTGTGAAGTGCATTTCACCTGATGTGTGTTAAATGTGTCATGATATCACATATGCAGCAATATCAACTACATGAAATGACTTATACAGTACCTTCTCCAAAGAATTTCATAAAAAATAACCTCAGCTTGTTTGTCGGGCCAAAATGTCCCTACTCAGTAAAACAGTTGGTTGTGGTAATGATATGCGGCTCTACCTAGTTGACTTCACTCTGATTGGGTCTCCACCCCAACACACACACCAGTTTTCCCCGCCATCCCACCTCCCTTCTCAGTGCAACACTTTGTTACAAATCCATTATTATGGTTGATCAGCCAAGCTGACCAAAGGCTTTAACCTGGCATCGAGACTCAACACAGTGGGGCCGAAATACAAAGCCACATAGACTGCGGCGCAGTGGGGGTGCTCGTTTCAGCTGCACTTATGCAGCTGGGAGAGAGAACTACTGCTGTACCTTAGCGAGATCCCCACCACGCGCAACACAGGAATATGCAGCTGGGATCCAGTTCTTTACTGCGGTACCTTAGCGGAAAACTCGCTGAAAGTGTATCTGCAACACCGTGGTCGCAGTGGTCGTCAGTCAGCTGGATTTTTCAGTTACAAACACACCTTCCTTACATTTGACAGCATTTAGAAATGAAATAAACTTACGGGTAATGACAGCATTCTGGTCGCCACCTTCATACATAAGGTTTTTTTTTATCCTTCTGTTTGAAAACCACGACCTGAATTCCCCCACAGGTCTTCAGTAAAGTTCTCATAAACTCTTTTCTTCTCGCCCTCGGACATATTATTTTTAGTAACCACTATGAATTTAGTTTGAGGTTGAATATGGGATATTTGAGCAATGTGGCTTCTGTAGTGATTGCTTCCTGTTTGAGCTGGATACAGGGAGGCAGATCTGGGATTGCCGCCTGCCTGCTCCCCCCCTTACTCCACTCAAGTCGGACCGTGCATCAGCTATTTGCTTGATGGTGTGCTCTGATTGGACAATGTGAATTGTGTAGAAAGACAACCCATTTTCTGATCTGACTGTTTTTGAGCAAATTAACAAAGCTGACTGCCCCTGAGCAGGTGCTTTGGTATTCAATTTAGACATTAACACCTCATCAGTGCACAACAGACCATATTATACAATTGCAAGGAGATAAAACACAAATGAAAACAGTGCAGATAAAAAAACAAAACAGATAAAACAACAGAAGATAAAATGTACTACGAGTAGGACAGCGTAAACAAGAGGGTCTTTTATAGCTAGGTATGCCGATTTTTCCAGAAGTTTCCCCAACTCCTTTTTTGAATAACTGCGCATGCAAAATACCGCTCCTCGTTTTGTCAATACCGCGATATTGACAAAACGAAGCGGTATTTTGCAAGTGTTTTCCTGAAAAAGAGAGAGGCTCCACTACCCAACAAGTTCAACTTATCCTTTTTCTCTTCTCTGCAGAAAACACAAATTGACATTTTTACTGCCAGCACACAAACATAGAATCAACATCACTCCATGAAACATACTGGAAGTACAAATTGAAAAGGATTTTTTTTAGCTGAGGGCTGAGATGTAGCTGCTCTTTAGAGGTCCAGCGCATGTGGCTGTGTTTGTGCGAGGGAGATTGGGAGGAGCATACAGATTTAGGTAGTCTCCCTCCAGCTACAATCCAGCCCAGACTCCACTGTTTGGTAAAACAAGTCCTAGATTTAGACAGGACACAAAATTGCATTATGGGAAATGGATGCCTATTGAAAAGGAACGGTGTATATTTATTGATCACACATAGAGAGCTATCAGAGTGTTCACTGGAAAGTGCTGAATCAGTTGATTTTCTTGATGAAACAGTTTGGCTCAGTGGAGAAACAAAAGATGCCCTTCATCCTGTGAAATTCTATAATGTTCATCACAGTCATATTTACTGTAAACCTGATTACCCAGGATGAAACGTTATCAATTAAAATTCATAGAAAAAACAACTTGAATTTATAATTCTACCTACAGCACCATACATAAGTGCTAATATGTATGGGATGGGGTGACTACCACACTCTTTGGAGTTGAAAATGTTTAGATTGACTAGACTATGTATTTATATAAATACACTGGAACTTTTTGTCTTGAAAGAGAGGACATTTGTTGTGAACCAGTGCTATGTAAATAAACTGAACTGAATTGAATGTCAGTTGTTCATTCAAATTGTCACTTCTTGAATTGTCAATCACCAGATGGCAGGAAGCTAAACATATCATGGCAAATTGCAATTTTCCCCTTTGGAATAGTCAAATTCTATTATTTAACATGATGAATTTGGAAATACTGTTTTTTACAGTTAGTGGTGTTAATCGCTAATATAAGATGCTAAATACATTAAAATGTCAACTTTGTATTCATATACAGTAAGTGAAATTCTGCTTAACTGCAGAGCTGAGTAACACTGACTGCTCTCTCTTGGTCACACACACACACACACACACACACACACACACACACACACACACACACACACACACACACACACACACACACACACACACACACACACACACATTACATTGTCCATGTTTCGCCTGAAGGGGGCAGCATGGCAAGAGGAAGAAATGTCAGACAAGATATTTCTTTTCATATGCTACCATGTTTAACTGTTCCACAGTGGAGAAATTTGGGTCTCCTAATGAGGAGGGTACTTTTGCAGATGAGGCCTTATAAAATCCTGGATTAGAAATTGGCATCAAAATCTCTATGTGCATTGTTCTAATAATTATACAACCTTTTGCAAACTTTCCCCACCCCCTGCAGCAGAACAACTGTTGTGTAGAAGGGATAAACAATCGGAGCACATGCTTGAAAGAAGATAACATCAGCAAGTCTCAGTCTCAATCGCAGCCATTCACGGCAAGCAATAAAAATAAAAATACATAGACTTGTGTTTATGTATCTTGATAAATTATTTGTTTGCATGTTAGACACAGGGGCTTATTTGAAGCCACTAGGTAAAAGCCACTTGGCATCCTTTCATAGACAGTGCTGAGAAAAACCCAGTGTCAGCTCAATGAATATGCAGATAGAAGCAGAGCCTTGAGGGGACGTGGAGCAGTCCCAGTCTTTTATCAGTCTTTCTCACAGCTTACCCATAACCCACTCGCTGCAGCCCACATCTTTCTGGGTATCACAGAGTCCCTCTTTATTTCTCTCCCTCTCTGTCTCCTATCCTGTTTGGCCCGTTACTTTTATCCTTCATTTGTTCAGAATCTGCAGTGCCAGAACGCTCTCCTTACTCTTTCTCTGCCTCAGTTGCCCCTAGCTGTACATTTTCCCGTGTGGGGGAATAATGAGAGCCAGTAACGGTGGGTGGCCATGTGCGTTGCATTATATAGGAGTGCTGTGATTAATCGACCTTGCCAAATGGAAAATGAAATGCCAGCAAGGCCACGCTGTTCGGCAGGCTATTGGTGTTTGTTTGAGGAGAAAACGGAGATGAACTCACATGATCGCCTTGTTGACTCTTCCAGGTCCTTGCTCTCGGCATTCTGCCAAATATACTCTAATCTGTCATTGGGGGAAGATGGTCCTAATTGACTTGGTGGACTCAAGCGATGTATAATCAGTGGTCTATGGAGACCTCCCCCTGCACCATACTAAACACAGGCAACAGAGCTTCCAAAACTGTAAAATAAGTACATAAAATGTGTTTGAAAAGCTGGTGGAAATGAACACATACAGCTAGAGGTATTTATCAATCATGTTACATCAATAAACCTTGAATACTTAAATTCTCATTACACAATTACTTATCTACCTTTCCCTTCATTGGCCCAGAAAGCCTAATTAAAGGCATGTCAAGCTCCCAGGTTGCCTTACCACAAATTTGACACTACAGCATACAGAATTCGATCACCATATAAGTCAGAATGTCACAGATTGATTGTTACCACACCTGTGCGCTACTGCTACAAAGTTGACTTAACAACAACACAGGTATTGCAAGATTGAACAAGAACCACCATTACCTTGTCTCAATTCACTCAAATCGGCATGCTGGATGATTGAAACTTAAAGTCAAATTGACAGCATAAGACATTTTCAGAGTAAATTAGCTAATAGTTATTTGAGACACTGCGTTTTTGAAATTCCACTTCCAAATTGTCAGAGGATCCTTTTTGTATGAAAAACAAGCTTAAAAAACAAGATACCGATGTCTTGCCACCAGTGACAGTAGACCTCACCATACCACTAAGCCAGGTTCTCCTGGAGGTTTCTTCCTGTTAAAGGGGAATTTTCCTCACCACTGTCACTACATGCATGCTCGGTATCAAGGATTGCTGCAAAGTCACCGTCACAATTGAAGAGAATCTTCACTGTTGCTACATGCACATCCAGGAGGATGAAATGGAAGGGAAGTCAATGACACTAATTTGAATGGAATAGAAAACTTTTTACCCAATCTGTGTGAATTGACTTTGTAAAGTGACTTGATATGGCATGTGTTGTGAATTGGCATCATAAACATAAATTGAATTTAAATAAACAAAATTGAATTCATGGCAAAAGAAATGTACCCAATCTTAAAGGGACAATGTGTAACCAATTTGGCTTTTTATTATGAAATCAACTATTAATTTCATAAATAAATATTCTGCCAAAGTTTAATAACAATTGCTTAATAAAATGAAAGCATTCTCGTAGCTTAGAATGAGTAGTTTATAAATACATAGGCAGCAGTGCAACCAATGGAAGACACCATGTTGTGTTGCCATTTTAGATTACACTTGCTGAAAGGGGACAGATTTGTTAGCCTTACGCATTTTACCTGCATATGAAGACGTGTTGTAGGTGGGGGATGAGTATAAAACGACAGATTACTGTAGATCATTCTATTTGCCATTTTCTGTTGAAATGGAGGACCATCCCAGTGAGAGGGAAGAGAAAGTAACCAAGAAAAGAAAAATGAGTAATAACCCGGAGAAAAAGAGTGTCTATATCGGTGGGGATTCAAAACGGATGTGGAGGTTGCAGGCTTTCTCCTGGATAGGTAAGTTAATTGAATATGACAGTGATGTTTATTTTGGCGTTATGTTAGAAACAGGACAGTGTAGTCTAGCAACTACTCTGTCCTCCCAGTAGAGACACCAAGTTTGCTTGTCTTCGTCTCCCTATCCCTTCATAAGATAACATTTGAGTGTGCAGCTCAACAAAAACCATTTCACACAATGGCTTAAGCTATTAGCAGTAGCTTGGAAGCACATACATGGAGGACATAGTAGTTCACATTGTCACTTTATGACACTCCGCGGATTCTGTAGTAGTTATTATGCACTTAGCGGCGAGGACAGATGTCCCATTCATGTAGCGCACCACTGGATGGGAGTAAATCTTTCCTACTGGGGCTACAACGCAGTTGAACACTGAAATCCACAACTGTACTCTAAACACATACACACACTTTATTGTGAAATGTAGCATATAGAGAGTGACACATACTGTATACTGTACTTTCAAGGATGACAGACATTGCTGTTCCACACACAAAAAAGTATCAAAATGTACACTACACACAGTGTAACAGCAGGTTAATACTAGTCAGTGATCTGAAGTATAGTCACAGCCTATACTAACATAACATAGTTCTGTCATAATGCTGCAAAGACAAAACCTCCTTAAAACAAAATAGGAACCAACATTGCCCATGCCGTTCACAGAAATGAGCTCTCATAAATCAAGATGGCATCAGGGCAGCCAGACAAGGGTTTCAGTAGAACTCAACAGGTTTAAAATGATTTGGCCCTCTCCTTAAATCTTAAAGTACTGAGATGTGGATGAGATGACCAGAGTTAGTTACTGGACAGGAGATGATGGGTGCAGGCTGACTGGAAGAGACTGGGAACTCAGAGCTGGATCTTGTGACGAGTACATGGAGGTGCTAGGACAACTTTCGAGCCAGAGATGCAGTGAGAGAGAGTTCTTGAGATGCAGAGCTGCTGTCGAACCAGAGAGGCAGAGCAAGAGAGTTCTTGGAGGTGCAGGGTTACTGTCGAACCAGAGGTGCAGAGGTAGCAGGAGAACCAGCAGCAAAGCGGAGAGCTTACTTGGAGCACAGAGGTAGCAGGTGATCCAGCAACAAGCAGGGAGCAAACTTGGAGCACTGGGGCAGCAGGAAATCCAGCAGCTAGCAGAGACCTTACTTGGCGCACAGGGGTAGCAGGAGATCCAGCAACTAAGCAGGGAGCAAACTTGGCTGACAGACATGGAGTGAGTGGAGACTAGTGATGGGACATCTGAAGCCAGGCTTCGAGGCGTGTACCGAGTAAAAAGGGGGCGTGTCAGACGAAGCCCCGCTTCGGAGCTTGTGTCATATTGAGGAAAATCACGTGATCAACAACAAACAAGGCCTCACATTACATCTGCCACGTCATTGCTTCATTTTGCGTATCATTTTTCAAAATAAAAGGGCGATGAACCCTGTTGCTTCGTGGATGAGGTCATCTGCCGACGAAGTAACCGTCGAAAACACACTCCCCGTGTTTCACACGGTTTGCTTTTTGGCGTGGTAAGAGGGCGCTAGCCTAGCTTTAGCCAAGCCTTAACCTCATAATGGCTTCTCCGTCTCTGACTAAGTCTCCTATCTGCTGCTCTCTGTGTCAGATGTTTAGTTATTCCTCTGCCTCCTTTAGTGATAATGGTACATGTAATAAATGTAGTATTTTTGTAGCTTTGGAGGCGAGGGTATCATAATTGGAGACCCGACTCCGTGCTGTTGAAAAAACGGCTGATAGCCGCTCCTTTGCTAGTGCAGAGCCACAAAGAGTAACTTCACGTAGCGAACCAATAGCCGCAGCACCTGAACAGCCGGTTAAGCAGGCCGGCTGGGTGACGGTTCGTAGGAAGCATAGCTCTAGATTTTAGCCCCCAGATCACCACCAACCCGTCTGCGTTTCTAATAAATTTTCCCCACTCAGCGACAGTCTCGCTGAGGAGCCGACCTTAATTATTGGCAGCTCCATATTAAGAAACGTGGCACTAAAGACACCAGGGACCATAGTTAAATGCCTGCCAGGGGCCAGAACGGGCGACATAGAATGCTACCTAAAACTACTGCCTAAGGATAAGCGTAAATACAGTAAGATTGTTATTCACGCCGGCGGTAATGACACCCGGTCACGCCGATCGGAGGTAACTAAAGTTGGTGTTGCTTCGGTGTGTGTTTGCTAAAACAATGTCGGACTCCGTAATTTTCTCTGGTCCCCTGCCTGATCTGACCAGTGATGACATTTTTAGCCGCATGTCGTCATTCAACCGCTGGTTGTCTAGGTGGTGTCCCGAAAACGACGTGGGCTACATTGATAACTGGTGAACTTTCTGGGGAAAACCTGGTCTGATCCGGAGAGACGGCATCCATCCCACTTTGGATGGTGCAGCTCTTCTTTCTAGGAATCTGGCCGGATTTATTAGTTCTCCTAAATGCTGACAACCCAGGGTCCAGACCAGGAAGCAGAGCCGTAGTTTAACACACCTCTCTGCAGCTTCTGTACTGTTACCCACCCATTACCCTATTGAGACAGTGTCTTTCCCACGGCCAAAACTAAACAAATTAAAAACGGATCTAAAAGGAGCAAATCATAAAAATCTAATAAAAATCAATAAAGCTCACTTTGAACCAAAAAATAAAACAATTAAATGTGGTTTATTAAATATAAGGTCTCTCCCTCCAAAGACTTTGTTAGTTAATGAATTGATTTCCGATAATCAGATTGATTTATTTTGTCTCACAGAAACCTGGCTACAAGAGGACTACGTTAGTATAAATGAGTCAACTCCCTCCAGTTATTTAAATTTCCACATTCCCAGATCTGTGGGAAGAGGAGGAGGAGTGGCAACCATCTTTCAGTCTGATTTATTAATTAGTCCCAGGCCAATTAATAACTACAGTTCTTTTGAACATTTAACCCTCAGTTTCCCTCATCCAAACCGCAAAGCAATAAAACCTCTTCTGTTTGTTGTTTTGTATCGTCTACCAGGCCCTTACACTCAGTTTCTGGATCAGCTGTCAGACTTCTTATCTGATTTGGTGTTAAACACTGACAAGGTTATTATAGTGGGTGATTTTAACATTCATGTTGACACTGAATGTGATAACCTTAGTGTAGCCTTTAAAACTATCCTAGATTCAAATGGTTTTGTTCAAAATGTGCATAAACCGACGCACTCCTGGTTACATACTTTAGACCTTGTGCTGACATATGGCATTGATTGTGAAGAATTAACAATATTTCCTCACAACCCTGTCCTATCTGACCATTTTTTAATAACCTTTGAGTTTAATCTAACTGAGTTCTCCACCCCCAAAAGAGCGTTCCATTATAGTAGATCTTTATCGGATAATGCTGTATCAAAACTTAGAGTCTGTCCCCCTTTTAATATCCTCAGTATTGCAGAAATGCCCTGTAGATGGCAGCAATGCTGTTTCTTCCCATTCACAAATCGACACCTTTGTTAACAGTGTGACTTCCTCATTGTGTTCTGCATTAGACAATGTAGCTCCTTTGAAAAAGAAGCTGATAATTCACAGGAAGCTGGCTCCCTGGTTTAATTCAGAGCTGCGTTCCTTGAAGCACAATGTTAGGAAATTGGAGAGAAAATGGCGCTCTACACACCAAGAGGAATCCTACCTAATCTGGAAAGACAGTCTATTGTTGTATAATAAGAGCCTTCGCAGAGTTAGAGCAGCATATTTTTCATCATTAATTGAGGAGAATAAAAATAATCTTAGATTTCTCTTCAGTACGGTTGCTAAACTTACCCAGAGCCACAGCTCTGTTGATCCATCCATTCCCTTAGCTCTTAGCAGTAATGACTTTATGGGATTCTTCATAAATAAAATTGATGCCATTAAAAATAAAATAATTGGCATCCTCCCAAACATGATTACCTCGTCCTCAGTAAGTGAGGCAGCGTTGGAGGAATCTTTAGAACCTGCACAGTGTCTGAACTTTTTAGAAGCAGTAGAGCTTTCTGGGCTATCTAAAAATTTAGCTTCATCTAAACCTTCTACCTGTATGTTAGACCCAATCCCAACCAAGTTGTTTAAGGAGATATTCCCATTGATCAGTGGCCCTATTTTGGACATGGTTAATCTATCCTTAGTAAATGGATATGTACCACAGGGTTTTAAAGTAGCTGTTATTAAACCTTTACTTAAGAAACCTTCTCTTGATCAAGATGAGTTAGTAAATTACAGACCTATATCTAATCTTCTTTTCCTATCTAAAATTCTTGAGAAAGTAGTTGCTAATCAACTATGTGAACATTTACAAAGTAATGACCTACTTGAGGAGTTTCAGTCAGGCTTCAGAGCTCATCATAGCACTGAAACAGCTCTGGTGAAGGTCACTAATGATATTCTCATGGCCTCAGATAATGGACTTGTGTCTGTACTTGTCCTGTTAGATCTCAGTGCTGCATTTGATACAGTTGATCGCAATATTCTCCTACAAAGACTTGAGCATACTGTAGGGATTAAGGGGAAAGCATTAGGCTGGTTTAAATCTTATCTGTCGGACAGATTCCAGTTTGTTCATGTTAATAATAAATCTTCTTCAAACTCAAGGGTCACTTGTGGAGTACCAAAGGGTTCAGTCCTTGGACCAATTCTCTTTACTATATATATGCTTACGATTGTCAAAATTATCAGACAGCATGGGATTAATTTCCACTGTTATGCTGATGACACTCAGTGGTATTTGTCCATAAATCCTGATGAATCCAATCAATTACTTCAACTACGGGCATGTCTTAATGACAAAAGCTGGATGACTTTAAATTTTCTGCATTTAAAGATCTTTGGTCCAAAGATTACAACAGAAGTTGTAATCTTTGGACCAGAGTCCTCAAAAAATAAAGTTCTTAATCAACCACTGAATCTGGATGGCATTAACTTGGCCTCTGGTAATAAAGTAAAAAATCTTGTTGTTATTTTTGACCAAGACATGTCATTTAAATCCCATATTAAACAGGTTTCCAGAGTTTCCTTTTTTCACCTCTGGAATATTGCCAAAATTAGAAACATTCTGTCCAGGAGCGATGCTGAAAAACTAGTCCATGCATTTGTTACTTCAAGGCTGGACTATTGTAATTCTTTACTATCAGGAAGTCCACAAAATGCAGTTCAAAGTCTTCAGCTGATCCAAAATGCTGCAGCAAGAGTTCTGATGAAAATCAACAAAAGGGATCATATTTCTCCAATTTTAGCTTTACTTCATTGGCTTCCTGTTAAATCAAGAATAGAATTTAAAATTCTTCTTCTAACGTATAAAGCCCTTAATAATCAAGCTCCATCATATATCAGAGCTCTGATTACCCCGTATGTTCCTAACAGAGCACTTCGCTCTCAGACTGCAGGTCTGCTGGTGGTTCCTAGAGGCAGATCCTTTAGCTATCAGGCTCCTCTCCTGTGGAACCAACTCCCAGTTTTGGTCCGTGAGGCAGACACCCTGTCTACTTTTAAGACTAATCTTAAAACTTTCCTTTTCGACAAAGCTTATAACTACAGTGGCTTATGTTGCCCTGACCTACCTATGGGGATGTGCTTCTATGGGCTTAGACTACTGGAGGACATCAGGATCTATTTTTCTCACTATCGAGTTCTACTGTTCTTCAATTATGCATTGCTTGTCATAATTTCTGCTTATAACTTTTTGTTCTCTCTCTTTTTTTTTCTTCATAGTAGGTACACCTGGTCTGGCGTTCTGTTATCTGAGACATCATCCAGAGAAGACAGCTCACCTGCTATTACCATCTAATGTAGAACAGATTATTGGATCAATGTTTGCTTCTGTGCTTGTTTGTCTCTTTTGTTGTGTCTCTGCTCCGTCTTCTGTAACCCCCAGTCGGTCGAGGCAGATGACCGTTCATACTGAGCCTGTTCTGCTGGAGGTTTTTCCTTCCCGCTAATGGGTGGTTTTTCTTTCCACTGTCGCTTTATGCTTGCTCAGTATGAGGGATTGCTGCAAAGCCATGGACAATGCAGACACCTCTCCCTGTAGCTCTACGCTTCTCCAGGAGTGAATGCTGCTTGTCGGGACTTTGAAGCAATCAACTGGTTCCCTTATATAAGAAATTTTGACCAATCTGTATAATATGATTGATTTTGACTTTGTAAAGTGCCTCGAGATGACATGTTTCATGAATTGGCGCTATATAAATAAAATTGAATTGAATTGAATTGAAAACCTGAAACAGTAAAAAAAAGTCCTGTTCCCAAATAACAACAATTAAACCTAAAATCCAGAAATGTCTAAATTTTCTTTTGTTTGATCAGGAGATACATCAGAATCACACATCAAAAGCAGACTAAAAGCCATTGGAAGAGGCAAACTCTATGTGTAACTTAATATTAAGAACCAGAACAAGAACTCCCAGGAAGAGATGATTGTAAACAAATTCTGTTTTTCAGGAAGCTCAAAGAGTCTGCCCCAACAATCACTTAATTCCCAATACACTATAGTAACACATATCTTCATTGTCAAGTAAGTCCATGACATAAAAGAAAACCCAATACAACCACTGATGGTAAAGGATTAGATTGGCTACAAATCATTTTAATAATTAAAACATGACAATTAAATATGATTTAATTCATTCTCCTCTTACTAAACATGAGTTTGATGAAAACTTTGTGACAATATTGCATTTACTAATTTTTGGAAATATGATCCAACTAAGTGACAAGGCTGTTAAGAGTTTCAACTTCATTCATCACTAGTGAGTGATGAATGAAGCATCGAGTAAATAACCTTTTTCCAAAGCAAAGTGTTGGAAAGCTTCATTGCTTCATGAGGCTTCATTTGCCCATCACTAGTGGAGACTGATGAGAACAGGACTTGACAGGCGTGGTGTTGGTAGAGACTGAAGACGAGCCGGCGACGAGGAGCAAACAGAGGTGAGCTTATATAGAGAGACTGGCAGGTGGAGTGAGTTCTGACTGATTAGTGCCTAACAGGTGTGACTGATTGCTGAGGAAGTGGAGGGTGAGCTGAGTGAGAGGAGGAGGCAACCGGAAAACAACAGGAAAAACAGCCAGGCCAAAACTGAACCATGACATTTCCGTTCTGTCATTACCTTGACTGAGGCATCTCAGACGAAACAGTAGAGGTTTCCTCAGCTTGGTTGACTTTGGCTGCACGGGGTTATGTTGTATGCAACTGAACCTCTATAAATGAATAGACTGTAGTTATTTAATCTAATTATGTATTCTGGAGTTCAACTTATTTTTTATATAAAGTGCTTTGAGATTATATGTATTATATGTGAGTGAACTGAATTAAATTAAATCCACTTCCAACATTCACACTTAGAAAACCAAATGTTGCACATATACAACGAACACTCAAACTTTAATAACTTTTCTTGTCTCTGACACCAAATATCCAAATAGGTTCCCAGGTTATTTAGCAAACTACTCATAGATCAACATTTTTAGGTAAAATTAGCATGTGCATGCCTGTAAAATCTACCACTGTAGCTATAACGAAGCTAGAAATCAAAGATCCGTTAAGTTACTGTTGTTATTGATGAGTGTATGTACATCTTTTTTTCTGTTTTTTAAAATGACAACTATCTGCTTAGCCATGGAAATTGTAAAATGAGTAAAACTGACTGGAATACAAATTCATCGTCAACTTTAAACCAGCTGTACAACCTTCAATAACAGCAATGAATTACATCAAATCTTAACCATAGTTCTTTCTGAGCACTGAACTTAATAGCTCCTATAACCGAAACTGCACTAATATTTGATTATTAAAAAAGATGGAATGCTCTATTTCCATTTCATTTAAAAGGATAATAATATACTTGTTTGCTTGCCTGGTTAAATTCATGACTGTTTTGTAATTCTAACGTGTTGTGAGGATTACCAACATCCCATATTTCATAATCCCATCATGGCTTTGCCCTCCTTCAATGCTGGATGTTGACTTGATTCTCCTGGCAGCAAAACAAACGCTTTCCATTACCTATTAGATTGCCCTGATGCCAAATGTAATTTAGCCCCCTTTGGAATCAGACATTTTCTCTTAGATGATAAACTGGGAATCTGGAGCCTGAGCCAGGGCAAACCAGAATATAAGAATATCGTGGAGTTTAGTCTTGAATCCTGTAACAGACATTCATATGCTTTCTGAGATTGTTTTTAGAGATTTTGGTCTTTTAGGTCAATACATCAACTCTCCAAAGTTCTGAAAAACTCAATCTACAAAACAAAACCACCAAACAAGGGAAAAAAAGGAACTGTTGGCTCTGTTTTCAAGTAAAAAGTTGCTGCTGATGGGTTGATGCCCTAATGTACAGACAGATAAATCACACAATTTAGTCGACCTGCTAATAGTAAAAGTCTGGCTCTCAGCATGACAGCCAAGGATCCGCCACAGTCATAGGCTAATGAAATAACAGCCCTTGGCAAAAAAAGGGAAAGAAAAGAAGAAAACTGAAAAACAGACAATTTCATCTCATTTAAATGCAACTCAGACAACAAAGACTATATACATCATACAATATATTGTAGCTAACATCCTTAATACATAATGAAGTACTCTAATGCGGATATAGCATGGAACAGGTTTGAAAAGGAAAGCAGCCAAAGAAGTTACAGATTGAAGGTGTTATGATATATTTTTCGAGGATGAACCCGGACACAGCACACACACACAGAGCAAGTTCTTAGGAGTGAGTTTTATTGAATAGTGTGGAAGATGGATGATGATGGGACCAGAGTCTTTCAACAGACGGAGGTGCAGGGTGCAGAAGTTGGCCGGCAGGAGGCGAGTGGAGAGACTGACCCGGAGGAACTCTGGAGCCGAAGACTTGAGACCGGAGCGTCAGAGCCGATGACTTGAGACCAGAGCGTCAGAGCCGATGACTTGAGACCAGAGCGTCAGAGCTTGAGACCGGAGCGTCAGAGCCGATGACTTGAGACCAGAGCGTCAGAGCCGATGACTTAAGACCAGAGCGTCAGAGCTTGAGACCGGAGCGTCAGAGCCGATGACTTGAGACCAGAGCGTCAGAGCCGATGACTTGAGACCAGAGCGTCAGAGCTTGAGACCGGAGCGTCAGAGCCGATGACTTGAGACCAGAGCGTCAGAGCCGATGACTTGAGACCAGAGCGTCAGAGCTTGAGACCGGAGCGTCAGAGCCGATGACTTGAGACCGGAGCGTCAGAGCTTGAGACCGGAGCGTCAGAGCTTGAGACCGGAGCGTCAGAGCTTGAGACCGGAGCGTCAGAGCTTGAGACCGGAGCGTCTGCGCCGTGGACCTGAGAGCAGATCTTCTGAGCCGAATACTGGAGAGCAGAACATCTGAGACGAGCACTGGGGAGAACAAAGCTGACGGAAAAAGTCTAAAGGCTGACTGTAACAAAAACCAGGTTGAAAGGAGTCTTACGGCTGACGGTAACAAAAACGGAGCTGACAAGAATACTGGCAGAGACTGAGCGGGAGTGAACGCTATGGACCGGCGACGAGAACAGAATGAGGTGAGTCTTATAAAGAGGTGAACACAGGTGGCAACAGATCAGGGGTAATTGCTGCCTGACAGGTGACGGGAATGAAAACTAATTAGTGTCCAGAGGAGTGACTAAAGCTGAGCAAGGGAGAGCTAAGTGAACTACAAACTAACAAAGAAGCCAGACAAAACTTAAACCATGACAGAAGGGAGACAGACCATACAGAAACATGTTCACGATATGCTTTTGCAATCAGCAAAGGTGATACATATGGGTGCTCATCACAAATTCACATCTGGAGTGCTTTATAAAAACTGTTTTCCACTGCACGTGGCCGAGCCACCATGGTTTATACTGCAGCTGACTCCCACTTAACGGAATGCTGCCCTGACCACCACAGTATCTGTGGCTGAACAGCAAGCATGGCTAACAAACTACCACAGAGGACCAAGGCAACACGCAGGCCAAGCAACTGAATGATCTTCAGGGCAACTACTTGGAAGGTACTAAAACTGCCAGAGACAGAAATATTAGCCACCCTGCCAGATAGGGAGTTGAGTCCCACTAAGCAACAGACTTTGTTCATCTCCTGAGTGAAGACTCTCTGATATGCTAACAAACAGACTGTGTCAGAGCTGTTTTCCTTAGTTGGGAAGGAAAGCAAGGATGCGAAAGATAGTGACTTTAGCCTAAGAGCAGATTAATACAATGTTCATGTAATAGAGAGACTGCAGAACCTTGAAGGTCTTTGTAATGGATGTACATTTACAAGCTTTATAACCTATGATGAGTTGTCAGGCCTAGCAGCTAGACCTAGCAAAAAACATTGCAAAAATGTGCTACCCCAATTTTCTTGACAGCTTTAAATTATAGAATTGAACATTGGAAATTAACAGGAGAATTTCAATGCTAAAAAGGAAAATGGGAAATAAATTAAAAGTAATTTCTTACCTGTCTTAAGCGTTGCAGGAGTTAATTGTCTGAAGCATTTAACTGATTACAAAATCTCTTTCAACTGGGCATGAGATCTAAGAGCCCTTTTACATAGAGAAAACACTACTAAGAGCTGCTTATTTATTTGATACTATGACTCAATTAACCAAGCAATCAACCCAACCAACAAATTAAACCATTCTAATAACAAATCAATAAACCAACCAACCAAACCAGTCAGCCAACTAACAAAACCAACGAACCAACCATCCAATCAAACCAAATATCAAGCCAAGAAAACAAATCAATTTAACCAATCTACCAAACAATCAGACAATAAACTAAACAAAACCAACAAATCAATCATCAAGTGTGACGTTAATGTAACCACTAAGTTAATATGATGATTATAGCTGTATTTCTGTTACAGCATGGTAGCAAATGCCAACTGAATTGGTATTTTATATAAACTAAGAGTTTGATAATGGTCACTTATTTTTTCTTACCAGTAAGACTCACTATTTCAGATGATTGTTGGAATTTTCTAACAGACATTCAATAAAGTTTCCAGACATACAAAAGGAAGCACATTTCTGAGCTTAGTGAATGGCAGTTCATTTGGTTTCATGACTGTGGCTTGAGAGAGAAGAAAAGGAGTAGTGTTATCTGAATAAGAAAGCAGAGGGATGAGGAGAGTGGGTAAAGCTGACCTCTTCCACAGCTGCAAGACGTGTGATTGCAATGCTAACTTGCTACCATCCATCTCTGTTTTGCAATAACACTGGGGACAAAAAGGAGAGCTCAAACGTTAACACCTGTTATTCTACCTTTACACATAAGAGCACTCTTCTAAGACTGGTGCTGGCAGACTGAATTAAAAAACCCATAGCTAGAAGAGGGACATAAATGCCAACTGAGAGACTCTACTTTTCGGACACAGCTCCAGTATTTTCTGGTAACAGAAAATTAAAGACAATATTGTGATCCTTAGGTGCTTATGTTTTGATTTTGCTATTTTTTGGGAACATGTATTATTTTCTGTTTCTGTTAGATCTGTTTCCCTGTCAGCCTGTCATCAATCTTTTTTCATGTCATTCACCTGTTGCTTGTCTCAGTTATTTTCACCTGCCCTCCTGATTTCCTCTCTGTTCTTCCCACCTGTTCCTCTACCTTGTTGTTGGATTCTCCCATTTGTACTACCCTCCATTTGGTTCTCTGCTCTTCATTTATTTATTTTTTTCAATAAATCTGCTAATCATCATGCTGCCTTCAGGCTCCTTTTCACCCTTTGGTCCAGCCACAACTTTACAAACCATGACAGACAGTTCCGTAATAATGGTAAATGGCTTGTACTTGTATAGCGGTTTAACTAGTCTTGACGACCTCCAAAGCGCCTATGAAGACTCAAATGGCACCAAAAGGCACCAAATTGAATATGGATCAACTGCAATAGCGGCATGTACAATCCCTAATGAAAAATTGCACGGCAAGGCCCAAATACTTTTGTTGCAGAAGAAAAGCTTAGGGAAGCAACAAAGACTAACCACATAAAAAACAGAACTGTGCTACAGCCTATAGCACACCAATTGACTTGGTCAGCCGATTAGGAGGGAGGTTTGTGTGCCTAAAAAATCAAGTCTGAGAGTCACCAAATGACTCATAATGCTTTACCTCTGATTCAAATCAGATAAACCGTCATTATTCTTAAAGGAGCATAGTGTAAATTCCAGGGTAGTTGCAGAAGTCTGCCCCCTCTGGCGACAAGTTGAAATGACACCAGTGTCACCAGTGGATGTGTATGGGAGAAGACGAAAAGCATCTGCCCCTGCGACTGCACAGATCGTTTGTTTAGAGGTGTAATGTCGTCTGAGGTAAGAAAGCTATAAATATTGAATTAAGCCTGTGTTCTCTTGCTAATGCATTGATTATGGCAGAGACTCAAACGAAGTAGCCAGGTGAATGACAGCGCTAAGCGCGTCACACCCACACACACGCAGACGACTTGGCGTGAATCACTCTCTCATAAACTGACTAATCCAGCCTATAGAGGAACTGAGGTAAATAGAGGATAACTAATTTTATACGTTGGGTAATTGTAAGGTAGTGTATGGGAAAGAAAATAAATATTTAACTTCAAAACTTGCGCTATGCACCTTTAAGGATGGATTGCCATACAGCATCTGTACCATAAAACACATCTTCTCAAAATTTTCTTACAAAACTAAAAATCCAGTCTATTACAGACTGATAAATGCCCTTATCCGTTAAGGATCTCAGATAGTTTGTTCAGTACAATTAAGACAAAATGAAACACAAACATTAAAATGTCACACACTGCCATTGGCAAATGCCTTTGGAGGCAGATGTGAAAATGAGAAGTGGCCTGACTTTCTATCCAGCCACAGCGATGGTGATGCAGAATTGGGGTCCTTCCAAAAGGAACGAGTCAATCTCCTGGTTCAATTTCCAATTTCCCAGTTCGAGCCCATCTAGGCTCAATCTCATGATGCTGGCTTCTTGATGATGAGCCCATATATCCTATTCCAGCCATAATCCTAAATGCCACTTGACTCATTTTATTTCTAAAATGTTTCTCAGTGCAGCTAGAAGTTGGATTGACTTTTTCCCTCGCAGAAATCAGTCACCTTAATTATGAGTCATGCTTAGGTTTTAATTAATTTTTAGCATTTCATAACACAACATAACTTGTAGATCTGTTTCAGTAATACTTGTTCAGATGTTTTTTCCATATTAATGGATAGGTTTGGATTGTTTTTTTATCTCTTAATTACCAATGTAAATAGGTTTAAAACGTGAGTTTTAAACTTTTATTAAAAAGTATAGAAAGTCTAAGAACGGGTGCAGTTCAGGCCATCATGTTAAATAAAGTAGCAGTGATAGAACATTTTATATCATTCCAAACCCTTTCTGAGGCACTCCTTGGCACTATCTTCTTTAGTGGCAGGGTTTGACTCTGCAAATATGGCTTAAGGTGATGAAACACACCACTTAATCTAACAGTCCACAGGGGTCTCAGGTCAAAGCGCCCTAGGATGACCTAAATAGCACTATGCTTTTCAAAACCTCCTATAGCCTTGGGACTTAACATATACATTGTATACTCCCATCACAGTTCCTGTGTTGTGTAGATTTTAAATGAACATGCTGTATTCAAGTCTTCTACTTGCAAATTTATACTGTATGAAATTTGGTACAAGGGGGCCTAAGACAATGTAACACAATTGCCCTGCTATAGAAATTAAGTCTGTCAAGAAAAAGATAACCTTACATGTCTTAGCAATGGTGGCAAGCTCGTTAGTGTACTGACGGCATGAAGCTCATTCACTCATTTCACTGGAGGACTACTCGAGTTTACGTCTTTTCTTATTACAGAAATTAGCACAAAACTCAGTGATTCAAATTTACTATGACTACAATGAAAGTGAGTAATATATATAATATAAAATAATAAAAAACAACATTGTCAGATATTTTTGATCTTTTTTGCTAAGCCCCCCACACCCCACCATCTCTCTGTACAGCAGCTGTACATTTAGTCATCTGCTTAATTGACAGGAGCTGGTTGAATTAGTGTAATACTTAGACAAAAGAAGCTAATGTTGCAACAACCTAAAACTTGTCAGCTTAGTATAAAAGTTGGTTATTGTTTCAGTTCTTGTTTCTGAGGTTTTGATGTTGCAGAGTTCATGTGCTAGTGTTTCATGCTGAACAAAATATGGTTTACAGTAGAAATGATCAACATTCATATTCCCTCAAACAAGCTAGTTCAGTCGTGTCTTGTGCTCGAAAGGCCAGATGAGTGCCTCTTGTCAGTAACCGGTTCTCCATACCTCTCATTTATGCAGCCTCAATGCTGCTCAAAGCTTGATCAACTTAATTATGGTAATATCCTCAAGATGAATAGACTTAAAATAACACCCCACTCCTTCAGTAAGTAGGTTTCAAAACATAAAGTACAACTCTCTCTTTGCTCCAACTGGTTAACAAAAGGTACCATTTTCAGATTTTCAAAATTGTCAGGCCTTGCAGATATTTTAATCTTTAATCTTTACGGCGTTCAGAATGCAATTGGTTTTGTAGTTTTGTTTCTTTGTTTGACGTTTTGGGTAATTTAAGTTACTGAGCATTGTGGCTGAAAATGTTTTGTCTTCTCCTTTGAAGGGTTGTCACGATACAAAAATGTAAAACTCAATAATCATAAGAGAAGTACTTGATACATTTTTTTTTTTTTACCGCAGCAACATTTTCTGAAGGCACAGGGTTATTTCTGGTTAAGAGCAAAAAAACAAAACAAAAAAAGATTAATTACAATATGACAAACTTACCTTTATTAATCAGGCTTAGGGTTAACAATAATGAGTATGGGACAGTTTAGCTCTCATTTTTACAACTATGTCATTTAAAGTTCACTTCCTTGTTTAGCAAATCAGTAGAGAAGATAACACTTAGTATAAGTGTTGATATCATTTATCAAAGTATGTACCTTTAATTAAGTCACAAAGTTACAGTACATTATTTTATTGTAATTGTTTAATTTTAGTGTGCAACTGAGTGCTTCCATTTACCTGTCAATTTGCAGTTACACAACACAATTTTACTACTGAGGGACACAGTAAGGATCCTACTATACTAAAATAAATTATGTTTTAAAACAAACAAGTATCTGGCTCATACAAAACATTTTAACTACACAAACCAGGATCTGGTCCAAGAAATATATTCGGTAGCAACCCTGTACAATTTCTGCCTTTCTGGTAATTTTGTTGAATATCCAATTTAACAACAGCAGCTTAAGCCCCTGCTCCACCGGTTCAGCCTTTCAGACTGAAAACAGCCAGGGGGAGTAGCGGTCTGGTTTCGCAGAGGCCCACTGAAAGTAGCTCATACTCCAACACTGTTTTTGTCTTCATCTTGTCAATAATGAGGGTTGCATATGTTTTTCTGGCTATACTGGAAGGTGTGTGGCCAAATGACGTTTATATCAATTTTGACACAAATGAGTATATTTTAATAATTCTTGTTTTTAGTATTGATTATATCAACATATTGATTATTTTAACAACCCTAATGCTTTGATAACACCTATTTACTGCAGCTTATGAACTTAATTATTTTTTTAGTATTGTTGATAGGTGAGTTAATCCATATCTATAGCCATGGCAACACTAAAACCAAACAAGGACTTACATGTATATTACAGAAATGTCAGTGTCATGTTCAATATTTTTGTCACCGACGAAAATTAAACTATAATACTGATTCATTACACACAGAGTGAAATTTGTCAAGCCTTTATGTCTAGTCATTTTTATGGTTATAGCTTACAGATAATGAAAACTCAAAATACAATATCACAAAAAATGTGAATGTTGTGAAAGATTTAAACGTCAGAAACTCATGGTAACATCCTAATCAGCTAATTAACTCTAAACGCCTGCAAAGGTTTCCTGAGCCTCTAAATGGTTCTTCAGTCATGGTCAGAAAGCTTCATAATCACGGGGAAGACTGTTAACTTGACGGATGTCAAGAAGATCGTCATTGTTCACAGAATTATGCTTCCAAGCATAAATAAATAACTAAAGAAAGAAAGAAAAAAAGAAAGCAAGAAAATTCTTTAGAAGTATCTTTATTGTCACCATGTGTTACCAAATTATTGATGAGACAGACACCGGCTCAGGATGACACATGACTTCATATTTCCACACTTTTTTATTGATATCAGTTGATCGCACTGACCAACACACTTCCTAAGAATCCTTATTTGTCATTGCAGTTGTACATGCTAACAAAGTGGGCAACTTCTACAGCGCCCAGGCAGCAATCTGGGGCTAAGGGTCTTGCTCAGGGACACATATTGGCAGTCTGGAGGGATCATACCGGTTTCTCGCAGCCTTCTCATAACGCAAGTGCGCTGCTCTAACCACAAGGCCACCACTTCCTTCCTCCAACTAGAAAGCTGAGTGGAATGAAAAAGTGTGGTAGGAAAAGGTGGAGCAGCAGCAGAGAAAAGTGCAACCTTGAGAGCGTCGTCATTTAAAATCCATTGAGCTGGAAGCTGGAGTTGACACCTCAAGAGCCCTTCGACACAAGATGAATCCTACACATGGACTACAAGAATTTTACCTGGGCGAAATCAAGGACCCAGAGTTTGGACAAAGAGGCACAAAATCCACATTGCTTGAAGCCCAGTGTGAGGTTTCCACAGGCAGTGGACCAGCAGCACCAGATGTTATGACACCTCAAATTCATCTCTGTGTTTTCTGAAGTCTACAGTAAACACAGCCATCTACCAGGGCCTTCTGTTGACATGCTTTATGGAGTTACTGATTTCATTTACCAGCAGAACTTGGCATCTACCTACAATGAAATAGAGAATTTGTGGGGTATTGTCAAGAGGACGATGAGAGACACTAGACCCAACAATGCAAAACAACTGAAGGCAGCTATCAAAGCAATCTGGGCTTCCATTACACCTTAGCAGTGCTACAGGCTGATCACCTCCATGCTACGCCGCACTGATACAGCAATGCATGCAACAGGAAGCCAAACCAAGTGTTGAGTCCATAGAAAGAAACATACTTTTCAGAAGCCTGACCTTTCTGTTTAAAATATCCTTTTGTTATTGATATGTAATATAGATATGTAATATTCTAATTTTCAGACAATCTGTCTATGTAAATAATATTAAAGGACACAATCTCCAACTGAATAAACATCCCATCTCAAGTTAGATGTCTGCAGACAGGGGAAAATACAACTAAGTAAATGTTCCTGAAAACGTTGTCAGTATTTTTAACAGGTCTGGGTTTGTGAATGCGGATTCTTAGAAATAATAGCATTTTATGACAGTCCATAGATTCCAGCAGTTGGCATTTCAAATCAATAGCATGTATTTTAAAAATTGGGAAAAAAAGGAGGATACAGGAAAAAATATCACTTTGTTCCTAAGATGTCTGAGGAAACAGACTAAGAGGTAGTGATTTATGTCACCTTTGTTGCCACTACGTTCCCATTCATCACAGGGATGTTTGAATAAGTGTTGCTAACAGAACAGCTGCTGACGCGAGTAACTATTCATATTCACAGATTTCAGAGTATTGAGTTCAGCGAATTGAAGTCTTTTATCTACTTTATTTATGCAAATTATATGCCACAGATATCTCCTATCAAGTCGAGAGGCAGAGCCTTTTTCTTTTCCCACAGCAATTTTTCAATGAGACTTCTAAGGGAAGGAGAGGGAAGAAACATTCCTTGAAATACACATTGCAGGGAAAGTGTTATTGGTTATTTATCACTGGTGGTCATGGGTTGGAAAATAGATGGCTTTTTCATTCATGAATCTCTATTTTTATTAGTAAGAGATAATTGCATTTCTATAAAATACCTACAAATAGTTTTTCCACACACGAGCAGCCCCAAACCATTATATTTTCAGACTCAAACAAAAACCAAACCAAATCAGTCAAAATGTATTGCAGTTCTGATGATACCTAACATTTATAAAACTAAAATTGGTTGATTTTAGGGTGTATACTTTTTTGATTTACTTTCAGAAGAGAAGACCATTTCTATTTGAGTAACGACTATTTTACAAATGGCTAACTGGATCAACTTATAACAGGTGGTAAACACATTGTAAATAAATGATAAAGTAAAGAAATTAAACAATATGACCTGTTATGCAAATGAAAGGAAAAATGTATGAAAAAATTCAATAAATGAATATTATCGGCAATTGCACACAAAATAAATAAATAAAAATATTGTGCCAATAAGAGGCAGACTACAGCCATCTGGTCTAATGTCAACCCAAAACGCTCAAGGAGGCCAAGAGATCCGACACCAGCAGTAGCATTATTTCAGTCGGCTATGCGGAAACATTCTGGATGTTGTTTTGCTTATTGAAGAAAGTGGTTTTATAAGATTGAGACAAAAAACATGTACTGTGTAACTTGAATTGCCTATACTAGCAGCATATTGTTGGCTCATCTAGACAGACCTCACTTAAATGTGTCAGGTGACTGTGAAGAGATTCAAACAAGAAAGAACAACTTCTAAACAGTTTTGTTAGCGATTTGCTTTAGGGGCTTACAATACCTTGTTTGGCCTCTTTAAATCAATTGATGGAAAGGAACAAACTCCTATTTATACTACTTTTAGGTAAGCCGAACAACTATGCTTAATCAGGGATGTACTGTTCTCTATAGCCTCAGAGGTCGATACTGCGCTCATTACATCCACTCACCAAAGGACAAAAAGAAAAAGCACCAAAACAAAAGCATAAAGGGATTTCTAACCAAATCATCAATGCAATTATTGTATCCTTGCTGTCCCTGAGAGATAGCAAAATATTGGTTCTATGCAGGTATTCGCAGAATTATAGAGTGGATCCCAATTGGTAGTAGAAATGACTAAATTCACATCTTTTCAGGCTTTGTGGTCAAATGAACAGTAGCGTGGATCAACAGGTAGAAATTATGCTGCATTTTATATTACTGGCCAACTAATACATAGTAGTTCTTATCTATTCCAGACAACAAAGCTGCTTTTCAACAACTGGCAAGAAACCAGTAGCGCATCCATCCATTTCAGGAAAAAAATAAGACAGGAGAGGACAGGGAAGCAGGTGATGTCGAGTGATTATCTTTATCTTTATCTTGATTACCTTTGTCAATAATTTGGCTTTAGAAAATAGTAAAGTTAGTTGTTTTGTTCCCAGTTTAGACATCAGAGCATCAAGAGAATTTTTGCTTTACTTTTATTGGTAAAACTTTAACAACAAGAGTGGTAAACTTTTTGTCACAATCCTGAAGTATTTGAGGTTTTTGGGTTTCTTTTAGGATCTGTAGTTGTAGTCCTGTTAGTTCATTCTTGTTCTTTGTATATTCCTTGTTAAATTTCTCCAAGTGTTTTCCCTTCAGGTCTGTCCATTACACTCCTCTCCTCAGCTCTTCTATTTCATTGGTCTCAGCTATTCTTCGTCTCCTTCTAACTACACCTT
Source organism: Fundulus diaphanus (assembly GCA_037039145.1). NCBI lineage: Eukaryota > Metazoa > Chordata > Actinopteri > Cyprinodontiformes > Fundulidae > Fundulus > Fundulus diaphanus. Next base: position 25,708,993 of record CM073137.1, on the reverse strand, counting down.
TTTCCTGCCACACTTTTCTCCACACCTCCCTCTTTATATAAACTCCCCGGTTTCATTACTCATTACCAGTTTCTTCTGTTGACTTCATGCTTTGTTGCTTTGCCGGATTCCTTTTGTCATCACCCTTCCTCATGGTTTTTTTCCCTGCCCTGTTCCTTGTATATTGGAAGTTTTCTTTATTTCATTAAACCTTTTGCCACCACCACAATCTGCTTCTTAAACCCACAGTAATGACATCTTTAATTTACAACACCTATAGATTTCAGTCAGTTCAGTCTATTTGAGCCAAACATCCACAATAGATCTGGACGATAAAGACAATAATGAATTTTGGCATCAAATAAAGTTGTTCTTTAAGTTAAGAACTAACATACGTCCCACTTACGAAGCACAAGTGGTGCAGGAATAGACCACTGTTTTTTAAGAATTTAAAACTATTTAAAAGCTATGCAACTAAACATATTTGGCATTTTTAACCTTAAGTGGCACGTCACCAACATTACACTATGGTACTCAGCTGTACTGTTCATTCAAACACCCTAGGGGCAACAGTGGCACAGGAGCTAGGGAGTTTGTCCTGGTACTGCTGGGTTGCTGGTTCAAACCCCTGCTCTGACTGTCTTGGTCGTTGTGTCCTTGGGCAAGACACTTGCCCCACTTTGCTTGCTGCCGGTGGCCAGAGGGCCCGGTGGCCCTACTTCTGTCAGTCTGTCACAGCTGTGGCTACAAATGTAGCTAAACTTAAAACATATAAGAAGGTTTCTTACACACATGCTCGATTAAAACTAAATGTATAAAAACAACTAAAGATTATTTGTGGACCATAAATTATAGGGACATATTCTTAAAATGCTGTGAAGAAAAAATAATAAAAAAGACCAAAGATCACAAAAAAACAAACACAGCAAATGTATTTCTGAAGAGAAACCCAAAAGTGAAAAGCACAGTTGGGGGGAAACAAGATTCTGACCATTATCTTAATGAACTTAAGTTTTTTTTAGCTTCCTGCTACACCATATTCAATACATAACACACAACAGTGTAACACCGTGACATTTATCAGGACTGCATGAAATTACCGGATTTCATTGCTACTAGCTACACCACTTCATAGTAAATTGCCACAAAGCGCTTAGGCATTCTGATTTCTCAATAACAAAAGTCATTACTGATAAATCTTTAGCCCCTGTTCTGCTCAGCCACTTTTTCTTAATAGCCTCCAGATGATTCCATGTTTATTGGATGAAAGGCTTCGCACTCCATGCATGTACATCACATAAACGATTGACAAACCCTGAATATCCAGAAGCATTATATCCATGAAGGTGAAGAAGAGAAAAACGGCTAAAATCTTGGGATTTCTGGCTCTTGGCCCTTCAGGGCCCAAACTTTGATTTTATTTCTAAGCTAAGTAGAATGCAGGTTAAGGAATATTAAATACTTAGCAAACTTTCTGTACAAATGTCCACACATTCTAAAATGTAGAGATTATTAACCCACTGAGCCATATACAGTCATATTCAATAGATTAGTATAATACTGTAATGTTCATGTATTTCAGTAACTCAATTATCTAAAGGAAACACGTTATATAGATTAACACAGATTGACAATGTTTTAAAGTCTTTATTTCTGTTAATTATGTTTTTTCACCTCCAGCTAATAAAGACACAGCATTTAGGATTAGAATATTGCATCAGACCAATAAAAAAAGCAACATTTTTCATGAAGAAATGGAGGATTAATGAAAAGTACGTTTAATACTGGCCTGTTTGTTTCTTTTTCTTCAAAAGGTGCTCTTAATCTGACAAACAAGCCTCTTGGAAATGCATATTCTAATTTATTGAATATGACTGTATATCAGCTCAAACATAAAACTCTCATGAGTTACATTCTATTTGAGGTGGACAGGGATGGACTGGTTACTGGTATTATCGTAAAATAAGGTTTTAACAAGAGACAGTTTCAAAACCACTACATTTAGTCATCATACTCTTCCGGTCACACTAGTATGACACAACCTCTCAGGACTTTTTTAACAGTTTCATATAGAGTAGGGAGAGGCACTGCTACTGCTCACCCAGTTCTATTTACCCAGTCCGCAGGTTGAAAGAAGACTAGAACACCTTGCCCTCACTGACAAGAAAGACAAAAGATACATGGTTGTCACAGAGAGCGAATTAGTGTGGAAACCAAGATAATCCCACCGATCTAACTGAGGCAAGATTGACAACCCTGTCGTCTCTTTCCTCCTTTACATCAGACCACATACTTTGCCAATTGAGGAAACAAAGGTGGAACATGACACAAAAATGTAAATGGAGAGTTGAGGCTATGTCGGTGCTTTCTTTAAATGGAGGAGTGGTGCCACTGCTCTAAACCACTGCCAAAAACAAAAGGGGACAAGTACCAGGAAAATGACCAACCTGCCGATGACAAACCTATTGTCAATGGTTGGCAATGAAGGATAGGCAATGAGTCACCCAAAAGATCATAAGCAACAAAGGGAGTTAGTTCTAACTAAGGGAAGCTTGTCTTTCGTTTGTAGTCTATGAAATAAACACAAGCAGCAAAACCGTTATGAACAACAACAATATTTTTTTTAAAAAACATACGTACCTGCAGTGAAGTTGTAACTTGCTGAAAATCCCACCCCTTCCAGTTCTCCATCTGTCACAAATTTTATCCACAGGTATCGGCCACTACTCCTGATGTCTGGCGGGCTGTGCTGACCGCAGTAACGCCCAAGCATCGGGGAGAAGCCAAATGGTCCATCGCGGACCTCAATGTTGTCAAATTTACATTCCCAAGATGACTCGATTGAATAATTGTCCTCAAAGTGTAGATCGATGCACTGTCTTGGAGGAGCTGGAAGGCATATTTGAAAGTAATTAGCACAAAGCTGCACTTCATACAGTAAGGTCAATATGGTCATTGATTCATAATAATAATAAAAATAATAATACATTTAATTTTAGACACCTTTCAGATCAATCAATGACCCCATACAATAAGAGACACACTATTCTACTTGTTTAAGTAGCATGGCTTGGCATTCAATACAGAGGAGTAATGCAATGTAATTCCTTGCAATATAGAAAAACCACAATGTTTATTCTCAAAGTAAAGTCTGTCTCAGGATGCTGTATTCTGGCAAGCTATTATTATTTTCCCTGAATGTAATATATATAAGGATTAGTACTTTAACATCAGCAGCCTGTATCAATGTTTGAGATGCTTATCTGAATGAAGCATTAGGGAAGTGGTTCTTGAGTTGCCATACTGTACTGATGGCGTCAGCAAATAAAGTCTCCTCACCCAGCTGACTGACAACACTCAGCTACAAAAACATTAAAGAAATCCTCAGTACTCTCGTTCATTGTGTGGCAGTATTCTGGGTTGTTGGTAGAACACAAAAAAAGTGAGAATATACAAATAACTTTATTAACAAAGGGAATAGACCCAACTGGCAAACAACTGGCGACCACAATGCTCATGCTGGTATCTGCTATTAGTGCTAAACTAAAGGTCCATTTTACAGTTATTTCTAAGAATCTAGTCTAGATTAAATCATCTTCAGTTCAAAATCTAAGACACTTAGACTGATCAACCCTGAACTGGATGATTCTATACCACATTAAAAACTTTTTGGGCATCCGGACCTATTTAAAATTTGCCAAGTAGCAAGTTTCACTTGTTGAACTAAAAAAAATACATTGATTACATATTTGTGTAATTTGGAAAACCTTTTGCTATAGATGTGAAAACAAACAAAAAAATGGTAATTATAAATATCGCTGAAATTGTGTTTCATCTTGTCTTGAAGTCAGTATGATGTATCATCTCATTACACGCTCTCTAATGAGCAATAATATATCATTATTAGATTTCCTCATAATGAAAACCATAGAAGTCCTCTATCTGGGGGGGAAAACCTTTAAGACACCTGGTCTTTTTTTCAGTTTTCTGTGCTTGTGTTTAATGGTCCTACTCACCTTCAAGGATATAAACACACTCTGTGTTCGGGGGGTATTTGTTTGGGTAATTGGGAGAGGTGAAGAGCCCCCCTTCTGCTTCTTTTACCCACGCTCCACACTGACCTGCAGGCTTCACTCCAGAATTGTTTTTCCCTAAAACAAGGTTCATACAAAAAAGATTAATCATCTGTAAATTAAGATTTACAAAGACCAGATTACCGGGCAAAAAAAAGCCAAAAAGACACTTTTGATGTTGATTACCTGTAGCTGTATCCTTTTTTGTTGCCCCAGACAACCCGAGTATGAGTAGACTTGCCACAACTGTAAGATCAGAAAGAGGAATACATATTTTATAGTTTGGCTCCCTTTTTTTTCTCTCCTTTTTGAGTTTTGAGTCAGCACGGTTCAGATTCCTGAGACTGGCTCACATCAGCACTATGAACATTTCAACATTTTTCTTCACTGCACCCTCTTGGAAATACCCAAAAGATAAAGAATCTTTCCAAACATAACCAACAGACAGCTTTGCCATATGTTTGAAAATATGACAGCGTTACTCCTCTGTGTTACTTTTCCCTCTAAAAACAAATTTTAAACATGCAAATCATTTTTTGCCTTACAAATTCATAAATGGAACGTGTTTAGTTTAGAATGCTGGATATTTAAATTATTTAAAATCACACACTTTAAGAACTTGTGTTATGACCTTCAGCTGTGAATTTGCAGGTTGAAAAAAAATGCAGCTTTATCACTATTATAATTTACTGTTAAATTAATTCTGCTTGATTTGTTGCTTAGATGTTTAATGCTCCCTTTCATTTGCTTCAAGGGGTCACTAGAGTTTGCGTCTGCAAGAGGCTATAAGGCAAACAATAAGACATGTACTAAGTAAGTGTGTTTCAGTTAGGGAGTAAGAATGCCTTACCGTGAAGGAAGCTGTGCCCATGTACCATGTCTGTTTCTTTCACAAACAGCTTCAGACTCAACTAATTCCATTTAGATTTAGAGATACTTGAAGAAGAAAAACAAAAAGACGAAGATTTGAGAGCTCTTTTGTGCTAATTCACGCAACCTTTTACCAGAAGAAGAAAGCACCTCTTATATCTGTTTAGTGGCGGGGAAACTCACAAGAATTAATCACCAGTTTCATACAAAACCAAAAACAGTTCCGATTTCCATTCAAACGTTTCTAATGCCCCTTGGTGCGTTTGATGCACTGAAAGGATTAATAGTCCCTTCATCAGCCCTTCTCTAATCGCTCCACCTTTGCGATCTTCTTTGGGAGGGGAAAAAAAGCCTCGTTTTGTCCTTTTTGGTCCCTTTATCAGGAGCGGGAATCCTTCAGAAGCGCCCCAGACCGCGCAACACTCATCTCTGCGGCGTTTGCTTTAGTCTTCCGGGGTGCGTAAAATTCTCCAGAAGATAGAAAAGCGATGAACGCGTAGTATAGCCTACATATTACGTGCAATTCCTCCTGTTTTTATTTTCCTCAGAAGGCTCTCAGTGGTGATCTGAGTGCGCCTCTCCGCCTTGGCTTCTGTCAATTGGAGAGTCAGCAGGGGCAAATGCGTAATCTCTCTCCTCCTTTCGTCTCTTTCCTTTCCTTCGTTTGGCAACGACTGTTTAAAGGTCCAATGCGACTCGGTCATCACGCGCCTTTCCACGCGCGCGTTGTGAACTTCAGGATGTGGGATCAGCTAAACGCACAAAGAAGCCAGGGGGAAAAAAACTAACACAAAAACAACAATAATGCAAGCACTGCAGAGCTGAGCCCCGAATGAAACCCACAAAAAAAATCATTATTATTATTATTATTATTATTATTATTATTATTATTATTATTATTATGTAGTAAATATAATAAACGGGATGCGGAGCTGGTTACTCTAGCACAAAATATTTCTCATTGAAAAATCCATTTCTAACAACTCATTCTTCACATCAAAGCGGAAACAGGGGCATTTCAGGAAATCAGAATATCAAAGAAGACCAAATAGATGTCATTGATGAAGAAATAAGATATAAAGCCAATGAAGACATAAAGTCTTAGACATATACCTATAAGCATTTATTGTGGAGAGTGTTATATTTTAACCATTATTTCAGTGATTTTTTATCATTATATCTTACAGCTAGTAAGTCAGTGTCATCCGACAAATGGAAAATTTTAGAAGAACTTTAAAAATGTAAATGTATTAATAGAAATTTCAGCCTACATAAAGGTAAAGACAGTATATGCATTTTATACTTGGTCAGGGCTTCTTTTCCATGAACTACTGGATCACTGCAGCGTGGCGTGGTGGAGGCAATGGCAGTGTTGAGCTCTAAAAGAAGCCCAGGTTGCAGTGACAGCAGGCTTTACCTTGTGTACATTGTTGGGTCTGGTGTTTCTGAGCTTCATATTGACAATAAACCAAAGTTCCTCTGGTTTGTTTAGTGCAGCCCAATTTGCTAGCAAATAGAAGCACAGTGATAATGTGGACATTAAAGCAGGTATAGCTTTGTCTGGGTGACAGGTGTCAAGTCCTGCTGTAAAATAAAATTAGCAGTCAGCAGAGGGAGCTTGTCAGCAGAGGAAAGCATGTGCTTTTAAATTTCCATGTAGACGGCTGCTCTGACTTTGGATTTGATAAAACACAGCGGAGCAACAACAGCAGGTGAAATGGCTCCTCATGTCATCTCTGACTGGGAAACCTGCAAGCGAGATTCATTTGAAAACAGACCTCAAAGCACTGAGCGGTAGTCTAGGCTTTCTCGCCTTCGTCAGAATAATATGAGACTAACGTTTTAGGTGTTTAGGTGCATGTTAACACAAGGAATGCAACAGTTGTAGCCCATGTCCTGGACATTTCTTAGTTTGGTGTCCCTTAAAGCTCTGATTCCTTCCTCACTCCATGCTTTTTTACTCTACACCAGCCTCTTGCACAGGCTTCACAGTCCTCATACAGCTGTTGCTTGAGCACATTTTTCCACCACACCTTTTCCTTCCAGTCAACTTTCCTTTACTCTGCTTGGATACACCGATTCTCTGAAAAAGCGCCTGATTTAGGGTTAGAATGTTGTGGGTCCAATTCCAGCTTCTTTCCCCGCCGCAGGTAAATAAGCTTTAGGGGAAGGCATTTAGCCCTAAGTTGCTAACTGATCTGGGTTACGGTGGAGGAATGTGTGCATGGTCATGAGCTTGGTCAGTGTAAAAGCTCTTTATGTTTAGAATTTTTAAGAGAGCTGATCTAAATTGGTCCAGATGCCAAAAAAGTAAAATAGCCCTTACCAAACTGCTTGCAAAGTAAACTTTAGTTGTTTAAGATTTCTGGAAAATGCAGATAACAAAACACAACTATATGCCAATACTTTGTCCTCATTAGCCCAAAGTCTTATAAAAAGTGCTGTAAAACTCCAAAAACATGACTAAATCGGGAGTTTTTAAATGGAAATATTGGAACATCTGCATGTTCTGTGTTTTGAAGTACAGCTTCCATAAGCAACCAGGAGCCACACGCAGATATTTCATTTATCAGAGCAGTCCAAATATGTCTGTTCATTTTGTCAATACAGCCTCTTTGGGATGTGTCATAAAACATTTAACTGTTCTTAAACTCTGCAGCACCTCAGCTCTGGCTTTGCATGGAAGGTCTCTTTTCCATGTTTCCAATCTTTACATTAAAACAAGGAGATTAATGATGATAGACAAGAACCCTCACTTTATTTTCTTTAATCTCAAACTGGTGAGATTACTTTCCTGAGGCGTTAATGTCAGAATGTACCTATACGCTTCTCTACTGAAAGTGCAGACACTCTTTCACCTGATGACAATGCTGATCAGAGGGTGTGCAGGGACAACTCAGGGGCTCGAGCTCCCAAAAATAGTCTTGGCACTCAGGAGACAATATCCATCTTCTGATACTCCTGCTGCAGAGGCAGCATTGGCTCCAGTCTCTCTTTGCACATACTGCTTGGCTTTCCCTCACCAATTCTGATCAGCTTGGTCAGTGGATGTTTATGTACAACAACTTTGTCCGCCTAATTTCTTATGCCATTTTTGTAAAAAATATAAACTAATATTTAGTATTATGCAGCCTACAGAAGAAATAAAAGCCTCAAGCCTCTGGTTTGAGGTTCAATTAAAGGCTTCACCTCAGCCTGAACTAAAAAATGCTTAAGTGATTTCTTTAAACAATTACATTGGGTACAAAATAAGTTTAACAAAACAGTTTTCCCATTGAACATACTGGAAACCCAAAAAGTAAAAAAAAAAATATGTTTAATTACCTGTAAAACATGTGGAATCAGTTATGTGGGGGAAACCAGCAAAACCATTTTGACACGTTTCACCAAGCATAGATATAATATTTTTAAAACAAAATAATGCACAAACCCCATTACACTACACATCCCATAAACTAGCATAACTCCTGCCCAAGAGATTAGCATTTTATAGAATATTGTTTTGAAAAATGTTGAAATGTTCATAGTGCTGATGTGAGCCAGTCTCAGGAGTCTGAACTGCGCCGACTCAAACCTCAAAAAGGAGAGAACAATTCAATTTTATTTATATAGTGCCAATTCACAACACGTCATCTCAAGGCACTTTACTAAGTCAAATTCAATCAAATCATACAGACAGGTTGGTCAAAAAGTTTTCTATTTATGGAAACCCAGCAGATTGCATCGAGTCTTGACAAGCAGCATTCACTCCTGAAAGAGCCACAGTCTGCATTGTCGATGGCTTTGCAGCAATCCCGCATACCGAGCATGCATTTAAAGGTATATAGCTATGTTTTATGCCTATACCAAAAAGACCAAATTCCAATTGATTATGATAAAATAAGGCTATATACCCTCAAGTGTCCACCAGATGGTATTTTGATAGTCTTTTTGAGCCTAAAAATAACCACCTCACTGGGTGTGATGAGCAGACGTAGACAGACGTGGCACCATCTACAGGCAGTACCGCAGAACTATCAGAAAGCCAGATGGCGACTAATAAATCACTACTGAATAGCACTACTGAATCGCGGTAAGGCAGCAGCTTGACAGAAGACTGACCATTATTAATTAAATAAATTGATCTACGGCAACTCTAAGTGCCTCATATCAATAAGAAAACTATCGTTCATAAATGGAAACAGGGACATGGCATCAAGGTAAGAACCAGTCAATCAATCTATTTATAATGTTGTTTGTATTTAAAGGGTAACTCACACTCAAATCAATTTTTTTTACCAGTAAACTGTTAACATGGTTGTGTTATAGTACTGTCTACATATCCTGGTCATTATTTTGAAATATTTGTGCATATTTGTTGAAAATCCTCCACCTCAAAAGACTGAACCATAGAATAACTACCAGCATAACTGCTTCCCCATCATGCTGAACACAGCCCTGTCGCCTCCCATTCCCACATATCCCTGCCCACTTTGATGAAGTTTTTAAAAATTTTCTGGGGCCGAAAATATGCTTTTACTTGTGGGTGAATTACACTTTAAGACTGTAGGGGCTAAGAAGAGTATGGCTATCACTATTATCACAGTATTAATAAGGACGTTTATTCACAGGTATCTGGGAGACGCTATTAGTCGTTGGCTGCTTCCCTGTTTATCCCCTTCTGCACATGCGCAGTGTAGTACTTCCGTTGTTTTTTTAAATAAACACAAAGGGCTTTATTTAATAACAAACTGAACAAAACCAAAGCGTAAAACGGCAAAATAACAACTAATACGCCTGCAGGACAAGATAATCTCTCATAGAATAAACTTTGTATGCAACCAGAGTGAGTTACTGACATATAAATAAATAAAAATGTCAAATGACGTGAATATGCAGAATTTCAGTCATTCCATATTGAGAAGCTTGTTGCCTATGTGTGCCAGGGTGGATTTGCTCTACAAAAATGATATCTCAAGACATAATCCTAATTTGCATGATTGACTTATTAAATAAAGACTCAATCCAGCATCAAGCCACATTGATGTAATAGTAACCAGTGTTTGTATGACCTTCAATCATGTGGATTAGTTGTGTTTCAATGTGTGGCTGTGAGTGTGTGTCTTAGAGCCTTCTTGAACTATTATTCACAGTGATTTATAAGCTTTTAGAATTTAAAACCATTTAAAAATGCTTTAAAGAGAGAGTAAAAGAGAAAAAGCGGCTAGATTTCTAGCGCGCGTGCTTGTGTGCATGCATGCGTGCGTGCGTGCGTGCGTACATGCGTGTCTGTTATTGCCCATAAAACAATAACAGAAATCTAGCCACTTTCTCTGCTTCACAATAAATTCTAATGAATTCCAGATCCTGCTGCGTAGTCTAGATTGGTAGCCATTATTTGGCTGAATATAACAGGGGTGCATCTGCAGAACCATATGTTTTATTTGCAGCAAGCACACAACAAGGCAAACATCGCATGCCTTATCACTTGTTTCATTTTCTACTAAATTATTAGTTTCTTTCACAGCAGAGATGTTGGACTTGCTGCAGCCCCCTCAGACATTAGCGCTGATGAACTTCACTTAGAACCCACAATCACAAGTGTGCTATTCTGTTATGTTTGCAAAACAGCTAATTATTTGTGATTGTTTCCCCTCAGTATGACCCTGGTCTAATGAGTAAATCAGGTATTCACCTTTAGTGAGGCTCAAATGACACCACCAGTTTCCTTTTGTTAGTGTAACAAGAGACAGGACTAAAGTGATAAACTCTTAGGCTAATGCCTCCTGGTCGATAGGACTCAAATGAGTCATATTCATGATGCTTTGAACAATGTGCTTATCTAAAAAGGAAAGGAGAAAAAAAAATTGTCATTCAAGGTGCCTTGTAGTTCATTAAGTAGAACCAGAAAAAAGAAAAGGTTTTTGTGACCATGGGAAAACCTCACAAACATGGCACAAACTGTATTGCTCTTTATGCCACATTAGCTGTCTGGGTCTGTGTTGATAGACTGAATTTATCCAGGCTTTGCGCCTAGAGCCAGCAGAAAAAAAAAAGCCATTTGACGATAACCACATAAACTACCTGTGGCGTCATTTTTGCTAAGCCGCTTTTGTTAGTTTGAAATTCAGAATCCAATTTCAATCTCTTAGCGCACTCACTTTCTCTCTTTGTTCTATCTCTCTTACATGTTCTCAAGAAATCACGAAAGCATTTTGAATTGTAAAAACAGTAAATATGCATTAACACTTTTCATAAGACCAGCAAAATGAAATTAATTTTAATTACCTAAGATGATTACACCTGCATGCAAGTGTAATTATTTTGCAAAGGGAAATAATGTAAACAATGTATTCATTAATCAGAAGCACAGTAAAAAGTTATTTCCTATTTGTCCTTCTTATGCTGGGTTTTAGTAAAAATCAATAATATAACGATTTTAGAAACCGAAGAAAAAGGCATCCTATTATTGAGTCCTATAGAGCTCAACTGAAATTTAGTAATTTAGCACAAACTGTAAAAACCAAAACATACAGTGCTTTGCAAAAGTATTCACACTCCTTGAACTTCACATTTTGACGCACTACAATCTCATACTTTGGTTCAGGGGTCACCAACCCTTTTTGAAACTGAGAGCTACTTCATTGGTGTTGTCATTGGAAGGGCTACCAGTACTGAACTACAAGTGTCAGAGTTCACCTTGACTTAATGTAAAATAAACATATTTTTCAGGCAATATTATAGACTCTAATTTTAAATCTATATAAATGCAAGTGTCAATAAATAAGAACAGTAACGGAATAAAATAAAGTTGCTGGTGGATTGGGCTTTTTTTTTTTAGAACAGACTTGGCACCACTTGTGGTCCTCGGGGGCTGCTTGGTGCCTGCAGGCACGCCCGCTGACAGGGGGGGACAAACGGTTCAGTTGTCCCGGGCCCAGGACAGAGGGGGGGCCCAAAACTGACCATTTTAATGGTCAGTCAGAGTGTCAGTCAGCGCGCAGCTTCATCCAAAGTCTCCGCGTCTGTGTCACGGCTAGAGGTGGGCGGATCGATCCTAGGATCGATACTATCGATACCAACGCTGGTATTGATATTGAACAATATTCGTTAAACAAGATCGATATTTTTTCTTCTCTCCCGCACACGCTGACTGCAGCAGATTTACCAGTCTCCCCGTCTGTGTCATGGCACTCTGCTGCTCCCCCTCCTCTCTCGTACTGTCACATGGCTCAGCCGCGTTAGCCAATCAGCACGCAGGCTCAGCTGGCCCGCACACTCAGCTCGACACACAAACAACCGCGCTGCTGCTGCTTAGACTCGGTGAGAGAGAGAGAGAGACCGTGGACCGGAAAAACATGAAGAGGGAAATAAGCTCCGTTTGGCTATATTTTAATGCCGTAAATGAAACAACAGCAAGCCGTATGGTTTGTAAAAAAAACGGTTAAATTCAGTGGAAACACAACAAATGTATATAAGCACATGAAAAACCATGAACAGGAAAACATCGAGCGACAGAAACAGAAGAGAGTAGAAGAAAGTTCTCTCATTGCCCCGACAGACCCAGACCCACAGACTGACGTCACTGACTGAGGCGCTTCAGTCCTCCAGAGAACATCCAGGTAGATACGAGTGGTCATCTTCAGCAGCAGTTCATATTAACTTTCAAAATAGATATTATCTATCATATGTTACTGGAGCCCACACAGAAAATGTAATTAAGACATTCAAAGAACCCAGTACATATATCCTATTAAAAAGTGTTATTTAAGATAAGGTAACATTAGCTAATGATTTATTTATCCCACGACGGGGAAATTTATAGGATTAAAACAACTGGCAGGTGCACACAACACAGACAAAATTACATAAGGATTGAAAGATATAAGAGGCGGATTAGGAAAAAAACATTATGAACATTATTATTATTATTATTATTATTATTTAATTGTAATAATAAAATAAAAATCACAAAACCTGAAAGATCAACAGTTTCATGATACATCAAGCTTAGGGACTGGCTACAGAGATTTCCAGGGCATGAAGTATACAGTTAAGTTTACTTTTTTTGGTGTGTGTGTGTGTGTGTGTGTGTGTGGTGGCGGCAGGTGTAGAGAGGGGGGCCCAAAAAGACTGCGTTGTCCCGGGCCCTAGCAAAGCTGTCAGCTGGCCTGCCCGCAGGTACCATGTTGGTGACACCTGCTTTAGTGTATTTTATTGAGATCCAGTTGTTTAAAAAATTAAGTTGTTGATAATGATTAATGAGTTATATTTCTTTAAAAAAAACAACCTTATTGGGCGTGCCGCAGGTATCCATGTGACCCATATGCGGAGGCCTTAGTCCTCGATGCAGCCGCCCTGGGTTTGACTCCGGCCTGTAGACCTTTGCCTCATGTCTTCCCCCTCTCTCTCAGCCTCCCTTCCTGTCAACCTACTTTCATTAAAGGCCACCAGTGTCATAAAAATGTCAAAAAATAAATAAAAATTTAAAGTGTGTTGTGCACATGCCTTCTACCCATCAAATTATTTATTTTGGTATACCTGCTATGCATATCCATAGATTGAAATTTTGCCTTCATTGGCCTACATTTTGTATCTATGTCAAAACATATACATTTTTCTTATTTGACTTGAGAACCAACCTCCACATGTTTGCTCTATCCTCTACATAACTTGTGTCAGGCAGTAAACAGGACTTCTTTAAGATGGACTCTCTTCTAGCCACTCTTCCACATAAGCGCAGAACTAGACAATGTCCTGTCCACTTTTGCCTGTTGTAGATCGCTGCAGCTCCTCCAGAGTTACCTTGGTGATTATTTTTTCCTTGCCCAGCCTCGCAGGTTTAGGTGGATGGTCTCACATCTGTACAAGCTGTGTGACTCAGGAGTCGAACCCAGGAGCAGGAAGCGGTCAAACGCTATTGAGTTAAACAGTTTATTTTCAGAAAACCTGGAAGTAAGGCATGTCTTTTGGCAGTTGGGTCCAGACCAGCTCTAACAGAGATTGACAAATTTTATTCAGCGATCTGTTGCAGATCAGTGCTTATTTGTCTATCCAGGTGTGATCCAGCAAAGGAGGGGTAAAGTTAATTTTTGTAAACTGTGTTAGTCCAAGTAGATGGCACATGATGTTTTGTTGGTTTAGATTTATCTAGGAATGGAAAATTCATTGGGGTGTAAGGCTGAGAACAGAGAAAACAAGGGTAAGTATCCAGAATAACAGATAGTACAATTGCTTGGAACTGGCCTTGATTACCACAACAGTTTGAGACCATCTGGTGAAGACTGGAGCTACTGCTGGTCCTTAAGAAGTCTGCTCATAATGAGGCAAGATGGACAACAGGTGTACATGCTGAAGCAAAACAGGCTCCACCCTGGACTTCTAGAAAACTTGTTCTACCCCGGCAAGAAAACCATACCAACCCAACACAAACATGGAATTGAGCCATAGTCCTTCTATTTTCAGATGATGGATTTAACAATGCTTAGTTATATGATTAAAGATTTAAATATGGTTTTCCAACATAACCCTGCTTTAAACATTGATAAAACATTCTTATTAAGTACAGTAAAGTTGCCGGTTGTGATAAGAAATTCCTTTGTTGTCCCACAATGGGGAAATTTGAGTGTGACAATGACAAAGACACATAGTTAGACACAAATCATAGTGATGAAAAAAACAGTTAATTTAATTTAAAGTTTGTACTAAAGTAACAATAGAGTTTATCAGAAAGGTCAAGATTAAAATTAAAAATAAACAGAGTATGTATTGCACAATTATTCATAATGTGGCATACTCGGGTAAAAAGATGAAACATTCAAGTTAATCAAAATAAATAACGGTGGGAAACTCCAGCCTATTTACAGAAAAATATGAGATTATATGTAATATGTAAAATAGTACAGCAGCATCTCGGAGTAAATAAGGCGTACGCAAGGGTACCTTAGCATTTAAGAGACAGTGTCAGCAATCCATGATCAGATCTGAACCCGTGCAACCATTTGCATGTTTGTAAACAGTTATTAAGTCTGACGGTAGCTGGGAGGAATAACCTGCGGAAGTGCTCTTTTGAGCATCTAGGATGCAACAGTCTGTCAGTAAATGAGCTCTCCAGCTCTTCAACAGCTCCATGCATGGGGTGGGAGACATTGTCCATCAGTGATGTTATTTTTCTTTAGTCTCCCACCACCTCCACTAGGTCCAGGGGGCACCCGAGGACAAAATTGCCCCTGCTAATGAGTTTATCCAGCTGCTTCCTCTCAGCAACAGATAAGCTGCTACTCCAACAAACCACACCATAGAATATGGCTGATGCCACCACAAAATCGAAGAGCAGACTCTCAGCAAGTAGAGTCAGTTCTTACCCTTCCTGTAAAGATCATCAGTGTTGTGACTCCAGTCCAATTTATCTTAAAGTGAACACCCAGGTATTTATAAGAGTGCTCTGACAAAAGAAGTTAAATACTCTTGCGAGGCATTGCAACATTTGTTATATCTGGGGAACAAAAGCAGCAAACACCAGACCAAATATTATTGCATTACGGTAGTGAAATTGTGATCAAAATTCCAATTGGTTAAAATATTTGAAATTACAAGTATTTTCCTACAAGGATAGTTTTTCCCCATCTTTTGTCAAATTTTAATGACTAAATTGTGGGAAATGTCATTGATTAAAATTTCGCAAAAAGGTGAACTTTTCTACTCATCACTCAGATCAATTAATTCTGATTTAGTTTTTATTCACAAAAAACAGAATTTGTTTCTCAATCAGATTGTATTAAGATATTCTGCACTTGTTATGCAACAAATTACATTTTTTTTGTTGTCTGATAAAGTCTGCAAAAGATGCAAAGGTGAATTAGTTTAATATCCACAGTGCTGTGCGTGTGCTTCACCTCTTCCATTGCAAGGTGTCACCAGCAGGTGATTCTGCACAGCTACAGCCCCTAAGGGCAATCAGGGGGAGCCTAAGAGGAGTGGTTTCCCCTGAGGCAGTTGCATGATCACTCCGACTCAAACAGCGTCGGAGGCGTGTAGCGCGACTGCGCAGATGCTGCTGAGCTGTTGAATGTGGTTTTTGGTGCAATATCTACATAGGTGTATAGAGGCCCATTTCCAGCAACTATCACTCCAGTGTTCTAATGGTACAATGTGTTTTCTCATTGGCTCAGAAGGCTACTTGATGATTAGAAAACCCTTGTGCAATCATGTTCACACTTCTGAAAACATTTTAGCTCGTTACAGAAGCTACAAAACTGACCTTCCTTTGAGCAGATTGAGTTTCTGGAGCATCACATCTGTGGGGTGAATTAAACGCTCAAAATGGCCAGAAAAAGAGAACTTTCATCTGAAACTCGACAGTCTATTCTTGTTCTTAGAAATGAAAGCTATTCCATGCGAGAAATTGCTAAGAAATTGAAGATTTCCTACAGCGGTGTGTACTACTCCCTTCAGAGGACAGCACAAACAGGCTCTAACCAGAGTAGAAAAAGAAGTGGGAGGCCGCGTTGCACAACTGAGCAAGAAGATAAGTACATTAGAGTCTCTAGTTTGAGAAACAGACGCCTCACAGGTCCCCAACTGGCATCTTCATTAAATAGTACCCGCAAAACACCAGTGTCAACATCTACAGTGAAGAGGCGGCTGCGGGATTCTGGGCTTCACGGCAGAGTGGCAAAGAAAAAGCCATATCTGAGACTGGCCAATAAAAGAAAAAGATTAAGATGGCCAAAAGAACACAGACATTGGACAGAGGAAGACTGGAAAAAAGTGTTGTGGACGGATGAATCCAAGTTTGAGGTGTTTGGATCACAAAGAAGAACGCTTGTGAGACGCAGAACAAATGAAAAGATGCTGGAAGAATGCCTGACGCCATCTGTTAAGCATGGTGGAGGTAATGTGATGGTCTGGGGTTGCTTTGGTGCTGGTAAGGTGGGAGATTTGTACAGGGTAAAAGGGATTCTGAATAAGGAAGGCTATCACTCCATTTTGCAACGCCATGCCATACCCAGTGGACAGCGCTTGATTGGAGCCAATTTCACACCTCCAAATTGTGCAAGAACTATTTAGAGCAGAAGCAGGCAGCTGGTATTCTATCGGTAATGGAGTGGCCAGCGCAGTCACCAGATCTGAACCCCATTGAGCTGTTGTGGGAGCAGCTTGACCGTATGGTACGCAAGAAGTGCCCATCCAACCAATCCAACTTTTGAGCGCTTCTTCTAGAAGTGTGGGGTGCAATTTCCCCATATTACCTCAACAAATTAACAGCTAGAATGCCAAAGGTCTGCAATGCTGTAATTGCTGCAAATGGAGGATTCTTTGATGTCAATTTCTTGACTCTATCTTCTATTCATTTCACAACGTATGGTGGTGAATAAGTGTGACTTTTCATAGAAAATACAAAATTGTTTGGGTGACCCCAAACTTTTGAACGGTAGTGTATATATATATATATATATATATATATATATATATATATATATATATATATATATATATATATA